>JACSVZ010000006.1:27238628-27808628 GCA_014706295.1 Lycocorax pyrrhopterus obiensis
GTTATTGAAGCCCATGAAATTCTTCAATATGTGAACACTCTATATGCCTCCAAATGAAATTCAAAATTGCACAAGTATAATAACGGCTATAAATATGAGATAAAAGCAACAAAAGATTCTTGGCTTTGCTTTTTATGTTGAAATTTTCTAAAAACATAGTCTGTAAACAAAAAACCCATAATGGTTCTGGAGGGAAAATTAGGCAAAAGCTGACCAATTTGGTAGCTGAGAAAGGCACGGGTTTTTTTTTGGTCTGACAGTTCTATGCTAGCACCCATTTAGTACTCCACATGAGTCTAAATAGTGATTAATAAAAACTATAGCTACAGATCAATTTTTCCAAAACATCTGGATTTCCATATACTGGATTTAGGTAAGGAATATCTATAAGGTGTGGACTACCTTCAGCTGTAAAGCACATCCATGCATTGAGTCTCAGAGGGTGATGTTCATCCTGAAACATGCCATCCACTGCCTTAGGCTACTCTGGTTTGCTCCAGAGCTGAACCAGAGAGCACTGCGACTTCTGAGCCAGAGGAGTGAGGATTCTGCTGGAACCAGTGCTCCCAGGGTGCAGGCTGGCATGCCTTTTGGCAGCTGGCATCACTCTTTGGTGATGCTCAAAGTATACAGATGTTTACATTGCTCTATATGTTCCAAAACCTGATGGTAGCAGGCACCTCTGTGAGAGTCCATGCTCATGTTCACACTTGTCCCCACAAAAACCAAGGAGCTTTTAGAGGAGTAAATTCCCATCCAACCTTGACTCCTTCCTTCTACCAAATACACAAACTCAGTGTTTGGCCCCTGCTTTGTAATGGACGGTGAAAAAACACTGCTTGGTTTTTGCACAGTCCAAACCCCATCAAAGTGGGGATGACAAACCTGTATCAGCTGGGCTGCGCTCTCCGGACTGCCGTAGCGGTGGTCACGCCCATTGATGGCCAGCACCCGGTCATTCTCCTGCAGCTGTCCGTCACGGGCAGCCATGCCACCTTCCAGCAAGTTGAAAATAAATACCCCTGGCTCGTCGGCCTTGCGGACCAGCTTTATTCCCAGCTGCTCATCTGGACTGCTCTTGTTTAGCACAACATGGAAGCTGTCATCCCTGTTGCAGCGAGCATCAAGGGAAAGTCCGCTGTTTCGGCACCGGTACCTCTGCTCTCGGAGCACCGTCAGTCGGAGCACGTGGCAGGGTTGCTTCAGGATTGACAGGGCATAGTTGTGAGGCACATTTTTGATGTCCATGCCATTTACCTGGAAAAGAGAAGTGTAAATCAGCAGCAGAAAGACAGTCTATTCTGAGTCGGCACTGGGGAGGGCAGATCTATTTACACAGATGTCTTCATATGAAGTGACATGTGCTATTTCAAACTGTGTCACACAGGAGGCCAAGTTTGTGGTGCAGAACAATCTTCCCCCCAAGGAAAGGATGTGCTGCACAGACAGTTTCTGCCCTTTTTCTTCCCCTTTCTCCCTGATAGTCTCCAGACATACATGCTAGTTTTCATCTTTCTTACTGCTCTTTCCCAAGCTTCAATATCCTTTCATATATCTTAGTTTTATTCCACTGGCTTCTGATTGCAAATTGCCTTGCCAGCCTTTCCTTTCACTCCCACTGTTTTCCTGCTGTTTGTCTTCTTCTTTATCTCCCAGATGTTCTAGGTACAGTAAAAAAAATGTTCTTCACTAATGAATCTCTAATTAAAAAGAAGGAAAGCGCCTCAAGTAGAAGTTTAAATGCCCTGGATATTTACTAACAATTATGCTGATTTACCACACCAGAGAATCAGACTTTTCTTTTTTTCTCAGTGTTTTCCAGGTAAGATTTAATTCAGATGACAGTAAAACTGCATAACTACCACATCTTAAATTTGGCTGTGGAAAAGAAAGAGAAAAAAAGAGCTTCCAGTCAATCCTGTCATGTTCATATGTGTACGAGTGACTAGGCATTGCACTTTATATTGCTAAATGAAAACCAGTTGCAAGATTGTGTTTCATCACTGGCTAGAAAACCTGAATCAGACAAGTTATTTCCATGTAGCTTTATGCTGCACAGGTTGAACCATTTAAATATTAAGAAACATCTCCAAAATGTAACAGAAATACTCCCCAGCATGGACAAAAGCATTTGGCTGGTGTTTGCTTTTGCAGATTGCCTATGTGGGCACAACGGGACTGTTCTGCCTCAGTCTGGTGGGGACGACTGCACCCAGAGAGACACAGCTCAACTAGCTTTAAGTTGCTGCCTTGGGTACCACAAAAAGCATGAGCTGCACCAGGATGGGGCTGAAATTCATGGGAATCCTTGGTAAATCCTGGGCAGTCAGCCACGGCTGGGAAGAGCTAGGCTGGGCCCATTCCTGCTACAGTCACAGCTTCGTTGTGCAGTTTGGATGTGCCTGCAGGAAGAGCTTTGTCTTAGTGGTGCCATTAACTCTGCTGCTCTTTGTGGCACCAGGACAAAAAGCCTCCCTGAAACACACAGCTGGCTGGTGGGCGCTTATCCAACTGCCTCTGGGAACCACCACCCAGAGGCATTTTTATTCACTGGTAGAGTGAAGTATGCCCACATTGTGATCCTGGAAAATCCCTTTGGCCAAGTCTGTCTGACATAAAGCAGAAGGCATGGCACAACCTTGGCATGCCTCAAGCGTCCTCAGCTACCACTGGGGTCAGCAAAAGCTAGGAAATCATAGTGGCTTACAGGTGGTGCTCTGAACTTCAGAACATCTTTCTGTATGCAATATTGCAAATCTCATCATGATTGACTTACACCATCTTATTCTCTGTCAGGATATTTTTATCTCGTACCTCCACAGTACTGTACCTTTAGTATCATGTCTCCAGGCAGCAATCTTCCATCTCTGGCAATTACCCCATCTCGATAAATATGCTGTATAATAATGTGAACCAAAGGGGTCTCACTGCCTCCCACAATCCTAATGGCCAGATTTTCATGGGGATCGGTGCGGCTGATCTTAATGCAGGTAACTTCCCCATCTGGAATCAGGTGGTACAACCTGGGAAAACCTGGAAATGCATATTGCAAGGTATTTATTTGACAACACAGCTTTGCTTTGTTGAAACATGCACTGCACAACCTCAAGTACCTGTCAGTTAGTCAAGCTAGATTTTATGCATGGATGTGATTAAGACTAAGTGGGGAGGAAAGGATAGGTAAGCATGCTGAATGGACTTGAAGGGATCTTTTTACAATTAATATATTCAGACTTCCTTTCCCCCCCCACAAAATACAGCCTTAAACCTTTGATGTAATCCAGACAGATGAAAGGTATTTAAAAACAGTTATATACATCTATATTTTAAGGGAATAAAATACATTTTTAGTCACCAGAGACATCTCAGAACCAGGCCACAGTTTCTTGCTGTCCCTAGAACAGATGGGCATAGGCACCTCAAGAAACATCCATCCCTGCTGTGGTGGGTTGTAAACTCTGTCTCACTGGTAGCACCCCAGGCTTCCCCGTTTTCTCCATTTTTGGTGTCATAGCAGAGGACCAGGCGCTTGTCTTGTGACATTCAAGGAAGCCTTTTATCTATCTTTAGCTATCAGAAAGACAAGATTTTTTGGACAACTCAAAGCACACAGTAGTTCCCTACCAGATCCCTCTCCTTTCATCACTGCTTGAACTCTAGGAAATAGGAATGAGTGGCTCTTACTGTCATGTGTCTGTATTAAAACCACAGTATGCTCAAAGTACTTGGAGGGAAAGATCTCTGCTGGCCCTGGCAATCTGGCTGTGGGGAGGAGGGAATAATGGTGGGCAGGGGTCCTTTTTGTATTTATAATGCACTGGCTAAGAGTATCCTCTTCCAAACCCTACTTTTCAACTGGCATGTCTGATTTCACAACATGTCACTAATACTTTCCTTCTTTCTAGGTCAACTCAAAATTTTAATCCATACTGAGCAGTGCACAAAGTTGAAGTAAAAGTTCTAGCACAGGCATATCAGCCTTCAATTATTTTGAATCCCCCACACCTGAGAAAAAGAGTTTGAACTTTCTGCATGTGAGTCAAATCCAGTGCTTATATGACAAAACTGTAAGTCAAAAAATTAACTGCTAATATTATTTCAATAACCTATTTTAGAAATGAAAGTACAGTGAGTGTTATTGAATAGTGGTTAAGTGTAAAATGAAACTTAACAGACCAGTATCTGAGATAGAATAAATATCTACTACTACAGAATTAGCAGGCAACAAACTAGCAAGGCACCAAAACCTTTCGGGAGAGAGCAAGGGGAAAGAAAGAACAGGAAAAGAAATACTGAGAAACACCATGTTGCATCCCTTACCACTTCTTTGATCATATGCTCTTCAGGGTGGGAAGCTGTCCTCCTCCACATCTGTAAAAAGCACCTACCGGCAGCACAGACTTCGACTTTGTGGTTTTACACAGACTTGACAGGCAATAAAGGTCTGTCTAGATAACTACACAGCCTGTACCAACCTAATACTCAAGTATTCATTTACCAACCAAATACTCGACCATTCATTCTTGTAATAGTAGTTTCTGGGCTAATATATGTTTATTTCAGTTTTGCAGGCAACTTTAATGTCTCAGGAATGGAAGGTGCTTCATTTCCCCCGTGCTTGTCTACTTTCTAAACGCTACTTGCTCAGCTTGTAATTTGTTCAATTCTCTCTGTCTTGAAGAGTGGATTCACTTGATCCAAATCCATGCCTCTAAGTCAAATATACAGTTTGGTGATCTACTTGCTCTAGCTTCCTTTGCAGTGCACAGGCACCCAAAGGGAGTGATTCCTGTGCTAAACCACCCCTGGAGGTGCCAAACGTTCTCCACTGCTGTGTAAGAAAAGAGGCATTTAATTCTGGCATCTCAGTGGGGTGCTTGAAGTCAGACAATAAAAATATTCCTCAAAAATCACCAACAGCCTGATCCCTGCATCAGAATAAGCATGCACATTTCACACTCTTAGTGTTGCTATAAGAGTAGTTATGTGTAAAAACACAAATGAAAACCAGGATACCTAGATCTTCCCTGCACACAAATAAATTAATATATATGTATATATTGAAGACTATCAAAACAGTGCTATAATAGACCTACTTCTATTATGATGACTCACTTCACATTCTAACAAACTATGCCTTTTGACTCTGATGTTCGTTTTACCGAAGCTCATTCTGAAAACTCTTCTTAAGGAATTATCCAGTTGTATTTTTTGTCCATGGAGAATTGTGGACTGAACAAATTATTGACACACTCATGCTATTTCACTCTGTAATTATCCCAGAACGAAATCAGGGCAACGTGGCAGTGAACAAGTCTCTACACTTGTACAAGACCTATATCTTTACATAACATATAAACAGAAATAGGTTTCTTTGCATTTTGAACAGTGCCTTACCTGGTTTGTTAACTTTTGCAGTGGCACTTGGCTGACTTTCAATATGACTTTATGCAGATTCTTTTAGAGGAATTTTTAATGTCTAATTTCCTTCTGAAATGTGTTTTTCAAAACATTTTTCTTGTCAGTCTGCAAGTCTCAAATGCTACTCTTTCATAGTTAGCAGGCTGTAATGCCTCACTTTCTGTCTTCATTTGATTTGTGTTCTTTATCAAATATAATTAATAAACAGAAACATTTTCTCCTCAGATGGGCTAAGCAACCAAAATAACTCCTCCATGATCCATTAATTTCTGCTCTCTTCATTGAAGACTTGCCTTTTCTTTTCATCCCAGACATCTTCATGGACATTTGTATTATCAACAAACTAGAGTGTTGTAAGTAAAAGGCCAATGCCTATTTTGATAAACTAACAGTAAGTGTGGCAATTTAAATATATGAAATACGCAAATATACTTTTTTAAAATAAGAAAATAAATAGTTGCTTTTTCACCAAACAGTCTGCATATATTGTGTGCAGTTTGATCAAAACTTACCATGCCTATTTCAAGATGATGCCATGCCTAGAAAGCAATGTCTTCAAATTGAATTTTTTAATGTACATACCATAACCAGAAAAGGTAGACCTTGCTTAATCACCTGGTTGCATACAATGACTGGGGTCTCAGCAGCCCAATTTAAGGGACTCCAACTGTCTTGAGGGCTTGTACCTTTCAGATATATATGCATCCTGTTGTGAGGATGGAGCATCATTTTTCACAGACTCCATTTTCCAGCCCTTACACTCTTACTAAAGTTCTCCATTTTCTTTGGTCAGGTTTTCCAGAGCAGGAAAACCCAGGAGTATTGCATACCTTTCTTTACCATTTTATATTTCCAGTCCTTAAATATTGAAGAGCTGCTGAATCTAGAAAGAAGGAAACTTTCTGTCTTGTTGTTGGTGATTCTTCCAGGTTTTCCCACAGAGTGTTGTGTTTTTGTCACGGGGGGTTGTATGGAGCATTCTGAATCTGTCAATATAATAAAATGTCACCTGCATTCAGAAAGATTGTGTGGGCTTTTTTCTCAAGCAGCATTCTCTTAACATTAGTATGCAATTTTGTCAATATTTTCACACATCCTGTCATGGTAACAGAAGGGACCAGCTTTGCACAGTGAACTCCGCTTATCTGGCACAACGTGGGACATTGAGCATTTGTTAGTATAGTGGCCATGACAGAGTATTACAAAATTTTAGGTATGCTTACTATTTTTTCCCCACAGTTTATAATATTTAATGGTAGTGTTCCTTCAGTCCTCAGGTTTCTGCTGCCTTCTGTGTGTATCGTGCTCCTTCAGCAGTGCTGCCACGAGGGTAACTTCTGCCTTCATTCCCAGGATTCAGTGTGACAATGTGCAATATTTGCTGTGACTCTTGAGTCCAGATTAATCAAAGGCCACTGTAAACAAAACTTGTATCTGTGGTTGCGAGTCCTCATTTAGATCAGGCAGCCTGACTAGTGTGCCGGCTCACCCCCACAAATAGGACTGTCTGCAGGAACACACACTCATGCTTCCCAGCATCTGGACACCAGAATTTAAATTAAGCTTGTGTAACCTACTCTTGGAAAATTCACGTGTCTGTGAATGTCACATGCCCTCGTGCTGGTGGGGAACTTAATTCTGCAACTTTTCCTTCCCAATAGATTTTCATTTATCCTTTCATTCTCCCAGTTTGCCATCATTTTGATGTAATGCCTTTCATTAATTCTCCTGTGATGCTGCTCCGATGGAGGGACAGGTAGAAGGCAATGCCAGTTCTAATGTCTATTCTTGCTTCTGGGCATTCCTCTCACCAAAGGAGTCCCAAAAGAATTAAAATGAAACTGTTGCTGAACTGACTGTGTCTCTAAAGAGTTGTGGCTCTTATTTACAGCAGGCAGATTTATCAGTCTGCAGCAGAAGAAATGCTGCAAAGACAATCTCTTTCTTCTGAAAATTGCCTGTCTCATTGTTCCAGAGCAGAGTACTTTGAACCAGTTCTGTAACAGCTGTTTTGGGAAATCAGAATGGCAACTGAATCAAATCTGAGAAAAATAGGAACAATGTGGGATTTCTGTGGGATACAGCCTTCCTGAGACAGAAGTTGGGCTGCACTGTCTTGTACTGGGGCTGAATAAACCACTTTTTTTTCTGTACATAGAGAGCCTTAATGCCATGAAATGGTTGATAGCATCTGTGTTTCACTTGCCTTCTTTTTCTTCATGTACTTTTCCAAACATCGAAGTATTTATAATATCTATCTATCTATCTTATATATGTATGTGCGTAAATACTTATCTCAAAAATACAACAGGGTTCACACTGAACAGTACAAGAAAGAAGCCTGTTCTGTGGTTTTGCCAGTGCCTGCGGGGACTGCCTTGGTCTTGACTACTGCAAAGCAATACCAGATGGTAGAATGGCATTCACTATGAGACTGAGTTTGACTTTGAAAAACATTTGCCATCCTCAAGCAATCATAAATTAAATTTCTTTTACAATGGTTTGACTGCAAAATGAAATCAGTGAATGTTTTTGAAAGCCAGAAACACAGCTCTTTTACTGTAAAACTGTATGGAGGTTTTTTCAGTTGTACCTGCAAATTCTTTCCTCCTAAAACATTAGCTAGTTTAAAACTCGTATTTGTAGATCAGTTTGAGTAAAGAGTATATATACCTGTAGTCTTTCTTGGAACTGAATTTAAGGTGTAAAGCCAAACTAAGCACAGTGATACAAATAAGCATAGCAAAGCTGGAGCAGTCTTTGCTTGGAGATATTTTATCATTTAAGTAGATTGTCAAGGTCATTTACACTAGTAGATCTAGTCAGAAGATATTACATCTTAAATTCATCAGTGCCATAAGCATGTCCCTGTCACCTTCCCTCAAATCTCAGAATGAAACTATTTCTTTTAAACTTTCTGAACTTATACTTCAGACCTGGAAAGCTATTTGTAGCTGTAAAAGCTGTTAATGAAATTGCTCTCAGATAAATATCACAAGCATGAGTGCTGACTACAGATAAATATTTCTTTGCATGGGATTTTACAAATAACAAAGTATTAAAAATGGGAAAATCTTAACACCTCCTTCCCCCAAATATTTTCTCATTAGTGTTTGTACTTTTCATTCACCTCTAACATTTTCTTTGGTTTGGACATTTAACAATTCTCTACTGAAAATGTCACAAAAACATTTCAACAGAGAAACAAAGAAAGCCGGAATCACTTAAATCCAAAATGAGCACATATAATATTGTTTAAACAAATCAAACCATAGGACACAAACTCAAATTGTGGCATAATCTCCACAGTGCAGGATGGCTACCAGCTCCAGGTATAAGATAGCATTAGACTGTAACTATTTCTCTGCTGTAATTATAACAGAAACACATTTGATATTATAGATCATATTTTACAATGTCCCTGGGTGTGAATGAATTTTCCAAAACCAGTACAGGATTCAGCTTCAAGTTAAGAAGAATTTGAGTATTTTTTCTCCCACATCAGAAACTATTATTTTGCCTTGCACCCTCACAGTCATATTGCAACTGAGCACTGGCTCAAGAAACATAGCAGCTTCTGATTAGAGGCACCTACACACTCTGCATGAAGGGTTGCTGAAGGCTAATACATAGGTACTTGTTGTGGTGTTCATTCTCAGAGCTCCTTTGACCAAAATACAGGCGAAACACAGATTAAACAGAGACATGTGAACTAAGATGGGGGAATTCTGAAAACTGGAGTCAGATGAATTGTACAGTGAGCTTTGCCACATGATCTTACAGCTCCTTTATCAAGAAGAGGTTATCAGCAAGAAGGGGTTATATCACTCTGTGCTCACTGTGAGGCCGGCATAGTCTCAGCTTTATTCTGCTCATGCACTGACTAAACCTGGTGAGGAAAGGGGTCACCAGAGAGTTGGTGAGCTGCTGTCCGATCTCCTGGAGCAATGAGGCATGTCTGAGTTTTGTTCTCAGATGTCCCAGAAAGGAAGCTGTGAAAATTTGGGCAAGGCAGCAGCAGCTTCCCCACCAGGTGTGGGGACCTCTGAAGTCAGGAACCACCTCATTCACCTCCAGGAGAGTGGCATGGTAATGGTGAGACAGACATGTGGGTCTCCCTTTTCTTCAATAGGCGAGACCTTTAGCGAGCACAGGGCAGAGCATACAGCAGCTATCCCTAAAGACTGACCAACAGCTCTAATCAGAAGTCTAGCTGCAGACTGCTCAGAACAGCTGAGGATTAAAAAAATAAATAAAATAAGAAAACATACAGAACTGGAAAAGAAAACCAGCCTCCAGCTGGCAGGATGATGATAACTGCTACAGAAAGAAGTACATTCATTTCCTCCTCCAACAAGAAGAAACAGAGAAAGCCTTTGAGATGCCATTATGCAAAACACCTGTTGCAAAGGACTGAATAGAAATCTTTGTTCAAGTTGTATTTGTGTTGCTGCAAGTTACTTGCTTGCATTTTTTTTAAGATCAAATTCCAGAACTGTGTAATCAAAATGCATTCTTTGCAAACGTAATTAATAAAGTAATTTAGGCACCCAGCTTCTGTGATCTCATACTTAAGAGTAACTGCTTATTAAGTAATTATACGCCTATCTGGTCTTTCCAGTGCAGCAGAATACATTTGGAATTTTACAGGAATGCTTGTAGCAGAGGGATGAAACCACAAGCAGAGCCAAGGAGAGAATGACAATCTTGACACTGTCACTAGGGCCGTGGAGTGATTGCCATTATACATCCCTTATAGAGACAACAATGCTTTTCATTTGCTGGAAATGTAAAGGCCAGTACCATCTTCACACCTTTCTGCTAACTTCTGTTGACATCTGGGCTGCACTGGGCCACTGGATAGGTGCTATTGACATCCAGATCATCCACACACTCTGGACATGAAGACAAGATTTCAGTGGAACTCCAACTAATGTCAGCTATATGTCTAGGTAGAAAGCAGTCTGTATCTCATCCTGAAGAGATGTCTTTTGAAAAATATGAACTTGAGGACAATTTCACCCATTCTGAAAAAAGGCAAGTTTTGCTTACAGTGGATTGAAGAGTTGCTACGGAATGAGAAATATATTTGCCTGCTCAAACAGAGATATATAAAACTTACTTGCAACATTTTACTTGGGGAAAAATAATAAAATTATATTTTAAATAATAAAAATTATTACAAATTATTACAAATAAAGTAAAATTATTAATGATGTTTCCAGGTCAAGGAGTATATTCACATTCCTTTGGCGGAAAAGGTTCACAATTTTGAACTACCAGGTTTTATTTTGGCTCTATCAGCAAATACGTGAAGTAGGAGAGCTAGGACCAAGAACACAGCAACATAGTGAAACTCTCCTGAAGAAATAAGCAAATAAAGCAGAAGAATATTGAACATGGTTCTCCAAATCACCACTATTCACAATTGCATCACAATGATGCCTGAAAGTAGCATTTGGCAGCCTTTTGTCCTTATTTTGTGTGGGTTTCAATGAGAACTTGAATACAGATCAAAAGGAAGTTGGATATTTTGTATTCTTAAAGACTGCATCCTGGACATTTGATCTGGAAAGAGACATGAGGTGCTTAGGAATCAAGCAAAGGAATAATAAGCTCAGTGAAGACCTTGATTAAGACATTGATTCCCATTCCATCATCACTTCCTCTTGATGCATGAATGTCAGTGTTGCTTTCATAATTATGGGCCAAACTGATTAGTAACATTTGCTTATTGCTTTGAGAATGCCAAATGTTAAGTGTTACTACCTGCCAGACCCTCATCCCTGACATACATCAGACAAACTTGCCTCTCCCTGCTGTTTAAGAGCAGAGCATTCTTACTTCATCACCTGCCTGGCTGAGGTAATAAAGGATCCCACAGAAATGCTGGAATAATTACAGTACTTTGCACTTTCATACCATCCTCCCACTAGGAATTTACAGTGCTTCATAAGCATTAGCCAAAACTCATTAAGTTCCTCTAAAGTATGATTATTGTGATCCATTTGCTTTAGGGGGACAGGCACATGCCGATGAAGAGACTTGAACAAAATTATAGAGCAAATCAATGACAGCTCCAGTAATAGATCCCAGACGCCCAGATCCCACATCCCGTGGGCCAGATACTGGGCTGGCTGTAGCATGCAGGCTGTTACCAGAACAGCCCTATATTAGGCCCCACACACCCCAGCAATATTCTGGCCTGCCAGTCAGTAACATCTTTTGAAAGAAGAAAATAAGGAAAGATTGTGTTTTCTGGTTTGTTTAAGCACGGACAGCCCACCACATGAAAGGGATGTCAGTCATGGATATCCAGTTCCCACGTGGATAGGGTCCCCTACCCCATTTTAAGTGATAACACAAGATGAACAAAACATTACCTTCCTCTCCAGCAGCAGAGTTTCCAACAGTCTCCCTTTCCCGGTCAGTCTGGTTGGAAACGGCACTTCCGCTTTTTGTCCTTCGAAGAACACTGAATGCCTTGTTTATTTTTTTAAAAGACCTGCTTCTTATAGTGGAACGTTCAAAGTGTCGAGCTGCAACAGCAGGAAGAAAACAAATCAATGCAGTTCAACAGTTCTGGTCTAGAACCACAGCATTTCTGCAGCCCTCAGCATATGATGGGATGTAACATCAACAGCAAGGCTGCCTGTACTTCGCCTTTGCCTGAGTCCTGCTTACACTTCAAGGCTGCACCCACCTGAATCTGGGTACAATCACCCTACCTCCGTCCCACACCCTTGAATTGCCACCTTCCTGTCTGTACGGCCAACCACATGGAGAAATCTCCTGTGAGTGTGGTAGCCTTGGAAAGAATAATCCTCCATCAAGACAGAATCAGCAGCAATCCTGTGAAAAATACATATAAAATGTTTGACCAAATACATGTTTGGCCAAAAAAAGCTGGAAGCAATTAAAAACTCTTGTTGCAAAAATCCCCACTACTACCACTACTGCGTCAAAACCTTGCAATGCTTCCAAAGCCACCAACGATTGGTAACTATTTCATGTGAAAAAATTCAAATATTATCAGGTGGAAGGGATCAAAAAAATCACATATTCTGACTCGGGTAAGGCAATACAAAAGAAAAGTCATAATACTTTCAAAACATGTCATTCTTTTCCATCCTGCTAAAGATATCTTCATGGCTGTTGCTGTTCTGTCTGTTCCAGCTCTGCATGCTAGCCAAACATTGTAATCTAATAATACAACACTCCCTCAAACCAGACTGTGGCCTCTACACTCAATAAAACTGTCAGAATTTATTGAGATTCTGGTGCTCTCTTCTTGCACCCTTCCTTTCCTCGCCTCTCCAGACCCTGGCACAACAAAATGATAGTGCTTCTCATTTCCTAGTCTTTCTCATCCGTTCATCCATTTTCCCAACATGCAACTGGTGGCACACAAGGTGGGCTTTCCATTTTAGCTTCAGAATCCTCAAACACATGCTTTGAACTCACCATTAACACTTCTGAGTCTGCCTTTGGCCAGGCCATGTTTTTCAAATATGACACTCATCAGAGACAGGTGCAGTGTCACAAGGTGAAAGATCAAAGCAAAGCTTCCTGATGCGGCTTGTCCCTCACTGTTGTTTTTCAGCAGGACCAGCTCCTCCGAGCTGCACCTTCCCAAGAAGCTGGCAGATGTCCCCTAAGGTCCTAAAGCAATTCTTAAGGGTTTTTTTTTTCCCTGAAAATACTTGGCAACTGCCAAACACAGTTCCCAACAAGATTTTGGGTAGGTGTCCATGTCTGTGGGGGTTACTTGGGCCACCAAGCATTAACAAAGACACGTTACCATCTCCCCAGCCCATCCCACATAACATTTAATCTTCCAACTGAGATGACTTGCCTAAATAATCTTTCTAAAGATTTGCAGTTTACATGTGTGCAGCTAGACCATCTTTAGCTTGATGCTGCCCCTGGCCAAGCCATTTTTTTTTCACCTCAAATCTATTGGGTCACTGAATGTGCAATTAGATAAACCATGTAAAATGAAAACTTTTGCTTCCCCCACTCCTTTTTCTTTTTTTTTTAATCCTCCAGTGACATATATTTAACATAAAAATGAATGTTGAAAGGGGCTAGCAGCCTCTGAAGCCATCACTTTTGGTTCTTACTTCTGTTCCGGTTGCTGCGGTGCAGGTCTCCGGGGCTGCTCCCCAGCTGGCTGTCCTCCGAGGTGGGGCTGAAGGCCGGGTTCACCAGCCCTGGCTCATCTGTCATTAAGGCGATGGCTGCAGCTGCTGAGAGCTCAGGGCCCAGGGCAGCTACTGCTAAGCTGGAGCCATGGTCCGGAGAGCAGTCTTGGGAACGCCTCTTCCGTTCCTTGGTAAGGCCGTAGTGAGATGCTCCTTTACATCTAAGGAGAAGGGAGGGAAAGAGAGACATGATAGCAAGGTGCATTTAAATGCTGTGTACTTATGGAAATTATCTGGTTCCAAGGAATCACTTGGAGTACAAACTGTGATGATCATGGTGACCAGTGAAATATGGATGATTAACACGAGGGAAAAATGCCAGTGTGTGCTTCAAAGGAGGTGAGTTACCACCTTACATGGGAAGACTACTGCTGGTCAAGGAAAAATAGAGAGCTTCAGTCTTGTGTGTAGTCTTATGTGTATAAATAGTTACTATGGATTCAAGAGGACAAGAATAGCAGGTGGCTAATTAAGCCAGAGGCTACAGTCTGTAATTTCCTACTTGCCTCTGGTTGACGAAGGAGAGCAGGGTGAGGCCTGACAGCTTCTCTGGGTCTGCTGGTGAAATAAAAGACACCTTATCCAGTCCTGCCTCCTGAAAAACTCTCCCGGTCACCAAGGCAGTCACATGTGGAGCATGGCACTGTGGTCTGTAGAGACCACAGCAATCAATAAAGGGAGGGCTGCAGGTGGGAGCTGAACACCTGGGGGCTGCAGGAATCCAGGCCCCACACAGTGCCTGTACTGACCATTTACTACTCAAATGGCATCTGACGAGTTGTTTTCAAATTCAGCCACGGAGATGAAGTTACCAACTCTGCTGTTCCAGGTCAGTTGAGACACTAAAATAGGCAGGTCATTGCCTTGACAGAGGAAGAGGTGCAAGTGGGGGTTAGGGGGTCTCACTGACCCTGCAGCCTCACCAGAGTCAAGGAGGGAGTGCAAAGTTCCCACCAAGGGACAGGGACCAGGTCCTCATGCCAAGGTCCTCGGGCCAGCCTGGGACTTCACCAGCTTGGGGACCTTAAGGCAGGTTCTAAAATACTTCTGGGGGAAAACCCTCTGTTTCTTGTGGAGAAATACATGTTCCCAAAAGAGCTGAAGATACAGCATTATAAGGGACAAATTAGAAGCCTGCTTTGAAACAAACTTAGTTATGCTTCCAGCTATCTGCTCTAGATTCATCCTAGACAGCAAAAGCAGGACCATGCATGGCATTTCTTTTTTAAGACTCATGAAAGAAAGTCACTTGAATGAAATTAAAGGTCGCTGTAGTCTTCATGAGTCAGTATTCAATTAAAGCTATAAAATAACTGAAAAGACAGAGTGACCAAGGACACATCACCTGTGACTTCTCCAGCACCCCTTCTGCCCATGCCCACCCACTAGAACCACATTCAGTGCGTTAAAAAAAAAAAAATCTGTCTTTTAATCATAATCTAATGAGCTTGGCCTACTTTCAGTTACTATTATCTCTTTCTTCATAGCAAAGGCTAACTGATGACTTTCATGAAAGTGCCCTGTAGGACAAACTCACAGAAATAGCTGCAGAAGCCCTTAGGGATAGAAAGCTCTTCGTAATATATGGCATGCACAAAAGGCAATGCATTATACATACAGTACACAACGCCAGTGGGTTAAGTGTCACGAAAAGAAGTAGTACACTGAACAGAAGCCTGAGAAGAGAAAGGATTAAGGAAGCAGTTCCTGAGACAGGAAGATGATATGAGGAGATGTCACAGGGCTCTCTGTATCAGCTTCAGAGCAGCAGTTTAATTTCTATCATGGTATTGACTTTCGATGAGACAATTGAATTAGAACCTTTTTTTGGCACTAAATTATGTTTTACCATCATTTACTTCATGCTGTTTCTGACAAATTTCATCTTAAAGAGGGGAAAAATGCTCAAACCAAACTGTGTCCTATTGATGCAACTGTGTAAGGGCTGTGTATATGCATTAAGGCTTGGATAGGAATGGCTGTAACAGGAGTGAGTTCTGAAACCTTTCACAAGCAAAATGAGGCGTCTCAGAAGAAAATGCTCTTATGGAAGAGAAGGTTGGTCAACTACTTCAAAAGACCAATGAAAAGCTATTTGAGGCACCTATTGCAAGGCAAGACTACAACAATATTCATGAAAAACAGAAAGGAAAAGCTCTCCTGCCGCCACTGCAGCAGGTATTTTTCTATTTCTTTCCAAACTTTCTCACTCCCCCAGACCCCTTAACCATGGCAGGATACTCTTTTAGATTTCACAGGAAGGACACCCTCCCTTAGATTTAATAGGAAGCAGAAGCACAAAGGCCTTTCCCTCTTGCTACTCATCTAAACTTCTTCAACAGAGTGTTTTGGAAACCCATCCTTGACATCTCCCTCTTGCAGTAAGGTTACATTTGCTAATCCAGCCTATGAATGCTTGACAAAATAGCTAAAAAATAGTCTAAAAACCGGACACAATAAAGTGAACACAAAAAAGTGGCTTTGGGGAGAACTGTTAGCTGTTCTCAGAAGACAGTCTCTGCTTTACAACAATTCTGCAAAGATTCAGAATATCATAAGAGATATTCCTACTCCTCCCCATTTTATTTCATTTGCCTGTGTCTTTCTTACGTCAGTAAAGTTTCAGTGGCTGATATTAGAGCATCAGCCTTGTGAATGGGTCCGCAAATGCGGATTTTTTTTTATTTGGCAGGTTCTATGAAGATCAATATGAAGATCAGGAATTGCTCTGCCCAAACATTCCTAGCTATTTGGATTCAACCACTGCCTGGTGCCCATCTGCACTTCGCTGCTACAGCCTTCACTTTCTGTGGAAATCCTCGCTCTGCTGCTGGCTGCACTGCAGACACACAGTCAACAGCTTCATTCCAACAGCAATGAACAGAAGACAGCTACTTTGAATGTGGAGAGGACTGACACAGTTTAAGATGCGGCTTATTGGAGAAGACAAGTTGTCATGATACAAAGCACAAAGCATCTTTCTAGCTCTGCCAGAAATAGTTAAAGTAGTACCAGAGCTCTTCAAGTATGATCACTGAAGCTATTTCTTAAATAATTGTGGCAAGCATAAATGAACACAAATCAAGCCCTCTTTCTTCAGATTAACACAGTGTCCTTGAAGAAGAAAAAAAAAGTCCCAAGACCTCAAACTTGTAATAAAATTTGCAACAGCATCTCTTCACTTTCATTGTTTTGCTTGTGCTGACACTGCTGTGATAACAGAAAACATAAGAGACGACTGTCTAAGTGGAATCATATTTATAGTGTCTAAGCTACATTTTTCCATATGGTTGGATTTGGCTCCCAGAAAAGAGAGAAACATAAAACAGCTACATGCCAGTAGTAATTAGCTCTCTCATTGCGAGTATTAATCACAATGCCTGATTTGCAGCTGCAAGAGTGGGATACCTGATTAACATAGCCAGTCAGAAAGTGAACTCAACACTGTCTCCAGGCCAAGGTGAACTACAGATTTATGTTCCTTCTCAGTTGCGCTAGACAGCGAGTACATCCGTGCAGCCGTACGATACTGAAACAATTTGAAGGCCAAACCCCAGAGAAGTAAACAGACATGAATAATGCGTGTTGTACAGTTCGTGCCATTAAAGTAGTGTCACTAGGTGCATACAGGAAACTGAGAAAATAGTTTCTTCTGTTTGCACAGCCTCTTTTATGAAGCAAATATCTACTGTCTGAAATTCTGGCCATATGAGCTAACCACTGGGCAGTGGGAGAGCAGTGGTGGCTGCTGAAATTTCACCCAGGGCTGCAATTCTGGCTTGTATCAACACTGGCAGCCACAGGGCAATCTTTGTCCTGCACCCTGTTCCACACTCAAGGGAGACTGCACTCTAGGCTTCAGGAGCAGCACATCCCAAGAGCCGGAGCAAAGAGATCCAAAACCCTGTGGCTGCCTTAACTTGGTCCCACCATTTGTAAAAACAACCTTCAGTTAAACTCAAGGCCAACAGTAATATATCCATGTCATTTGAAATTCAAATTAAAACAGTGGTTTGAAAAGACAGTTCTCCTTGCAGCATCCCTGACTGGCACAGCAAAGGAGGGATTGAAAATAAGATTGACCTCAAGGATTTCAATTACCCAGGCTAACATAGGGAAAAAATGTAAAGCCAAAACATAAGCAAGGAAAACTGCATGGATTTTTTTTCACCTCTCTTCTAGTGATCTAAAGAAAACAATTCCACAGGTAAAAAATTGTATGTATATATTTGCCCTTGGCAGGGGGACTGGAACCAGATCTTTACAGTTCCTTCCAACACAAACCATTCTATGATTCTATGATTTATAATGCATTTGTTCTTAAAAATGCCCTGCTGTCTGTGTCATTTCACAGTCTCTGCCTGGGCATGAAACAGAGGAAAAAAGTGAATCTGAAGAGTCACAGTGGTTGTGAGCCAGGCCTAACACAAATAAACAGAGCAGAAACCCTCCCCTGCCCAGTTCCAGCAGTACTTTCTCAACCTCATTTCCAGCACCACTCGTATTTTGGAGCTGTTTGCTTTAGTGCAGCAGTAGCGGACACATTGTCTGAATGCAATTAAGAATAATTTATACAAAGCACTTAAGATTGCCCATCAGAAGAAAATACTGCATAATGGGCTGTCATTGCTGATCCAAAGCTAAACCCTGATCAGGGTAGACAGGCATGTTTCAGCTATGGTCTCATTGCAAGCAGCCTTATCCCTGTGTAATTTGGTCTTGACACAAGCTGGGATCCAAAGTATCAACAGCGTGTATCATACCCTCTGTCACACAAACTCCCTGAATACTCTAGCACCCACGAACTAATCCAGTGGAAAGGATGATGGAGAAACCAAAGCTGATCAACAAGGAGCATCCTGGATAACATGGTGCTGATAACCTCACTTGTGAGACCCTGCTGAGAGGCTCCTGCTGTGCCTGGGAAGAAAGGAGAGATGGGGTTTAATTGGAGAGGTTGACCCACAAGAAGGTGTTGACAATTCCTGCCCCACAGGGACCATTCACGCCATGTGCATATTAGCAGTGACAGAAGTCCAAACATAACCCAAATACCAACCACATGGATTTCAGGCCGAACACTTAAACGCTAAAGTTTTCTGAAACTCCATCACAAGGGAGTGAAGTGACTTGATCAGTTCTCAGACAGGGATAACACCAACTCTTCTGATCTCACTTTCGCCAACAGTGCACCAAGAAATGGAGTCAAATATGAAAAAGAAGCAAGGCACCTGAACTCCCACTATATCCCATGTTACAGATATAAACTCAAATGCAGCAAATACACAATCTGCCATCCAGTCCAACCATACTGGTGCTCAAGAGGTCAGAGATGTCAATATCTTTGGCAGTGAAGGTGACCACTACCAGGCTGCCCTTTGAACCTGATGACATTGTAACATTCTTGCTCAGAGAACTAGCTTCTGTGAATTCTGGTCCTATGCGCAAAATTTCTCTTTTTTTCTTTTTTTGTGGTGTAGGGAAATCAATCCCAGAACAGAGTGCTTAACAGAAATGATTTTTCCTTGGTAATTCTGAGTTCCTGCAAGGATTAACTATTGTGTGAGCATTGCATATGGAAAAAAAGCTTCATAAATACGTACCTGATTTTTTTAAAAATGCATGTGCATTTTCTGCTTTTTATAAAGAACCGTCTCATGTCAAGAGCATCCCTCAAGCTACTGTAATCACCAGCTATGGCTAGGAAGGTGCTGCCTACATTAAACCTTACTCAATATTGATAAAGAAGGGAATGAACCATGTAAAAAGCAAAGCTTAAACTTCTGGATTACAGTTTCCAGTGAACTTTGCTGAAAGACAGGCTGCAAAACCCATATCTAAGCAGGGAACTACAAACAGGCTGATCTGCACCTGCACTTGAATTTCATAATGCCAGCAATATTTCCAGGTGCTTGCCACTGCTGTTCTGTGCACTCTGTACCCTGGCACTGATGCACTTGGGTATCTTCTCCCTGATGATCTCTCAGTGTCAGAGACTTGCCATCTTGTTTGGGGGGGGAGGGGGGGAAACGCATATTTTTCACTTACATGGGAAGTTGTCCCAGTTACTACTGCTCTTTCATGTCAATAACCCAGTAAACAAAAGCCTTTTAGAGACAGCTTCCTGACACCTGGGGCATCAGGGCTGGCTGGGAGGGCAGCACGAGCCAGTGGCATGATCCCTGCTGACTCTGGAGGGCTGAGGATCAGCAATTGCTTCCTACGGTTCCATAAACACTGCTCTTCTCAGTGTCAGTACAGAGATAGCTATGATAGAAGCTAAGATGAGGCAAATGGCTTCTCTGTCTAGCTGTCAGAGAGATTTTCTCATGTTATTTGCTCTCTATTGTCAGCCAGAGGCCTTTGCTATAGTATAAACATTTAATAGATTTAGTGGTTCTGTATTTCTGCATTACTAGTCTCTAAATATTTATAAAGGTCCTCATAACATTTATTTCTTTAAGCTAAAGTTATTTAGCTTAAATACTTTCCCACAAGATAGGAAAAACCTCTCACATATCTATCTTTTTCAGTTTAATTTCTGCATATTCCTGTTATGGTTTCCTAACTACCTTACTAGCAAAGCCTAAAATTGTGCTTTGTCCTATCTGTAAAGATGTGACCCCAGGGAAGGGCTGTCATTTCCATGATGCTTTTGCACTAAGGTGCTGTCAAACAAAATATATTTGTGCATTATATAAGGAACGTGCGCAGGAGTATCTGTATACTTACATTTCCACGTCAGCTACTCGGTATGAATTTGGGTCCACCACCAGAAAAAGGAGTTATAGTTCTCATAGATTAAAAGGCATAGTTTTCTAAGCATGTGAGGGAAAACAATATTGAACATTCTTGATAATTACAATTTAGTCATCAGCTATAGTGACATACTCCTATTTCTGTGATTTGTTTGCTGAGAAGGAGGAGCAAGCATGGCTCATCATCATGTTTCAGGCCCTTGAAAGTATTTTGCGTTGATGAAGAAAGGAATTGCAGTTCAGAGTTCAGACCCCACAGCTCCTCAAACCATCAGTGGACAAAGACTTGGCGTCAGACAAAACCCAAACAAGCGTTCAATGAAAACCAAACACCTATTTCATATTTGACTGCACATACTGAAAAAAGGGGGGAATCTCCACATTTCCCACTAGTTTTCAGGAGAGTTAAAAGAAGTTGGAACACATTTTTAATATTAAATATATTGTAGAGCTTGAATTTCATGTGCGTGCTAGCAAAGTATCATGTAACATGAGGTCATGTTTAGGATTTTTTCCCCCCCTTCTCTTTAAAACTCAGAAAGTTGTATTTCTACCACTATCTTGAGCTTCTATTATGAAATCTTTTTAAGGGCCCATTAACATCTATCATGGGACCAGGGAGCTGGAAGAAATTGGAAAACAATACTAGTTGTCTGCAATTGCAGACAAAAATCATGGCTGGGATTATTGTGCAATGATCCCAGTTGTTGTTGGGACTAAGTACAAATTGTTGGTCCAGATCATGTTCTCTTTCTCTCCTGACACTTCTTCCAGGCCATTATTCTGTCACTGATGATTTTGAAACTACAACTGTACTGATTTTTCTTCAAGGTGAGATTATAATTTAAATTTATAGCCTTAAAGCAATCCAACAAATTTCAGATGTCTTACATATAGGAGAAAGGAGTTGTAAATTGCTAGAGAGAGCTGAGATGGGCAAGCTGGCACCCAGGCTGGAAATGTCAACTTTTTTTTACAGGTTAGCACACCTTGTTTTTGCTTAACATAACTACTACTTTAGAGCAGCCAATATTCACAACTGACTTTGTGACTTCACCTTCTAAGTCCCCTTCCCCACTGTGTTTGAGTCATGAATGCTCTGAGAATGCACAAAGGCATCAGCAGACTGTTCTCACTGCTCACATAAGGCATAGCCTTGAGTTGCTTCTAGAGCTTCTACCTTTTCCAATACTGCCTTTAAATGCAATACTTGTAGAGCACAAGTAGACTTGGAGCTACAAAACTGAGGAGTCAAGCAGGGTGAAAGGCTACAGTCAGTCTATTATCCATTATTTACTCCTAGATTACAAACAAATTAATTTGCCTACATTACTCCTAAACAAACATTTGTCATCACAGAGAAGTTACCAGCCAGAAGCACAGTATCAGAGTGATCTTGTGTGATACAAAACAACAGCATAATTTATTTATACTGAACTTAATTAAAGACTGAAGCTCCCAAAGAGTGATCTACATATCTCATGCAATCTACTCACACCAGCTGACATAAGCAAGGAAAACAGAGGTAGCACACTATCTCTAATTCCTGGTAGGTGCTCAGGTACTGACACGGCAAGGAACCTATGAGTACTTGGTTAGGAGATTCAGAGCAAAATAAGAGAGAAAAACAAGACACATGGGACTAGCAGTTTTGAGCTGGTGAGAGCCTGTAAACCTTGCTGATGGCTTGTGATACTTACAGCATTCAACATATAATACATCATTTAAACCCACTAACCCTGTTCAAGTGTTGTATTAAAGTACTGAAGTACTAAAAACTCCTCTTGACTTCAGCAGAAGTGGAGCTTGAGGAAAACTTTACCAGGTGTTTTCATCACCTTCCAGAATTCTATCATTACCTATAAAACATTCTTAAAAGATTCAGGTTTTATCACTTAAAGAAGAGTCAAACTTGAACATTTTTCCAAAAGAAAGTGAGAAAACACAAATTAGAAAGAGAGTTTTCTTCATGGAAAACGTGGATACTTAGCAATATTTGTACATTCTTTCATCTAGAGAAGTTGTGCGTGAGGGAGCGATCACAAGTAATGTGTATCAGTCGGGTATTTGGAAAGCAACGTAAGACCTGCCATGAGCAGCTGTGAGTTTCATATCTGCTTTTCAAGTCCATCCAAGACCACTCAAAGAACTAGCACTTGGCCACCAATCTTGACCACTGATTTTGCCTCACACTAATAAAATAATGATAATACAACCTTTTACATTAGGAATTGAGATCCTACATAATGAAGCTGCAGCAGGATCACTAACAATGTTCCTCATTTAGAATATTAACTAAAAAATGAGCCTAAGGAAACTCACAGCATGTATACACAAAGGCTCAAAAAATGCTGCTAAAATCAGGTTATCTGTGACAAAAATAACGAGTGTGAAGACAAAGGAAGTCTTAAGGCATTGCAATGCTTTTTCGTAGTATCGCACAATCCAATACACTGCATTTTTCAAATTATGTAGGTACACATATAATTAATGTTAAGCATTTGATCTGTTGATTCATATGCTTTTCATGTTTATTTTTCAGTCTTTTGATCATCGGATTATATGCAACAGGTAAAACTAGTTTCCTGGAACTTAACATCTCAGCATTGTCTTCCCCTCCTACTATCCCCACCTATGCTATAAAAACTTCATGGTGCAGTGAGAAAAATATGTTTGCAATGGGACAAGGGGGGTTGGTTTTTTAACAAGACTGACAGGATCAGCCTAACCTGATTCTTGCAGCTACAGACAGAAAAGCCTGACAGACAGAAACTTTGTATTTACACATACTTAGCATGCATTTATTTTTAAAATAAAAAGAATTACAATGTCTGCTATGTCACAGACTCATATGCCAGCACTACTGAGAGCAGGTGTGCAGCTTCTGTTGGCAAAAAGAAGTAACACATGCACGTAAGTCTCTAGATACAATAAAAAGGGAACATTGTGTTCAGTTTCAAGACGTTTTCAACCCAAGGCTTGGGTTTACTACTATGTTCTCCACTGGAATTTGAAATTATAGGAAACAATAGAGCTGCATCCATCAAATAATAACTGCTGTTTTTACACCATCTTATTCACAGAACATACTGTGGACAGCCATCCACAGCTCTAGCTCTGGTGGCACTTGTCTCTGATTACTGTGACCCAAAAGTCACATAAGATCCCTTTTAGGTCGGCATGGATATCTAAATTATATTGCTAACACATCTTGGTATATATCATGCTCTAAACACATTGTTTCCTCATGGGGAAGGTCACAGAAAAGGTCTCAGCACATCTCAGCAGTTGAAAAACCACAGAGATCCCTGTCAAATGTCTGAGTCTTGAGCAAAGAGCTCTGCCAGTACAACTAAGTAGTTTCTTAAGATGTCACAAATGTTTCCCATATTCTTATCAAATCTGATGTCTAATATTCAACAAGGGTGCCAAATCAGGCCTGTAAGTAAACTTCATCGCAGTCTTCTCTTTTGCACATATGATTAGAAGAGGGTGGATCACAGGGATGTCACAAGCCAGTTTTCAGAAACCCAAATCCCCCCAGACCCACTGGGCATGCAAAAAACTTCACTGCTTGTCTTTTAGGGGTTCCACCCAGTCGAATATGAGATATTTCAGTGAGGTATTTCACCCGTCCATAAAATAAACACACATTGTAAAAGCATTCAAGGGCTTCAGAAAGCCCAAATCCAGCCACAGCACAAGTATGGCTGGAATGTTGTTTGCAGTCTCCTGAAAGCTCACATAGTAGGAAATGCTCACTTATGCTGTAAAAATTGTGAAAATTTCTTTTTCTTGGAACATGCTTTTATAACAGAACTATCAGAAAAACTTTTAACCTGAATTCCTTTATCCAAATCTGAAAAAAGCCCAATCCACTCACCCTTCTCCCCACATAGGCGCTTACAGGCACGCTGCGTTCAGTATCATGGAAAGCACCCAAAATGGCAGTGGTGTGGCTTCCCTCCTGTTGTATGCAGGCCACTGTCAGCTCTCCCTTGGCAGGGAAGGCTGAAGGAGCTCACACCCTCACACCTCGGTTTTCAGGAGTGCTCTAACCACTAAAGTTGGGATAAGGCTGATCTCTGCTCTTCCTGCTGAAGCTTATTCTGAGAGGTGAATTAAGCAAGAGGGACGCAATGCTGCATCCAAATTAAAAACTGGCACCCAGGAAGGGAGAAACTGAGTCCTGCTTCAGAGCCTGCTGTGGCTTTTCAGCTGAATTTGGGAGAGGCTCACAAGAAAAGGCACTGTCCTCTCTTAGTCCAGCCAGTATCCTGGGGAAAGCGTGGCCATCTAGGCACACAAGCCCATCTTCAGTCTGAAGCTGAAGAATTGGCCTTAGAGGCTTCAGATACAGGTTGAGAACCTCTCTGTACAATTGTATATTGTTTTCTTAGATCACCAGGATATAATTGGTGAATCAAGAAATAAAACACACAAATTAGGGTGCAAGCAGGAATTCAACCTAGAAACCCCTTAAGTACAAAAGATGCCTTCATAAGTGGGTACCATACTACCAACAACACAAAATGTGTTGTCCCTGACAAAGTACCATAAAATCATAGAAGAGCCGAGGCTGGAAGGGAACCCAACACATCATGTCGTCCAATCTTTCATAGGAGAGGAAGCCTAGATGAGATTATCTAGCATCCTCTCCAAAACCTTAAGTGCTAAAAGTTTTATCTAAAATGATTAACCTTAAGTATCTTGAAAACCTTAAGTAATGGGAACTCCACTATATCCCTGGGGATGTTGTTCCAGTGAACGATTGTACTCACTGTGAAAAAAAGTAGGAGCAGAAAACAAGTTTTGCTCTGTACCTTCCTTTAAATGAATTTTTGTCAGGCTGTTGCTCCTTCATGTTCCTTAGCTTACAGATGTAAGGTTTCTTTAGGTTTTCTTAGTCACTTCTATTCTCTCAGATTTCATGCTATTTTTGCTTTGCATAAATAAGAGACCATGAAATAGTTTAGGTTGGAATGAACCTGAAAGACCACCTAGGTCCAACCCCCCCTTCCATGGACAGGGACACCTTTCACTAGACCAGGCTACTCAAGGCCTTCTCCAACCTGTCCTTGAACACTGGCAGGCTTGGGGCATCCACAACCTCCCTGGGCAAGCCATTCCAGTGTCTCACCATCCTCACAGTAAAGAATTTCTTCCTTATATCTAACCTAAGTTTTCCTTCTTTCAATTTGTACCCATTACCCCTTGTCCTATCACTAGAGTCCCTGACGGAGTCTCTCTTTGGCTTCCCTGTAGGCCCCTTTCAGATACTTCAGATACTGGATGTTTTCCCTCTGTTTTTTTTTTTTCTTTAATTATTCAATTTTTAGAAAAACCCCTTCAGGATAAGAGGCAGTCATTTCATACAAAACACATTGACTTTTGTATTCATCCAACTAAAATACTGGAAACAGAATAAAAAATACAAAATGTTCTTTGGGAAGCTGCAGTTTCCTTTCCCTTTTACAACACTGCAGCCTTGGAAAACTCAATATCCAAGCTCTAATGACTGGTCTTGCTTTCAATTTTAAAATATAAACATCATGTGTACAGCTGGGGACTTAGAACATGGTGGGAAAACCTGAGCAGCAGGTACTGAACCTTGAGCATGAGCTGCAATTTTATTTCCCTGGGTAATACAATAGAGTGGCCTTGCTCTTGTTGTCCTAGGAGAAGGAACATCCTGCCTGACCTTGCTGCTCCCACGAAATGGGTCGGGGCTGCTGTGCGACAGCCTGTCCTGAAATGAATCCAAACCGTGAATTCTCTGTGACAGTTTGTGGCATCTGGGTGACTCAGACAGCCTCTGTGCCTGAGGCTGTTCCAGCCCAGGCTGTGATTTTGTTAACGTCACAATTTAAGTAGACTTGGATCTTGTTAGCAGTAATGATGGACTCCCTGAAGGAAAACCAAGGTGGCATTGGAAATGATGTCATTTCATTATCAGCTCTGAGATGGGGATAATTACATCTGTCTTCTTCAAACTGAGATGACCCTGGTCCTTCAGAAGGCAGCTGGCAATCTAACTTCCAGCAGCATGCTCATGCCATGCCTCATCATCTGCTAATTTTCACATCAAAGGCATCCGCTGAAGGTGACCCAAACCATCATCAAAAAACAGGATCTCCAGCTGGACATGTATACCAGCGTCCAGTGGACAGCATCGTGCTGGGGGGTGCTGGGGGCATTGGACATGTTTGCAGCCCTGACTGAGACATACATAAATCCTACTTGCTTCATGTAAATATAATCACAGGATGCTGTCAATGCAGATGGCTTGACAAGCCATATAACAGAGAATAGTCTTATAGATACAATGAGAAATTTCCCAATGGTTCCAAAATATCCACCTCAGCCTGACATGGACACTGAAGATTAAAAAAAAAGGTAGACAGACTAAACAAAATTTGTAGTGCATTTAAATATTTATGTTAGAAATTGAGACATGGGTTTCTGTTGTAGTAATTTTTCACAATGTCTTGGACCAGTGGTTGGCAGTTTACCTATCTTCAGCTTCTGAGGAACTTCCTTAACTGCCCTGAAACAAGTTTGCTTCCTGAAGGGCAAAGCCAGTTACTCAGCACTGTGTGTTTATAGGAATGTGACACAGAAAGGAGGAAGAAGAAAGGGAAATAAATACCTAACAATTAGTGATTGTAAACAGAACATCCTCGTGGCATATAATTTCTTTTTCTTTAAAAGCTAATTGAAGATGCTACAGCATCATGTTGCAGGGTTTTCTGAGTACTTAAATACTGGCATTGAGACGACCTTCCAAAATTGAGCACAAAGTATTCTGTAAAAGTTAACCACATTCAGTTTACAGAGGTGGTGCTGCTTCCTAGGGGTTGCCTGCAACAGGGAAGTACGTGATTACTGTAGTGGTTGTGGAATGATACCTCAGGCACACTATGTATATTATATGTGTAGACAACACATCTGAGAATAGCTTCCCTGGAGACATCCCTGTTCCAGAGCAAGAGTATTCACCAGAGAAGCTATCCTAGAATACAAACAGTATTGTCACTTCACACCCAACTTTATAATGGATTAACTTCCCTGTGTGCTCAAACCACCTTTTTGGGATAATTCCTGTGCTTTCTTCCCTGCCCTTTCTTCTGGTCACCAAATGTCTCATTGTTCAAGCCCTGCGTCTCTTTGAGAGATAAGGTCTACCCCTCATTATGCCACGTCTTGAAAATGAGTTACTAGGTTTGCTTTGTTTAATATGTAATAAAAAGTCCTTATTGCTTACTATGGTTTTTTGTTCAATGTCTCCCACAACACAGGATTTGGCTCTTTAAACTACCATACCAGAAAAAGCAGTAAGAATTAAAGCGTTAACACAAAGCCCTAACTGTAGGAACAGCACTTTTTTTTCCCTCACCATCTCCAGCAAAAAGGAGAGAGGGGAATGAAAGTAACATCCATTTACCTTCCAAAAGCACAAAAGAGTTTGGGATGTCAAACATCCACGTGTTACTAAATATGTCACTGCATCCATGTGTTGCTAAAGATGCAGAATCATGAGTCACCTGAATTTCTGTGCTCAGCCGTGGAACAGACAACTCATCAATGGCTTGCAAGGGTGAGGACGATTTCTCTGCAATGTGACTATTTCAGAAGACCTGGAAGAAGCACTCTTTGCAAAGCAGCCAGAAGGGAGGGGAGGATAACATCAGCAACTGCTTGCCTGGCACAGGGGACCATGAGCAGCACAGCTGTTCTTTTTGGAAATGTCAGAGAGAGAAAAAAAGAAGGTACCGAGGGAGTTGTCATCGTCAGAAAGCACAATAGGTGATTCCAGAAAAATGCTTCACACAGTCATAAGCTTTTCTTGAAAACATTGCTCAGGAAGCCCAGGCTTGACTAACTTTCCGAATAGCAAACACTGCTTGAAAAACAGAGACGTAAATTATAAAATTACTTAGCATCCAGTTTCTCTGTTTCTCTCTGACAAAAGAGAGCACAGTTGTGTCTCAGTGCAGATGCTGCAGCTGAGATAGCCTTGCGTTAGCCCTCTCATGCCCAGTCACAGCCACATCTACAGAATGCCCCAGGAGGATTTCAGGTCATACCCATGACTCCACCTCTCTCCCTGTGTCTGCCCCCTTGGCAAGACACTTGGTCCATGAAGGGCCAGTTGTCCCACAGAAAACAGAGAAATTCTGTTTGTTCCTGGGTTCTGCAGGAATTCACACACCTTCAGAGGCAAAACACTATCTCAAGGCTGTTTTGAAGTACTGTCAGTGCGTGCCCATGCAGCAAGCCAAAGCAGGTTTCAGATGGACATGTGCTGTCTCCTGTCCTCCTTTGTGTCTACAGCCTCCCCAGGAAGGACGATAGGGACAAACAGAGGAAGGCATGTCATATGGTGCTAGGCTTACCCCACTCTCAGGCACTGCCAGGAGATGAGGAAAAAAAACATACAGAAGATTTTGAATGAAAAAATCACAAGCCCAGACTTTCCTTTCAGTGAACAGAAAAAAACCACCAAACCTGAACCCTTTGCTTCCTTATGCCTGGCACACTGAGGTGAAATGGATCTGTCAAAGTGATTCCTACTTCATCCCCATCACTGTGGTCAATGAGAGACGGTGAGAGGGGACCAGGATTAATCCTCAGCCTATAGCTATGCCATACAGCTTCTTCAGTAATTTATAAGATAAGCAGCAAGTCTGTTCACCCCTAAACCACTTGAAGCCTTCTGTGGTGGCATGCATGGGCCTTACAAGGGCTTACAAGCTTCAGAGCTGGAGATAAACAGGGACCTTTCCACACCCTGGCCCTTCAGCAGCAGATCTGACCATTCAGCAATGGGTCGCTGTTTTATCACGAGTCCTGCTACTCTCCTGAAAACATGCTGCTCCAAAGGGACTCTCTGGTCAGTGTTAAAGTCATGGAATTTGTGTTTGCCAATGCAGGGAGATAAATTTCACCAAAAAAAAAAAAAAAGCATGAGAAAAGTCACTGTTTTTTAAGATCTGCTGTCGTACAACTACCATTGTCATAAGGGACAGGAAAAGTGCCGTCTGAGGTTTTACAAAACTCCCACACAGGGGTGTGTATTTTTTGAGGGAGGGAAGGGTTGTCACAAAGATTGCAGAAGCTGGAGTCCATGACATTTTATTCATATTGTTTCAACTCATTCACCCACATGCCCTCAAGGGATGTTCTGTATTTTAAAATTGCGGTTTCTGCTAAAAACTGCATGGTGTGAAGTAGTGTGGCTAGACACTCCTTTCTCAAAAATATTTTTTTGGATCTCTACTCTTCTATCTCTCTTCTCTATAGGTGTGAAAAACAGAAGTGTTCCCATGCATGCAAAACCTTGTTTTCTTCCAAATTCATTCACATTAAATTCAAGAGAGTGATTTGTTGAAGTCAATGGAATAATAACTGTATAGAACTAAGTTAAGTGAGGTAAAAATCAAGCATGTTGATATGGCAGTTTTCATAACTTCTTCCATAGCATCCTCTATCTGGGTACTGGAATAGCAGCAGAGAACAACTAGAACAAAGTTCTTGAACTAAACAAATCAACTAAGCAAGAGGAATTGAATTATACAGGGAAAGAACTTATGACCCTTATTTTTTTTTTGGCTTGTTTTATTCTCACCATTTGTAGTGGGTTTCATAGGACAGTTTGCAATTCCTTTAAGAATTTCAGTCCAGATGGTAATTTAACTAGGCAGAGGATCAGTTGATAAAACTCTGATTAGATGTCAGCTCTTCAACAGAGCTATTTCCATGGCCTGCCTTAACCTATGTTTAGTCTAACAGATAAATGTTTAGAATTCACCAAGACTGCTGAAGTGAAAGTAGTATAAAGGGAGTCTTAGCAAATCTGGTCAACCCATAAAGATTTCCTTGCTTTTAGCCTTCAGCTCCACATATTTTCCTGAAATTAAGTTCTACAGCTTAAATTCACAATACATTACTCATACACTAATCCATAAATTTAAAGTAAGAAACATAATCAGCTCAGAGTTTTGCAGGGCTGCAACAGTGCAAGGTGATAGAGTGCAAGGTGATAGGTGTGTTCAGCACCATTGGAGCTAACCACAAGGGTCCTTGACAGATCAAGTCAGCCAGCTTCTTTCTTTTCTTCTTTCTCCCCTTCAACAAGACAAGACACTTAAGTGAATAGTCCTTTCACTGATTATTTCACTATTACACAGATGAGAGAAGGATGCAGACAGGGTCTTGCCACCACTACAACGAGGACTGGACTTGTGCAGCCCCAGCAGAAGTGTTTATCAATGGATTGATTGAACCTACAAACTTCAAGTAGTTTTGAAATTACAGTTGGTGATCTCTATTCACAGTTGAACCCAAGAGCACCTAATGTTTTTAAACCAGTTCAGTTCTCCTTTACCAGACAGAATAAACGTGTTGCTGTCATGCTGTTCAGTGTTCAAAGCCACACTTCCCTGATAACCTTGATCCTTTGGTATAGCTGAACCTAGTGGGGCAGATGCATGGGAGAGGCAAGAGGTAAGAAAAGAGGTGTAAAGAAAACAGGAATTGAGAGGAAGCAAGAGAAAGACAAAGATTTAGTGTAGCCAGGAGCAGTCAGGTGGAAAATGGCTAAGGAAACCAAAATACGGCCTGGTACTGGTGATGACAGAGACTGAATGAGCTTTACAGGTCTTGCCAAGAGAACCAACAGAAGAACCTATTTATAGACTCAAACCTGCATCTTTTCTTAAAACATAAATAGGGCAGAAGCAGCCAATTCGTACTTGGCAGGTAGCGTCCAGAGAGTTTATGTAACACTGAAAAAAGATAAGCACCTATTGAAGAGCAAACTGTTATTTTTACCTAACAAGCAAACAAATCAAGCTCTTTCATCACAGGCTAAACCCTTTATACTGTCAGCTGTGAGCTCTCTTGGTGCTGTAAAGCACCACAGGGCACAAAATCACTATGGTATTTTTTGCGTTGGTTGTCAACCTCTGTTTGCTGGAGATTTGAAAAACAGAGGAGACATGAAGCACAGGAAGATCTGAGCAACAATTAGCAGCCCTTAACCAAAAGCAAATCTGTGAAATGCATTTTCTCTCTGAGAAAGACTGTTAACCTCTGCAAATACTGACTTAGCAAAAATATGAGGGATGTTACTTAGCACCTGCTGGCGAGGAGAGGCGAGAAGAGGAGAGGAGAGGAGAGGAGAGGACAGGACAGGACATTTTGTTGTGAGGTAAGTGGAACAGGAGCAAAAGTTTTTTTAAAATATCTGGTGTGGATTACAGGTTCATCAGCTCCAGAAGAGGGTTACTTGGTCTTGGCCTCGCCTCATGACTTTCTTTTGTTCAATTGGGTCACTTCACTATTATTCAAGCCTAGATTATAAAAAAGGCAGATCTGCAGGACTGCATTTGTTTGCTTTCTCAGCTCAACGTATTAAGTGCAAGTTTATATGTATACAATATATCTTATTAGATACTGTGTCCTGTTTTGGTCTGTTCTCTTCTGATTTATTTTGAACTCAAAGACCATAACTGTAAGTGCCTTCAAACTTACAGATACTTAGGCCACTGGGGAAAGAGCAGAAAAAAAGTGAAATGCAGCAACCATTACTGTCCAACTTCATTACATTCATGCCTTGGAAGAATAAAACAGAAATGTACTGGAATTTAATCTCCTCTGAGGGAAGACCCTGAAAGCAGCACGTTTGCTAGAAACTGCGCACATTCAATCCACTAATATTCATCAAGATATGCAAAATTTAAATGCCACTTAAAAATGGACACTGAGAAAATTTACAGACATGGCACCAAGGAAAGTACATTTGTTTGGCCGTATCCTTGATCCATGACAGCGCAATGCAGGTGGAAAGCAGATGTTGAGAACACAGCATGTTCCCCACTCTGGAGGCTGTGTGGGATGAGCAAGATTCCGCCAATTTTACGGCAGGGGCAACGCTGCAGCAGGGAGGCACAAGGATAGCAGGCGTTGCAGTATATACCACTGGGCATCCACAGCAGAACCTCCTCAGCATAGCTAACTGATTTACTACTATTATTAGTATCAATATTTCCATCACAGTCTGGGTTGGAGCAAAGTAGCAGCAACCGGCACTTTCAATCCTGCTCATTCCTTCAACAGATCCCAACGACAACCACAGGCACAGCAGTGCCAAGAACAAAAAAAAGAAATACCAGTATATACACACTGCATTTGAAAAAGAATCTTATTCATCCTTTCTACAGCAGTGCCATCTTTCTGCTGTAAAAAAAAACAGGTAGTAATGCTTGAAGCAGAGATGTGCCGATTGTTTAAATCAGAACCAGAGGTGATCCTCGTTTGGGAACTGACAAGGGCAAGCCACAACCAACTCCTGGGATTTCTGCTCCCACTGCAAAACCTGCCTGGCAAACGGCTGAGTTGCAACATGTGCTTTTCATACAGAGCACTTATTTCTGACTGTAATTTGGCCTCTTGGCAGGAGATGTTCATACATATCGAGCGAAACAGCCTTGCTCATCCATATCAACCTACACATCCTCATATAACAGCAGCAGCACAGCATATTCTCTGCTTCCAGTGGTCTCCCATGGATCACAGGACAGATTTGGTTAATCATGCCCATCTCCTCTCCATAAAAGCCTGCTCCACAAGGGATGTTTTCTGGCCTTTCATACTGTTGAATTATAAAATCCGCAAGTGAAGAGGTCTCTGTGGGTGTTTCTATAAAATCATTCTGCTACTCCTTTTACATGTGAAGGAAAGTTAAAAGCAGTGGAATATCACCAGTGCTAACTGAATGTTAAAAATAACATGTAACACTAATGCTTATCACATATGGGAGGAGAAAAGAAAATACCTGAATTATGCTTTTAAAATTATTACTGTCTGTTTTTAATAAAACACAAAAAACCCCAGGCCATGAGTCTACTAATCTTATCCATTCACTAAGTTGTGCAGAGGAGAAAGGAGAATACAATCCTTGGAGCAGACTTCCCTTGTCTTCTATTTAAGAGGTTGCTAAATTATTGAAATTCTACATTAAAAATATATTACACGCTGTCTAGTGAATGATGGGACTGCAATGCATAATGTAGAGAGAGGTGTAAGCTTCCCAATACATGCACATGAAATGACTTGCTGAGCTAAAACACTCGCTTCCTGCCAACATGATTTCAAGAGAGTTGAGGAGAAAAAAACAAGTTACAAAGTTATACACTAATGATTGAATTTTGTAGCTGAAATTTATAGCTCTAAAGGCATTTTATTCACTTATTTTACATTATTCAGGTAAATAATATGCATTGAGTTAGTAGAAGAGCAAATAAAAATTAAGATGGCTCCAGCAACTGCAAGTATCTTGCCTTAGCCTACTTCATACCATGTGTCACAGCAGTGTTATGGAGCAAGACAACCCCATTAAAACAGAGGAATCAATGGTGATTTCTTACTTTTCTCCCAGGTATCCTCTATACTCAGCCCAATGTCTTGATAAAAAGAGAGAGTGAGAGCAGATACAGCCAATGGCAATGTGTCATTGTTAAAAATCTGGTTGTCTGCCTGCACTGCTGAGGAGAACAAGGCTTTATCAATAAAATTTGAGGATGCTGCCAGGAGAAATCCAACCAAAATGAGAAAGCAACTTCCTGAAAATATGACTTGACTTGCCCACTATTACAGTCAGCTTACTTTCTTTCATATGGGGAGGATATATTGTACAACATGTAAAAGTTATGGATGCTTTACAGAATTTTTTCTTTGTGCAAAAGTTGCACAGCATCTGTTGAAATCTCCAGCAGTTTCACTGGGCTGCTGCTGAACTTGCCTTGCTCGGTGTTCAGAATCTGTTGTCGATTAATAAATTAAATGACTGGATAAAGTATGTTCTAGGGAGAGCCCAAGGATTTACTGGTGAAATGCAGTCTTCACCAGCTGCAACTTGGCTGAGGCAAGGGGTTCATTCAGCTTTCTAAGATGCTACAAAAAAGTTCACTTTCTTAATCCCAAAAACAGAGTACAGATCCAAGCCAGGAATTCTTTCGTAGTAGTGGGGGTTAAGTCATGACATGGGACATGTCATTGACTAACAGATACCTCCACTGAGGTACCAGTTCAACACAGAGGCACCAACCTGGACCCTCCTTTTGAGACAGGAAGCCCCAAGCAATCACATGCATGCTGCCACACAGGCTCTTACTAGTCCAACATTGCCAGTGATGTTACTATAAAACCTCTGGTTTTGTGTCCTGTGCTTGTTGGCATCGTTGTGCACCCAGTTACTGCATGGCTCAGGGAGGCAGTTTGGACATGCTGTCCCATTCCAAGGGGCAGAAAACCAGTTCTAGTACCTGAACAATAGCTCTTATCATGGAGAAGGTAGTTGAAATGCAGTTGGCTACTCTGTGGACTGGGGACCTTGAAGGCAGATTCCCCCAAAAGGTCAAGAGTTTTAAAAATATCCAAGAACACCCTCAGACCTACTAGTCTGCTTCCCTAGAGTGTAACAAGCTACATTATGGCTGATCTGAGTACCAGTATTCAGAGCAGGATTTAAGCTATGACAGGCATAAGAGCTCTGCAAGAGCAGTGCTTATCCTCACGTTGCAGGACAGCCCAGTTCTGGCAGATTTGTCAGAGAAATAGCTCAAGGAAAAGTATCCTTGTCATGCTGCCAATGCCAGTGTTAAACTAGGTTAATTGTCAGAGAGATGCGGAGGTTGGCCAAACTTGCAGCATACGGCCTGTGTGGCTTAATGTCAGACAAGAAACGAGAGTCTGCTGCTTGTGAGTAATCATTGACCTCCTGTTCCTGCAACTCTCATCACATCATTCCTTCCTCCTACCCCACCAGACCTTCAGTTCTTTGCGCTCTTTGGTCCCCATTCCAAAGTGGGTTGCCTGTTGTGAAGGAGCCTCCAAGTGGGGTAAAGGTTTGACCCCTCTGTGCTCCTGTTACATGGGCCAGGCATGTAAGCACTTTTCTTCTGAGCAGCTTACAGAAAAATCAAACATAACTAAGACATAAGTCATTCATGAAAAGAAACCTTTCTGCCAACCATAATTGTTGCATTGCCTCTCCATCTTGGCAGGGTTTTACTTTTTTTTGGCTGGCTCAGGTTTTTACTTTTGGCAAAAAAATGTATTTGTTGAGATTGACACTGGCCAATGTCAGCCTTTTCCAAAGGTGTGAGGAGCCTTGAGAAAACAATCCAGAAGAATAAAAGGTCTAATTCTGATCTCAAGTCTGTACGTAGCTGTGAATGGAGTAAAGGTAACTTTCTTGCATGCATAGAAGGAAACGAAGCAGGATCTTTCTCAATCTATAACTGAAATGCCAACTTTCCTTATACACAAAATTCCCAGGCAGAACCAACAAATTCTTAATGCTCTCACGGGGTTTTTGGTTTCTGGAGCTGTCCCAGACAAATTTATTTCTGCACCTAGAATCACACCGCTGGGGAAAAAATTGCTAACCAGTAACACTTAATCAAACCACAAAAACACAGCACTCTCTGACCTATGCTGAGAAGTTGGGAGGGATGTGCTGGTGGGGAAAGGTACCACCTCTGGGAGAGGGTGGCAGAAGGTGGGGAAGAGACCCAGATCCCACTGTGCTGCTGAGGAGTGTAATTAATCTTTGGTCAAAGAGTGACCAGACCCAGACATTTGCAGTCAATTAAGTGACTACTTTCTGCTGCACTCCTAAGATAACATAAAACACTCTTGAATACAACACAATACACTTAGAAAATTTAATTTGGGCACTTAAATACTAAGCTACTAAATACTTAAATACTAAATACACTACAACTCCTTCTGTACTTTTAACAGTAATACAGCATATTTGCAGTTCACCTACATGAGACTCTACTTTTGGCTTTCATGCCTTACTTGTACTAAAATTTCAAACTTTCTCGTGCAAATCTAAAGGCTGGAAATACAAAGCAGCACAATAGAGGCAGGACCAAGGCATGAGAGAGGAGGGGAATAAACAAAGGCAAGGACCAGAAGAGGTATGAAGCAGAGGGCAGAAGTAGGAGGGCAAGCAAGCGGGCTGGTGGAGTGGGGTCAGACAAACTGCAGTGAGGGACTAGGCTGAGAAAGGGACACTAGTAGGTCTTTGCTGGAGATTTTGGGAGAGAGCTCAGAATTCTGAAGGAAAACCAACTCCATGTTTGGCCCCTTTGTGAAGCTGTAGCATTGGGGTGAAGCTAACAGTAGCCCTTGACACACTCATGCTTCTGTGTTTTCATTCACCTCAGTTCTGCTTTCTGAGAAACACCCAATTCCAACATCCTGGGAAAGACCCTTTGAATTTTATCTCAGTATACCTTGTCCTGGCTATTTAACGCAGATATCCTAAACATTTCATTTATATTTTCATTCAAGAATATTTCCATTCAAGTCTTGCTTTCCAGCATTTTCAGCTTTCATTAACCTCACAGTTTAGCTTTGACACAGATTTCCATAAACACAGCTTTGCACAGCATGAGGAGGCCAACCTGTGGCTTTTGCAGTGGACTAACACAGGAGTCCAAAAGGAGCTTCAGGCTTATCAATTTTGTCATGAGTAATGCATGTCCTGTGCTCCCCAGCCTTTGCGTGGCTAATTTCACAAGGACAGACTTGAAGCCAGACACAAGTTTCCCCACTGAGTTGAACAGAAATTAAAGAAGTTGGCTGCACAGTTAAGCTCAGTGCTGTTAAGTGGGCTGGCAGAGTGCACCTCATCGTTTTTACCATAAAAAAGATGTGCTCAATGGCACTAGAAGACAGCTGGCACTTGCATCTCTTCTTTTTAAATTGAATAAACAGAGAAACTAAATTTTACTGGTTATTCCAGCCCTAAGTGCTGTTTTGAGAGTAGTTATTGTATAAAAGTTATATGGGGAAATTTGATCCAGTTAATTTGGTGAGATTTCTTTGACTGTTTCATGTAAAACTCAAGAGGGGTAAGAAAAAAAATAAGTACTTTTTTTCACAGGTGAGAGTAAGTTGTGCATTTCCATCTAACAAACAACAGATTTTAAAAACCAATGGCTTGATTCAGATTGGTGGGGTAGATCTAGCTGATGTATTACCAGCAGGGACTAAGGCCAGGAGCTGTTTAATCCTTTGAGGGAAAGAGTGCCAGCAGGAGTGGCTGCCAAGGACTCCCCAGTGCTCGACCTGTGCTGAGCACACACGATGCCCAGCACCATTCTGGGCACTTACTCAGTCAGCATGGCCACGTGCTGAATTGGGATTAGGTTGAAAACCACCCCACGTGATTGATGTCCTTAGGGAGACAAGGTGAGTCTTGCAACCTAGTCTAATCTTGCAACCTCCTTCCCCTCAGTTTTATTTCTAAGTGGCTCTTTGAGCTAAAGGTGCAGAAAATACTGCTATTGAGAAATATCCTGCTGCACAGTTCCTCCTATGAAGTGAGAGGGATAGCAATGGTTTGAGCAGTGCCACCAGGTCCTCACACTCAGGAAAGCCTCCTACAGTGACCACAGGTTACCTCTCCATCCACACACCTTGTTTTTAACTGGAGAGAATAACACAGCCCAACTCAAAAAAATGCTGGAGCAAGTATTCTCTTTCTGAGGATATGTTAAATAAGAAAGAAAGCAGATGCCTTTCAAAGAGTCTTTATGGAGAGATAAAGCAGAAGACATGGACCCTGCGGTAGGGCCTCCTCAACACCCATGTAGACCTTTACAATGGTGAGAGACATTGGGCTGGGGTAGCTACCTCCCACCATCTCCCAGAGATTCCTCAAGGTAGACCTCACAGGTTTTTCTTGTTCTTCTGTCAGATGTTTCCATGGGCTTCTCAAGAGGGAGAACCCTGCTTTGCCACATGCTGGTCTTCATGACTTGGCAAAGAGCAAAGACAGGAACAATATCTGTGTCAAGATCTTTGCTAAGGGAAGGACAAGAGACAATGGCCAGGGAAGTGGTTTTAGTGCAGGAGACAACATGAGGGGACATGTATTTGCTTCCTGGGAATACCTATAACTATCAGACTGCTAACAGAAAACTAAAACTAGTGGCACCCAACATCCATCCCATAAAGCACCGCTACAACACATTCACACACATCTCTTTCCTACCTGTGTGGCACCCAGCTGAAGTGCAGAGGTCTGGCACAGCCTTTCCCCAACTTCATTTCTCCTCTTCAAATCTCCTAAAATCTCTTTATTTCTTATCTGGATTCCATGGCCTGCCTCTCCAGATGGGTTTTGTACTGTACTGTAATCCCTATTCCCCAAGCTGCCTGTTCCACATTTAGGAACAAAAATGCCCTGGAACTAAAGCAAACCTCAACAATGCAATACAAATAATATAACCTTTGAACAGAGTAGAAGGGAAGAGATGGATTGTGTGAGAGAGAGGGCAGTGTGAATCCCAGCACCCTTATTCTTCCTCTTGTGCCACCATCAGTGATGGTAACTGCATCCCCCACTGTCCTCCAGCTCTTTCCTTGTGTCTAGCAAACCCATCATCCCCCTCTCCCTCCTCAATTGCTATCTCTGGTGGCTGACAGCCAAGAAAATAATGAGTCCTGACTGAGGCCAGTATTTGTACTGGCCAGCAACCAAAGACAGTGTGATAATGAAAAAAATGCTTTCTGCCTACTATGGTCTGGTTTCAAGCCATGGTGCAAGCCATCAGACACACCACACACAGCAGGGACTCTTCAGCTGGCTGTGGGGAAAGATTTACAAAGTTTGTTTGGGGTACAAAAGTTCAGTGGCAGTTAACCTGTGCCCCCAGGTGTCAGGCTGTCCTGGACACCGGTGGCTATGCTGTTCCACTCACAAAACTTTGCATTAAAAACATCCAAGGGCCCAAGCAACTGAAGTAGCAACCTGTAGGTCATAACATTTGTATAAACTGGTTAAACAGGACTAAAACCAGTATTTCTCTTTTTCTTTCAACTGCTGTTATTAGAAAGGACCTTGAATCCATCCCACAGATTAGTATATCAATGCCTTGTGCAGTATCCAGCAGCAGCCAGAGGCACTACATACATGTGGAAGAGAAGGAGAAATTCCTGAAAGGAGGTCAAACTGCCTCGTGCGCTTTTGGATTGTGTCAGCCCCCAGTAAACTCCACTTTCTGTTGCCCTGGACAGAGACGGAGCGGTGTGGGAGGTCCTGAGCACTGGCTCCCGGCAGCAGGATGCCAGATAGCATCCAGGGCTGGGCACTGGAGAGGGGATGTGCACCTCCCATTGTTGACAACTGAAGATGCACGTCTGAGCCCCAGTCCACACCCAGTCCATTAAGAACAACTGCTGACATGCAGCACGACTAACATCTCTGTGGGTTAGAAGGCTAAATAAATAAGAGATGAATAGCTACCGTACATCAGAGCCCTTTGTCCTGGGAGAATCTGTGAACCTGAATTCCCCAAGAAAAGCAAGTAGGCTGCATCTGCCTGTGCTCCGATTAATCTCATTGGTTTGTTTTCCTGGAAACTAGATGTCCCAGATGCCATTGTTTCCATTATAAATGTTCATCTGCCCTGTTTTGAGCTTATTGCTCCTGTAGCCTGCTTGGCTTAACTGTTTTTTGTTTGTTTGTTTGTTGGTGGTGTTTTGTTTTTTTTTTTTTAAATTAACATTCTTAAACAAAATGCCAGTAAATTAAAATGAGGACATAGCTGCAACCCTCAACACTAGATTTGTTAAATGTTTAAAAACACCTACAGCATACAGAAACTCTGTTGTACGCAGTGTGACTAAATTATTAATAGTTGCCATGCACATCACACAAGAATTTCAAAAGGGGACTTTGTGTTTCTGCAAAACAGTGCTATTTTTGTCTGACAGTAGAGACAAAATCATTTGAAAATTAGTCTCTTTGGTACTAATCACAACTGTTACTGAAACATTCCCACTGTAGGCATAATACAGTCATTTTTCATTTTTGAGAGAATTAGACATTTCATTCATTACCTCAATGAAGATCTTGAAAGTTTACAATTTGTTAAAATACAAACAACACATAATTAATGAAAACATACTGAAACAAATATCTATTTCTAGTCAGAAAAGCTCCACTAACTAGTACAATAACATTCAAGCACAAATTAAAGCAGTAACATTCACAGAGGATACCATAGAATATTTGTTTTATGGGGTGGAAAGATGAGCTATAAGGTTGTTTGAGGTGGGTTTTTTAAAAACTTGAAGATATATGAATGGATTGCTATAGCTAAATTTGCTTTACAGAGAAAATAACATTCTGCTGTGGGCAAAAACAGAAATATGGGAAAATTCTCTTCTGTCTCAAGTGAATTATTTCTGGTGAAAGGCTTCTCAGCATTTTGCTACAGGCATGCAGCTTTACACACAGAACATTATGCATGTACACACAGAGAGTGCTCTTCTGGGGGTGTCTTTCCTGATGCCCTCCCCTATACCCAGCTCCCCACAAGGCTATTTACAGGAAATACAGGAAAAACACAGATTCAGAAACGGAAAAAAAAACCCAAAACCAACAAACACCTAAAACATTGGCACAGAAAAACAAGTTGATAAGGAAAAAAGCAGCTTCACTCAGTATGTCTCAGCTGCTTCCAAAACAGAAAGCAATGGGGATGTACTGCTATTATTAGCCCTCCGGATGGGAAGCAGCACGGTGTGAAGCTGTTGGCAAGACGTTGCAGGATTTTCTTTGCACGTATGCACAGGCACAGACATACAGGCAGACAGACCCCCCAAAACGCTCATGGTGAGCCCCTTCCCTCCACTCGGGTGAGACAGACAGACACAGAGCACGACGCCGGAGCGACTGTGCGTACTCACAGCTCGGAGTACAAGAAGTGCAGGTTGCCCACATTGTCTATGTAGTTTGCAGGACTTAGCCAAGGTAGGACCAGTAACAGGAGAGCCTTCATTTTCAGTGCAGTGCTGGCACTGCCGCTAGGTTTCCTCCTTCCCACCGTCTCTCTGGTGGGACACACAACGAGAAGCTTTCGTGCCAGCCAAGCCCCTTCTAAGCAAGCCTTTCCATTTCAACGCAATGGTAGCACATTATGAATCGAGCTTAAATCCCTTAAACGAAGCTACACTGCAAAAATCATTGACCTGTAAGAGGATTACTTGATCTGACTCTCGGATGGGTAGATGTGAGGGTTTAGGGACAGCACAGCGTGGTTGGCGAGACAGTGACTTATGCTGCAGAGGAGAGCGATGCTCGGGGAAGAGACCTGCCTCCTGCAGGATTCAGAGTGGTTCTTCAGAGGCAGCTGGTATGTTTACATCACTGCCCACAAGCAGATGGGTTACGAGCTAAACTGCATCACGGAAGGGTGTAGCTGTCTGACAAGGGGGAAAAAAATGCCCCCTGTGGAGTTTTGTGGCAGGCGATATCAGAAGACCACACCTTTTTAAAGTAAAACACTGCAAAAGATCACAGCCAACTGCTGGCTGTTTGCATCTCAGTCTGAATTCCCCAAACCCAGTCAGATGTTTTTGTACAAATATAAATCATGTAATAATCCAAGGACATGTCTCTTCTCGGGGTTTTTTTGAAGGATGCAAAAGCAAACATTTTAAATAAGGATGCTTAAAGTGGACTGCTCCATGGTAACCGGTGTTTAAAAAAAAATGTTAAATTTCTGTCATCAATTACAAAGCATAAAAGAGCAAGCTCACCTTGTCCCATCAGTGACCTCATCTCTGATCAGGGTAAACTTTTGTTTTCTCTCTGAGAACCAGAACTGGTCTGAACCTGAATCACGCAAGAAATTTGAGAACTGCTGACCACCCTGGTGACCTTAGCAGAATCTACTTTAATTTATTCACTGAGAACACAATAATGTTCTGTTGAGATTTCAGGTGAACTCTGAACTGTTCTCACTGCAGGCACCAAATATTTATGATTACTATTGTATTTGTTTTATCAGCAAAATCACATATGTCCCCTCCTCTCTATTGATTCACCAGAGTTAAAGAGAACAGCATCAGCTCAGTCTGCTCAATCTCTCCCTGAGCATGACAGAGCACAACATCCTTCTCTTTGCCATTAATTGGAGATGGGATGGCAAGAGAGGTTTCTGCATTTCCAACAATTAAATTAGGCAGAGGCATAAGATACTTTAGGTGATAATTAATTAATGCTGTGCTTAAAAAAAATATAAAGGCACTGTACAGTGTCTGCAAGCACAAAGATGTAGAAGTTAGGGTTCACTCAGAATGTCCCCTCCTATTTCTTCCCTCAAGTGGGGATGTTAGTGAGGCTGCAGTACCTATCCCCCGTAAAGCTGAAACCCCCAACAGCAGAAGTTCCTGTGGTTTCCTATTCTCCTGTCTCTGCCCTTTGGCCTTAAGGTAACTCAGTCCTCCCAACCTTCTGAGGAAGGAAAACCCATTTCATGAGTAGCAAAAAAGCAAATGTCCAGCCTATGTAGCAGTGCTTTGTACTGCTCGACATTAGAGGCCTTAGGGTAGGATGACCCTACTCCATCTCTCCAGTCTTCTGCTCCTGTGGTTTGCAAAGCTGGGACCTGGTGCCGGGAACCTGACACAGGGAAGAGGGAACAGCAAGAGATTGTGGGAACATGTTACCAAGACAATTCTTTCTATCCCCGCTTGGGCTCAGGCCAAGCAAGCCAGAAACACAGGGTCTTGAAGATCCTAAGGGGAAGATCCAGGCCACTGACATTCAACAGTAAGTGCTAGAATAAAACCTGCCACGCTTTTGCAGGACCAAATCATGGTTTATAGCACTGCAATTCTGTAAGATATGTAATGAAGGGTACTTTTACTACCATCTTAAGGAAAAGAAACTAAGACACTGGAGTGACTTGCACATATCCACTTAGGAGAATCGACACTAGAAATCAGAAGTTGTGCTAGCTGTGTGGCTTCCATGTAAAAAAAAATATACCAATTTGCTTATTTATTGGGGGTTGGAGGTGAATTGGGAGTGGGTGTCCTACTAATTTTATGGCCACAGCATCATCATGTCAAAAAAAATTAAGACAAACAGGAAGGTCTAAATCACATTAAATTCAGCTCTATGTATAGCAAAGGGAAAAGGCATTTGCATTAGGGGTTCAAGATTTTGTGGTTGGAATCTGTACAGAAACATAATTTCAGTGACAGCAGCTCACAGAAGACTGACAGTCCCCTTACCTGCACTACCATTGAAATTAACATTTGAGGCCTGTCAGACAAGTACAAAGACAGAAAATTATGAGTAACTTTGTTATTTTGTCCCCTTAGCAGCACATAGTGAAATTCCCAGAGCACTGCTGGCATGGGCTTGGGGCCTGCTGCCACTGCCCCCGACACCATGAGCCAGCAGCACCCTTACAGGAACGCCAGGTCCAGAAGTGTGGGGACGAGGGCACCCAAATCCACAAACACCAAACCTCCAGAGAGTGAAAAGTGGTCTCATGACCTTTGCAAGGGAACAATAAACCCATTGTTAATGGTTGGTGGGGTTTTTTGGTTTTAGTAATGCAAAATTGTCACATTTTCGGTTGGTTAGGACACCATGACTCCAGTGAATATCTTCAAGTGAATAAATTCCTAGCGAGAATCCAGGTGCTTCAGGAAATTACATCTCCAGTGCAAATGAGGACATGTTTGAACGGCAGGCTGCAGAGCCATTTCTGGTTGCGGGCTCCCAGACTGTGAAGAGTGCAGTATGTGAACATACCTCCACTCTCTGGCTCACCAGCGATGCTCTGACCCTCAGTACTGCCATGTCTGTGCAGGAATGTGCCCCCAGCAGCAGTCTGGAGTCCTACACTGTCTGCTCAAGGCTTCCTTTGCTTTGCAGATGCAGAAGTACACACCTAGCAACATGATTTACACCTGCAAACTTCAGGGCATGTAATTTCACTGGGCAACAGATACAGCTCATAGAAAAGGGCACATCTTAGACCCCATCTCTCCTCAGACCTGAGGTGCTGTTACACAGACTATGCCAAAGTGTTCGTCTGCTGTCAGAAATCACAGCCCTGAACGTACCTCTTTACCCTTCTGCCTTCCTTACAAAAGGCAGAACATGCAAGACAAAAGCAGCAGCACATCATTTTACTCTGCAAAACAGAGAATCATTCAGTTCTCTCCTTGCAGAGGAACCAAACTGCTCCCTGGAGAGGTCTCTCCCAGAGGCAGGATGGAGGGTGTCCTGGCTACCAGGAGGGATAATGCTGGAGGGGGAGTCCAGCCAGGGTGCTCTTACAGAGTCTGTCTCTCTGTGAGCCCCATGGTGTCCTGAGTAAGTGCTCACCTGGAAGAAAGGAGCACTCAGGTTCAAAAACCAACATCAAACCAGAATATTTTCTGCTCTACTTCTCATATAGGTCATTTTTGATTCAAAAAAGGTTTGAAGAAAGGGCAATTACAAAACCCTTAATGTGCCATTAAAATATTTATAATAGCTCAGCTTCCCAAAACTCACAGATCTCTTTGGACTACATACACACTGTTATTGTGCAGTTAACCACAAGGTATTCACCCAGAACTGCTAATGATAGCATGAAGTACCTTACATGCATTTGATTCTAAAAAAAGAGTAAGATATAGCCTATCTTGGACTATAAACGGACTAAATTCAGCTCCTAATTAATGATACTGTAGGTGTTCATTTGGAGTGAAATCAACAACTCTTTATTTATGTTAATTGTCTATTTTGATCAGTATTAATTGAAGATATTTTTCCTCTAGTCAAAAAAAAAAGAGTCAAAAAACGTCTATCAACAACAACTTACTGGGTTTGGAAATGCTGTTCGAGGTGACCCCGCTGCACAACCTCTGAGCAGTGTTCTGTGAAAGGGCAGCTAACCATTAGCTTATCCAGGAGGTTATTCACTAGTATGCTGGACTTCCTGCACGTCTGGAGAATCACAAGCTTGCGGTCCATGGGGCAGAAGTCTTTTTCCACAAGGAAGTTTGTAAGGCAGGCTGTGCAGAAGGTGTGACCACAGAGCGTGTCTAATGGCTGAAGCAAAGGTTGCAGGCAAATGTGGCATATCAGATCATCATCTACTTCTTCGGTGTAGCTGTACAAGTGGTTTTCTTCTGGTAAATGCGCTTGGCCGCAGGTGACACAGAGTGGCAGGGAGCTATCCTCCATTTCTTTTTCTTTCTGGCTCATAATCAGAATTGATGCAATTCAAAGAGGGGCAGGTGGGAATACCCAACTCGTTTTCTATTTGTGAGAGCTGTAGCAAGGCTTGTGTGCCATCAGATCTGTGGGGAGGAAAGCCGAAGGATTATGTTCTGGGTTGTGTTTTCTTACCATACTTGCAGTATATATCTGGATACAAAGTACTACAGCAGGTATTAAGGAAGGATTGTGTCTTTGGGATGGGAGAGTAAAGCAAAGAAGGGGGCAGAAAAAAGAGACAGACAACTCCAGGGACTTATTTTCTCATAAATCTAGCTCAATTTACACAGTTACTCTCATTGTAAAGAAAGACAGTAAGAGAGGGAGAAATACTACAGGCATTTAATGGTTGAAAACTTTAAATTAGCATATAATTGCAGTTCCAGTCAGCTGATTTTGTGGCCACATTACTTCTGCCAGAAAAGCAGCATTGTGTGTGGGCAAACACTGCAAGACTGTGTGCAGAAATACAGGTAAGAATAAAGGTTGCTGGCCAAGTTGCCTGCTCAGCACAGCAATGGGGAGCAGCATCTTAATACACACAAGCATACAAACACTGTATGTGTAGCCAGACGGAGGATCATTTGAGTCGCAAGAATTTAGAGCTCGGGACCCTGTAGACCATTCTCATACCACAGCAGCAATGCACCTGGACCCCTGCATTCAAAGTTTGCCTGCCTGAAGTCAAGCAGTTATAACCATCCGCACCAGCATAATCAGTTCAAAACTTCATTTGCTCTGCAAAGCAGCAAACACCTCACATACTGAAGCAAAATCCACAGCACAATGCTAGGTACTGTATTGCTCAAAAGAAGGCCTATTCCCTTCATAATTTGTAATACAGAAACCCAGTATGACCCTAACTACAAACCCAATTAGCTCTGGCCACAACACCTGCCTGCTGGTATTTCAAAGACGTAAACTCTGTGGGTGGCAGCAAAACTGAAGAGTAATTTGTAGTTTTTACTTGATGAACCCCAACTGCTTGTTGGAGCACTTATGTCTCATTATTTCTATGCTTATTTTGATATACTACTCTGAAAATAAACACGAAGATATAAAATATGCAATGGCCTAATTACTGCTCTTGCTTGAAAATGTAAATCTTATTTGCTGCTCTGCTGTAACACTGTACCCTTGCTTTCAGCTTGACTTAATTTGCTGAGACAATGTGTCAGCCTCAGACACCCATGTCTGAGGGCAAACGAGGGAAAGAATAATAAGAAAAATCTGACTATGACAGAGCATATTTTCATATAAATAAACTCTTATTTTTATGCAAAGCTCATGGGCTCTAAACCTGAGAAATTAAACTTTAACATGGCAAGGTTTTTCTGACATGAAGGTAAAATAATAGCCCCACTAATTCTAACCAGATGTTTAAATGTCAAACATTCTCTTCAATGCTTCGCTAGATCCTATTCTTATGAAGCAATTATGTTAAGTGCCTGTTTTTGCTTGCAAGAGAGAGTTCTGCATAAGCTCTGTCTCCTGATTAGCAGTAGCTTCAGTGGAATTAAAATCATTGCCTGTTAGAACACTTGCAAATATTTAAAATACGCCAAACTAGGTCAAATGTTTCCTTTTGTAAAAATATTCACTAGAGCTTTATGAAAAGCTCTTTGTGAAGAAACAAACATCTCTCCATAGTGCAGGCAGCAGCTCCACCTGTTATCTTAACATAGGAATTATTATTTAGTTCTACTAAAGTGACACACAGCAAAATGAAACGAGATAAAAAATTATCAGAGGCTGTGGTGGAGACTGAGCACTGTGAGTGGCTTCTGTAGGAAGCTCTTGGATAACTTCTCAATGAAGTGGGGTGGCTGTGAACGGGTGTCCAGCTGCTCTCTGCATCCCCTGCTTGTGGAGGGAGCCCGTCTCAAGCCAACAGGACTGCTTGCGAGAACGGCAACACATGGCTTGGGAACTTGCATGATTTTTAAAACAGAGGTAAAATGAATTAGAAATCAATAAAGCATGACAAAAATAGCACTGTGTTATAAACTTTGTTTTCTCTTACATTTTCAGAATGCCTTGCACCCGGGGCAACCAGAGACATAGGCAACATCATGCTGTTTCTCCACTCCCCCTCCATGTCCTCTTCTACCACCTCACACAGGTACATCTGTGTGGGTGCTTGCCCCATGCACCACACACCAGAATACAGCCAACTCCAACATTTTATTGCGTCATGGATGTTCTCAAGGACAGAGTTCTTGCTGGCAGGAGACCCAACACACAGGTCCCATCAGCAAACCTGAAAGCTAAAGCCAAAGCCCTGCTCTGAGGAAAGAGTAGACCCCAGGAACACAGACACCTGAGCCACACCTTCCCAGCCTTGTGACCTAACCCTGAAAGTAGCTCTCCTCCACTTCCACATGTACAACACAGCAACACCCCTGATACAAATTAGGTACAGATGGAAACAGTACTACAGCTCCAAAGCTACTGCAATTATTTTCGCAATGACAGCAGAGAAAGAGAGGCATCACTGCCCTAAGGCTATGCTCTGCTGCAGCAAAAATGATGAGAGAAGCCCCAGAGGAGGCAAAGTCTGTCCTGGCCACGTTACAGATACTCTTTATCAATCTGACATACTAATAACGCACTGCTAGTGGAAAAGGGCAGGTGTGGGGAACTGTACCTGAATTTTACAATGTTTACACAAATTACAAATGTTTGCTTCAGCACAGAGAAACAAAACTATCCACATTTATTAGTACAGGCACGGAATTTTTAGGAGAACTTAAGTCCTATGACCTCTATTATTTAGAAAATTTTGACTACATAATAATATAAACTCTGAAAAAACCCCAAAAACTCGGCCCCTTCTGGCTAACCTTGTCCGCATTCACCCATGAACCTTCATAAACTGCTGGACATATCAAGCAATGGAATGATTGCCACCTTTGGGAGGTGATTATACCACCAAAAGAGTAAGCGTTGGAGGGCGTGTGGTGGAGCTATCTCACAGATTCAGTCAGAGGCAGAAGTTCTTTGCAATGTTTGCAGTCATTTGTATTTATAACATTTATGTGCTGTCATATAATAGCTACATAATCAGTATCATGTCCTTTTCAGAAGCTTAAAGTCTTAATTCCCCTTGGACATTGTAGAAGAGAGGGGAGAAGGAATTTAAATTTGACCTATTGATTAATTAGTGCATATTGCTACTTCTTCTACTACCTACAAATAAAAATCAAAAATACACTTTGAGCAAGAAAACCTGTACAGGTAGATGTACAGTGAAATAGAAAAGGTAATTATTTCCTGGCTAATCCTCTATTCTTCAAGCCCCATCTTTGGGGGAGGAAGAGAGAGGAAAAGAGAGGGCAGGAATCCTATGTTCATTTGAGTTGGTGTCAGCCACCACTGGCAGCCTCAGCGGGACATGGATGTCTCATGATTCTTGTAGTCTCATGCTTCTGGTAGTCAGAGCCATATTGACAGAGACTGGCTCTTGCAAGGATGATTGGCAGGAGGAACTTTAAGAGGAGGTGGTGGTGCCACGCCAAAGCAGACATCACCAGCATTTGCCACCTCCCTGCTGTGCAGGAAGTTTTCAACAATTCAGGTCCCAGATTTGGCATAGTTTTACAGCATCTAGCACAGATTTGCTCGGATAAAGAAAATCAAGTACTGATTTGCAGGAATGTCACAGTGTTGTGACGCTGCGGTGAACCAAGCTTCAGTCCAAGGCAGAGACATGAAGCACAAGAATACAAATGATGAAGGAAGAACATTGTTATCTGGATATCCATATTGCCAAGTTTTCAGCCACAAACTGTAATGACAATGGTCACATCAGGGCATAAAATAACCCCAGGGCTGTGACCACAGTGAAAACCACTATCATGATAACAAATTTGTTAAAAAGTTACCCAACAAGCTGCACTGATTTGAAGAAGTTTGTATTTTACTGGTCTTCACTGCTTAAGAATTTGCAGCCACCAGAAGCATTTAAGAGAATAACAGACCAAACCCACACAAAAAGCCTGGACAATAAACATGGAGAGTCGATAGAGAGAATGCCTTTCATCTCCTTGCAATAACAAGTCCATAGTTGTCCCATCCCAGTGAAGCATTTAACCAATCTTAAGCTTAAATACTGACTTACCACCACAGTTACACTGGCAGCAGCGTAGCAAGAAGAGGGCTTGCCAAGCAGAGTGGCAGAACCCCACTGCATCTGCCCAGTCACTATCAAATATTAACCCAGCAGTTCAGGAGGCTGCACTTGGAAGTAGCATGACACAAAATAGAAGAAACTTCAGGTAGCAAAGAACAAGCAACAAAAGCTAAAAGAAAAACAATTAAGTTATGAAAGGTATTGAGGGAGTGGCTATCACAGAAATTAAAAACCAGATGCCTAAAGGCCAGAGAAACAGTGACATGGAGCCTGGAGGGGCAGATACCGGCTTAAATCACAAATAGTGAAAGATAAGCCAGTAAGCAGGCATCACTGGAAAACAGAGCAGCAAAACAGATGAGCTGCAGAACAGTAAGAGGAATTTAGCTCCAGTAGTTCTGAAGTAGTATGGCTTGGTGGTAATGAAATCTTCAGTCAATGGGAAGGGTGGACAGCATAAGTAAAGAAAATGGATTCTGAACAGTACAGTAAGATTGAAAAGTATTAGTTGGTTTTGGGTTTAGTTTAGCTTGGTTTTCTCTCTGTGTTTAAGTGACATGTTTTATTAATGCTCCTGTTTTATACACACTCTAAGCATGTGTATAACAAATTCTGTATCTGCTGATTAAAACAGATGCCTTTTCACACCCCGTTTCTCTGCTGCACAATCTGTAGGAGATGGAGATTCTACCAACAGAGCTGTTGTACTCTTCTTAGCTAAATTGTGATAGCAAAGTCATTCTGCATCCTTCCCCCTGTCTCAGCATGGGTCGTTATCTCCTACAAATGTGCATCTCTGAGTGAGTCACAGCCGTCCATTTATGTGGATCAGCAAGGCACTGTATGGCCAAAGGGGCCATGTAAAGCATGTAAGGAAATCGCTCTTCCACAGCGGCATTGCCAGCGGCCAGGTAAGGGTAGGAGCTCCTTATTCTTCCAGAGACGCTTTTACCTGGCCTTCTTTCCACCACACTGCCTGTGAGCATGCTGCAGCCAATACCTGCCTTTCTTGATAATCAGCTTCTTTGCTGAGGGCTTGGAGACTGCCATCTTGCCTATTCATGTTAAAAAATATCCACATCAAATTGCTAGGAGGCTTGACAGCTTTCACAGTTACAGAATTAGCTCTTTAATGAAGCCTCAGCCCAGCTGCCACTGCCTAGATGTGGGCAGGTTAGGAGATGTGAGCATTGTCCCCATCTAGTGGCTCACCCACACTGGGAAGAAGAGTGGATCATGGCTAGGAGGGAGCAGAGGTCCTCCTTCAGCCTCTCAAGCAAAAGCACACAGCTCTCCGTTTATGCAGGGTTAGCTGTGACTTTACTGCTCCTGCCAGAATCTGGGTTGCAAGATCACATCACTTATTTCATATTCAGGGTTTTATAATGAAATATCAGGTTGACTGCCTTTAGAAAACTATTTTCCATTGGTAAAATATTAGCTGTTTTAACTTCCTACCTTTCATCAAACTGTCTTCCCTCGTAACAGCCTCCCAGCTTTCCCGTTGCCGTGGTTTGTACCACCTGCTTCTCTCCAACTGAAATTTTTTTATAGATTACACTGACTTTACTGTTCAAGGTGGTACTATACAACAGTTGTGGAAAGCATTATAGAGTGACCCACACTTCAATAACATGTATTATACAGCATTTCAGATTCAAAAAGACAGTGATTCATATTCCAAAGACCTAGCTATAAAATATCATGTAATAATTTGTACCAATCTTGGCATAGCTGCACTAAAGGCAAAAGCGGTGAGTCAGTTTGCCTAGACTTGAAACTTTGTTTGAAGGAAGGTTATAAAACACTAAGGTGCCCAAAATCTTATCATCATGCCTTCTGACCAGAATTCCTCCTACGTACACCCTACTCTCTCTTTTTTCCCCCCCTTTCCACTTATTTTTAAATCTATTCTGACTAAAGAAGAATCACGACATTTTCTGTCTGCCTGAAGTGTAATTAGATGGAGATTTGTTATGGGCACAGGCAAGATGCATACCTCCAGGTAAAAAGCCAATAGCTGGAGGAGAGTTGGTGATCCCAGAGACACCAATTTAGCAGGTAGGAATTCAGCTTGACTTTTAAGATGATATGAAAGACTGTTAGAACTGGGTCTTAGAGGAAAATAATTGTATTTAAAAGTTCAGCACATCAGTACAGAACATCTCTGAGACAACAAACAGGAGCTCCAAAACCTCTCCTCTGCCTGGCCCCAGTTTTAAGACAGCTGGTTTTTCAAAGTTATTATTAGTCAAAAAGTCCCTCTCAGAGCTTATAACAATCAAAGTACTTTGCAGACCCTTTAGTGATGAAAGGCATTTCCAACTGAATAGAAAAATCCCATGGTACAGTACAGTAGGTGAATAACCCCAACTTTTTAAGTTGTAGCTCAAGCTGTGAGACCAAACAGCAATGTCATACTGTGCCTGCACGCAAAATAACTTCTAAAACCAGAACCAGACTCTTTGAAAAAAAAAATTTTCTCTGTGGCTCATGCTGGAATTTACAGAATAAACCAACGTTGGAAAAAGTTTTTTGTTGTGGAATTATGTAGCTGAAATGCCTGTTAGGAATGTATGGAAATATATTCTGCTTTTTCGTCTGTCTGTCTCTCACACACCCACACAAACCTGGATTGCTCTTTCTGATGATTTCATGGATACAAAACTTTGCTCAGCACGTTAAAATGAACAAAAAAATCAGCCCAGAAGTACTGACAATATTAGGAACAGCTGGACAAGATCTGAGTGAAGAGAAGATCTGAATAAGACAGTACATATCCAGCAGGTTAAGTATTCCTTACTATAAGGAACATATCCTAAAAATGAACTCACCTTAGTAGAAAGTAGTACTTCTGAGAAGACTTGTTGCTGACATCTCTAGTTGTCAAATACTGTGATGGTTAAGGTAGTAACTTCTGTTTCTTGCTTTTTTCAAAGCTCAGTAAACCCAGACTCGGACCAACAGCTTATGCCAGAACTACAAGCTCAGACTCCAAGTGCAAAGATGAGTTGTAGCAAAATGGGCAGGCTGTGGGTAACTGCTTCCCAGAGGCACACGGTCTACCTGCTCAAAGGAAGTCAATCATGTGGTCGAAGCAAGGCTATGTGAGCAACTGTGATTGACTCCTCAAGGGCTTCCTAAACATATGCTCATCCTAATTGTCATAATAAATGCCATCAGCATTTCACATGCTAAATTATAAAATTGCATGGCTAGTTATGTAACAAAAGGTGCGCTACTACTCCGATTTGGCTGATTGCTCTGTCTGACTTTGCCAAGCCTGGCAGCCTTACAAATACCACAAGATTGCTTTCAGCCATTTGAGCAGATGACAGAACTGTATTTTCATGGCTGGACAACCATGTGCTCCAGCTGCCTTCTAAGATGCTGGTAAGCCAGGAACAGGTACAACAGTCCATGCAAACTGCACGAGGGAGAGCATCCCTGGTCCTTGCTGCAGGTGAGTCTGCTGTGTCTCTGCGATGGGGACCACAGACCACAAGTTCTCTGTGCAGGCTGCCCTACTTAACTGTAAAATAACAATACAATAGGCAGAGTAAATTGCATGGGATTGTGAAAATCTTAATTTAATACATCTTCACACTAAATCTTAATCTGTCTTTGCAGTCCTCTCCCAGGGCCCCAAGTGGGTCAGCAGTGAAGGCGCGTGATGCTACTTCTCTGCCCTCCCAATGCCAGGGGATGGAAGAGCTGATGAAGATGCAGCAAAAGAGAAGTGGAGGACTTCTTCCCCTCAGGACACTGAAACCTTACACCTCAACCTGCCTCCCACGGCCATGGTGCCTCCCACCGTCAGACCACACAGCATCTTCTCACATGTGACCACGAGATAACATTTAATAACTACAAAGTGCGGAACATGTGATGGATAACTGTGCTAATAACACATAATAAAGTAAGCTGTGCTTTAATTAGACTGTGCCTTTACAACTGCTTCTCTGATCCAGGAGTTTCTTAATACTTGGCAAACTACTTAATGAGTTCTCACAACACCCTGTGGGGACCTTTTTTTAGAAGCAACCCACACGGTTAGAAGCACCTACTTGGTTAGGCGAGCAGGGGAAGGGGCAGCTGGCTGCTCCCATGCTGTGGGGCCAGTGCCCAGATTCTGTCACAGGAATCCTTGTGCAGCAATGGGACCACAGAGATGCTCTCAGACCTGACCTGAGGGAAAGCCCTCACAAACTCCTGACTTCTAGGGTTGCATCCTCTGCTTCATGGACATGCACCTGTGGGGGGGACAGCAGCAACTTGCAGCAGTTGGCTCCCGAGAGTAACTCGTCTAAACAAGAGAAGCAAATGCTTGAATTAAAACCTCTGGTCCATTGCACTCAAAAGAAAAATTAAGCAAAATCAGTGGAGTAAGGATTTAATCATCGGTATCTCAAGTCTACTTATGTTGCACCTAACTCCCATACTATGATTTAGATATAATTATTATTATATTATACATAATAAAATAATTAAAATTATTATTAAATATTATATACTATATACAATTAAAATTATAGGTCTATAAATGTCTATAACATAAATTGTATCTTACTCTTTCCTTCTCCTGCTACTTGGATCCACAAAAATGACTGAACAAACAAATCCTAATCAGAAAAAACAGTCTCTATTGAAGAACCGCACAGTACAGTGACACTCTGCTGTTTAAAATAGCACAATCTGAAAGCATTCTCTGCCACTCAGTCCCAGGGTCACAGCTGCTGAGGCCCAGGCCTATTCAGGAACCTGGAAAAAGGAAGGCACAAGCCCTGGTAAGGTAGTCAGCAGGTAAAGTTCAACAGCTTAGGGGAGCGGTGTAGCCCCGGGGCAACTTTGAAAAAAATGGGCAAACACACAATATGCAGCCATAAATAGAAATTTCAGTGGGCAAGGGGAAGAAATTTTGATGAGCTTACAAATATTTTTCAATGCTGAGTGCTGAATTTCACATTTAAGGAAAATGCACTCTTGGAAAGAAGGAGATATACTGGACACTGAAGAGGCTGAACCCTGCAGCCCAGGTACTGTGGTCTGACTATCAGTTTTCTGGGGCTAACACAAGTTACATTTTGGCTCTTGAACAGACCTCTCTTATGAAGTAGTGCTGAAAGTGTCCATTTATATCTGCTGATAGTCCCTATTGCTCATTTGGGAGTTAGGTGTACAGTAGAGCTTATAACTCTCTTTAAAATGGAAGACTGAGTAAACCTAAAGTATTCAAACAGGAGTGGAAGCAGATCTCTCTAGATGAGGCTGTGCCATAGTTTCTGTTCCAGGGCACCTTTTTTTCTGTAGCAGGATAATGACTAAGGTCCCTGCCCAACAAAAGTCTCGGCAAGTAAATTTTGTTTATTATAGTGACCAAGCCCTCAGCCACTAAAACACATCCTGTAGAGCCTGGTTCTGCCTTCATCTGCTCAGTGCTGGGAAACAACATCCCTGAGTATGGTACTACTCACTGGACTTGATTCATCACTGCTTTAATTGGGGCTCTGTGGAAACTCCCCCAAAGCCCATTGCTAATTAACATGCATGTGTTGCTGATGGCCTTGTAATATTCCCCTTACCAACAACAGGCTTACTAAGGTTTTGTCAGCCAGGACACGCGAGTGACACCAGCCTGGGAAAGATAGTTAAGTCTGTGGCTGAATTAATATCTGCTTCCAGAACCGGTTCTGTGGGTGTGAAGACCAATTGTGTGCTATTTAGTCCCGTGATGAGAAACCAATTAGGAATTACATGCTCAAACCGTCCTGCTTCCTGCATCCTTTCTCAGAAGCAGATGTGATCTGCTGTGTGCATGCAGGCCAGGGGACTTTTTAATTCTTCGAAATTCCTCCTACAAGTCATATTTATTTCAGTGCCTCACACCCTTTTTGACTGTATCTAAACTGAGATATTCTTTTAAATAGCAGCAGTGTGATTAGATGAGTTCTCAAACTATGAGAACGCAAAGCTATGCTTTCCAGCACTGGGTTCTACTGGTAAAATTCTGGGAGAACTGATGTTGTTGAATATATAGTACAAAATCATAAAATAAAATAAAATAAAATAATAGCATCACCTATACTTTTTTAACAATAGCATTTAAACACAATCTATACCATGTAGCTGTACGCATGGAAAGCAAAAGACTAGGGAAAAGACAAGCAAAAAATAGACAGCAACTATAACTAAAATCAATCAAAATTTATCTGCTTTCAAACAAGCCACTTGCTGAAAGATTTACCAATCCAGACAGAGAAATAGGAAGCATTCCTTAATAAGAAATTAGTGGCACATAAAACCCATTTATTTTATTAAGACTCTTTGTTTCAGTAAGAATGTTGTGGGTGTATTAAAGTGAAACTGGAGGACCAATGAGAGGGTTACCAGGAGCAGCTAGACAGGTATGAAGTTTGAGTGTTTAGCTCCTTGTAAAGGAGCAATTGATTTCTCCTCAGAGGGATGAGAACAGCACACAGTGGGAAGCAGTGGTACAAAACCGGAGCTGCCAACTAACCATTCCCTGAATATGTATTGAAGGTGAAACTTTGTCTTCTGTGCTGAATCCCTTTGAATCCCATGATTCAGGTAATGATTGCTTTTGCAGATTCAGGTTGAGCCTTTAGGGAAAGCCTTGGAAAGATCAACTGCATGTTTGTCCATCACAGCGTCTAATTTCCATGAAAGAACTGGACATGCACTGCAAACAAGTGCTAAGTCAGGCAGCATTGCAGGACACCAGTGTCCGGCCATTTTAACAAGAGAGGGGTCTCATTACCTCCTCAAAAGGCTCTGGCCAGAGTCCCTCCAAATCAGCCACAGGCCTCCATCTGCCCCTACAGTGAGAGGAGCCAGGTGGCAGCGCCCAGCCCTGCAGGCAGGGCTGACATCTCCAGGAATACCGGACTGCTTCCCTCCAGCAGCCAGCCTGGAGGAGACTCTACATTTGAAAGCCTGTATTAATTTACCTTCCTTCTGGAAACAATGCTGCTTGATTTCCTGGTTTGCAGTGAAATGAAGCTAATCTATCATCTCATCCTGCGTGCAAAATTTATTCCCATTTTACTAAGGAAAAGCTATGCTAGGGGAAGATGCCAGCGCCTTCAAACTTCTTCCAAAAGACAATTCAATTTTCTCTTCTAGTAGATGATCAAAACTCAGAGCCAGGAACATTCCTCTTTCCAACTCTATGCTACAGATGCAGTTAATATTCAAACACATGGGCTTGGAATACCCGTATGAAAGCAGAACCCATGTGAGCAAAGGGGAGGACACTTCTATAGGACCACAAACAAGTCAGAGAAATTAGCAGTGGGAGAGTATTTTCAGGGGGCAAGAATAAGAATAATGATGAGACAAGCTTTCCCAGATTGATTCAATTTATATCTTTGGAAAATACACATAGGCTCTGAGGTCTGGGGTGGAAGAATAAAATAGCAAATTAGTAACAGATTACTTCCTTAAGAGGAATTTTCAGTCTTAGGAAAGTAGATGGGAGTATTGAGGATACAACTCCTCACACAGCAGCAGCTTTCCAAATTCCTGATAGTGATTTCTGGCTTTTATTTGCAGATCAGCATTTGTACTTTTCCAACAACAGCAGATAAGAGACACTGCTGTTTCAATGAAGTGATGGAGCTGCCTTGATGTCATTCTGCACGAACCTGAATGAGCAAATGAGAATCATTTTGGGCAGTGGGAGCTAAATTTCTACAAAAGACTGTGAGAAAACAAGTGCCTTGCATAGTGCCCAGTACAGTCACCTAAGATTATCTTGCTTTTCCTGCTGTTGAAGGAACCCTTTCCTAGTCATCAGGCAGCGTAAAAAAGCACGACATACAAGTCTAATATGCACCTTTTCTGAGTTTTGTGCTTTTCCTCAGCAGATGTAAAAGTGGCTGAGAGCTTGATGCAAGCAGTACATCCCTGGTCATTAAAAACAACCCAAAACATGAAGAAGTTTAAACATATGAGCAGGTCTTTCTAATTTATGTACTTGAACCTCTTGTCTACTGAGTACTCTGAGTATACACTTTGGTGGGTGACGATGTCCACGTATCCTCATTGCTGTTCCGGGTTCTGTGCTGGCACTGTGAATATACATGTTCTCACATGAACAATCAGTCTTATGGGTAGAAATAAAACTGACAAGAAGTTATGCCTATTCATATATATTCACAGGTTTGCAGCTGCTGCATATACCTGAACTGAATTACAAGATGTTTTGAGTAAAGAACTGAGTGTAAGTTTAAGTAAGTGAGAAGAACATGAGCTAAAAATAAAAACTAAACCAAGTTCTCTTTCTTTCCTCACCTCAGCTGCAGTTATATGCATAAAATCAAGCAGCAAGATACAGCAGTGGTGAATGTAGCCTCAATTTACCTCCTACAGCTGCAGCGAGATTTTGTGAGTTTTGACCTGGGGGAGGGGAAGAAATGGGTTTCCAGAGGATTAATAAAGCGATGGGCTAAAGCAGCTGCAGTACAAATGGCACCTCTCCACAAATAATCAGTTGGATTTCAACACACTTTATTGAAGAAATAGACCTTCTTAGCAATGGGGAAGACAGAAACCCAAGCAAATCTAGCTAACAAAAAGGTTATGAACTAAGCACAGTGTTTTTGCATATCAGCATGCATGTATGTAGGTAGTATTTTAACACTGCCTACCAAGAAGTGCAGCAACCTACAGGTTCATTATATGGCCTTTTCTGTTAGATTATGAAAACAATCCCTGCATTGGGTTATGGGGAAGCTGAATCACTAATGACAGATACGGCAGATATTTATCACTGCCTGGCTGCACGGCACTCCAGAGTGCGCAGGCTGAGGTTGGGGCCCACTCCCCTGACACTAAACAGGTCTGGTTTGTTTACCAGAGCGTTTTCTTCCACCTTTGCTCCTCTGGAACAACTCATGCCCAGCTCAAGGGGAAAAGTAGGAACAGCACAAAGAAAGATACAAGTCTTTCAACTCACGTGTGTGGCTTTGCAGTGTCTCTCATCCGCTGCTGGCAGGGTGGTGCAGGTGTAAAATCACCAGGCCTGGGCTGGCGCGGCTGGGCAGGGCCCGCACTCAGCCCTCAGCCCCGCCGCTGCAGGCAGAGACCGGCTGGTGCCCGTGTCAGATGGAGAAGCCTATGGCATGACAGAAGGTACAGAAAAGCTGAATTGCATAAACTTGAGCAATTTAAGGTTTAAAAGACCACACCCTCCCAGTCATGTCTCCTGCAGGCAGATAAGCATGTGCAGGCTGCTCATACAGTGGTGTAATTTGAAGCTTTTACTTTTCTTTCCGGCATATACCAAAGTTCATTTTCAATCAGGTTCTTCCTTGAATTTCTTTTCTTCTTTTAACCTGACAATCAACATGGCTCAAATTTAACAAATAGAAGTGGATCATCTTAAAAATTGCTTCAAGGCAGGAGATTCATGTTGGCTTTCCCCTTTGAAAAGGAAGATGGGGTCCACAAGTTCTAACACAGAATCAATAGTTTGGAAGCTGAATCTTCACCTCGTTCCTGTACACTTGGTGGTGAACACTTGAACCACATAAGAGCAATTTGTAAACTCCAGAATCAGCTGTCTGAAAATACAAACTGTTAATTTTAATGAATGTTGCAAAATTAAGACTGCAGTAAACCCTCTTACCCAGTAATTGTCAGTTTAAAAAGCACCCAAGAAGGGGATAAAATGGACTGTAGATTAGGTGTTGTGCTGCTGCACTGTGATGCAAGAGCTGAGTGTGAATGTTAATAGCAAAAGCAGCAGCAGAAAAAAAGATCTTTTCTTCAGAAAATATTTTCAATAGAGGAGAAGAAACCCTCCTCTTCCAACTACGTGAATCACTAATAAATGCAATGACTTCCGCCATCTTAAGCATTTGCTTCTAAGGAAGGAAGTGTTATTTAGGAAGCAAGGCAGCTTTGGAGATGGACTTGAATCAGGCAACTGCAGCATACACTGAAAACAGGCAGGAGGAAATCCCCAGCCCCTGATATAAACATCTATGGCTACCAGGTCTTGGCCTCCAATTCATTCTTATGCAAGTTCGTTTCCCTTCAAACATTTTAAAAGCATGCTTGCTACTTGTGATTATAAAATCCCTTGTTAAATATTTATTTTAAGAAATCATCAACCGACATGTCAAGTCCTACCAGCAAGTGTGACAGTCATACCCTTAGCTGGATGGATGCTTCTTTGCAGTAGTATTTGCCTTTTCTGCCCTGACAGCATAGCACCTCTGCTCCAAGTTGCTCCAGGAAACCTGGGATGGGTCCCTGCCAAGCCAGCCTGCCAGCGCTCAGTGTACAGTTGTCCAAAACCCAGGCAGTGCCGTGCTGGATCTGGGGCACTGTGCAGCTGCTGCTCTTCCCCCAGGATGGGTGCAGTACGGAGAGACACAGTCTGCACGGGACCAGATGTCGATGGCAATCGCAAGGCCAGATATGCAAGCCTTATGCGTCAGTCGTCTGCAAAATTGAACTATGCATATGAAATGTACTTTAAAAACATGCTTAAGCTACAGAAGCTTAAACATTAGCAAATACATCCCCACCGAGCAAAGCCTGTGTTTAAATCCGTCCTCATATGGGAGGTCTCTCCGCGGCTGCTCACCCTAGATCGGGAATCCCAGAGCCCTGTTGTCACAGGTGACCACATCAGACACTCAGTTACAGACTTAATTTCCATCTTAGAAACTAGGAAGCCAAGTTTTCCCTCCCTTGCACTGCTGGGAGGCTTTTCTAAGTTTCCAGACTAAGGGCCAGCGCAAACTCATTTGTTCTCACGCTAATGTTACTGGATTGCTTAAATAGCCTTTCCTATCTCATGATATGCTTTCCTGTTTTCCTTTCCACTCACACTCCGTAAGTCTCTGCCCAGACAAAAGGCTCTCTGCTCTCCTGCTCACCCAAACAGCCCTCTTGGGCACTCATTCCGGTCCAAATTCTTCACTCTGGAATGGCATTTATACTACTTTATACATACCAGGCAAATTATTTTCTTAGAAGGTGAGTTATTTATTGGCTCTGAACCAAATTGCTGGTGAGCTCTTCGGTACCTGTTGATGGAAGATTCTAGCTGAACATGTCCTTCATCTGCTGGGAAGGAACATAGAAGAACCTCCTTTGATCTGCAGCCTGTGTACTGTATTATTTACCAGTTCTCTCCTTTGCCTGCAGCTAGCTAAAGGCTCTGGCAGATTTTCTTCACCAACATCACAAAAAAAGTGAGAGCATTCTCCCACTACAATTCATTAATTTGCACCAAAATGGTAGCAGCATATCATAGATCTGACTGGTGGATTGACACCTGTTTGATAAACTTTTAATTTCCTGGTATGGATTCATACATTGGAGGCAAAAAAATTTACATATTTAGCTGTTTAATTTTAAAATAAATTTGTACATGTATCTCAAGCTATGCAATTACAGGTATAAGGACAGATATTTCAAGTTGCAGATATTCCATACTTCACTACTGCTGAAATTATTTCCAGAAGGACAACATGCTGTAAACTCTATTGTATTAGACTTACTCATTTATTTACTTCAAATAAATGATTTCAGCATACATTGAAAGCATTGGCAGTACACACTGTGCAAGCTAAGTTAAAAGATTAGTCAAGTCAAATTAGGGGAAATTGTAATAATCAAGTGTTAGTTGATAATATTATAATGGATGCCATCTGTGTTGGGTTGAAAAGACCACTGTGTCCTGCAAACACAGAGGCCTGTGCATCCTCCTGTGAAGCCCCATGAAACCAGAGCAGAAGAGGCAGGGGTCAGGTCAGCTCTTTGCCTGCTGCTGACCACTCTCTCCCAGTCCCTGGTCCAGGTCAGGCAGCAGACTGTCCTTTAAAAAGGAAATAAAAGAGCTTTCTCCAGTGCATGTTACATTCCTGTTCACACAGCTCTAGCAGGGGATGGAGCCATGCTGTCTCTTTCAAGTACTCAACAGCACTGGAGATCCCTTGTGGATTTCCGTGATGTACCCACAATGGTAAACTACACCCTTGTCCCTGACACCCATGGATGGACAGTAGGATGGGGACCAGGAGGAATGGGACAGGTAGACCTGGCTCACCCTGTGACTCAGTGGAGGAGCAGAGAGGAGTGAAGCCAGGAAAGGAGCATCAAGAGCTGTGGGTCACAGCTCAGAGTGGTGGGGACAGACCAGACAGGAGTTTGGAGTCCCCCAGATGAAACTGTCTCTCCTGACCTCCACAATGGCAGGCCACATGCACATCTAGCATGAACACTCAATGTTCTCCCATGGGATTGCACCTCAGCTTCTAGAGGCATACCGAAGAATAGGAACAAACTCTAGGTGGGGGAATAATCAGGTGTAAAAACAACTCCAGCATGCAGGCCAGTATTTGCATATCAATTCCTTCTCTTGTTTCCTCTTTGTGGAAAATGAGCAGCCTGAATTGGATCACAAAACATAAAAGGATTGCCAAGCACCTGTACTATGGACTCTGTGCTGACTACTGAGTGCCACTTACAGTCTGCTTGGAAATTAGACTGGACTCTGCAGTCATTAATCACCAATATTAAATAGCAATTCTGTACAGTGTGACAGTTTAAATAAGATGTTGACTTCCAAAATTGACCTACTTGGTTTAATTTACAGATGGCAAAGCTCTTAAAAAGTGTGTGTTGCTCTGGGAAGTCATGTTTCATTTGTCATAAGCATTTACTGGATCTTCTGTATCCAACATCTTCATATTTTCTAGATGACTCTTGAGAAGGAGAACAGGAACATAATGAAGAAATTAAAATCCCAAGATTAAAATAATCTCTTGTCCTCAATTAATGAACCAACAGCAGTACCAGACTACTATTTTTCTGAAATGGACAGCTTTCATGGACTAACAGAGCACAGGATTAAACATGGCCCTACTGGGAAAAATCCCAAACCAACAATGTGTGCCATACTAGCAATTAAATCATCCCATCCATCAAAGAGCCCATATGGCATCCCTCAGGAACGGCCCTGACTTGGAAAGCCCACAGACCCAGCTGTAAAATCTCAAGTGAAGCTTGGGGTCTTTCCACCTCCTCCAGAAAAAATCTGTGAACACACGAGCTTTACATGCATAAGCAAAACAAACATTCAAGTGGCCAAATCACTCTGGCTGTAGGGAGTGGATAATATTACAGATAGGCAGGCACTATATGTTTTCCATTGGGAGAAATTCTTGAAGTTAAAAGCTTAATCTGGTCTCTCAACACATTCATTAGTTAAATTGCAAAGCAAGCTCGTTACATAACCAATCCTAGGACAATTATATTTATCTTGTCAAGGTTCACAGTACGGATGGATTGCTGACCTAGGTAACGTGAGTACCTTCTGCAGGGTGAAAGCTCTCTTATCTATTTGAAACATCAGTCTTGTGCCCTTCCCGAGTTTTCAGATTATTTGTGCCTTTTTGGAAGAATATGTTTGTGCAGTCCCTCCCAAGAGGTCTCTCCAGCAAGAAGAGAAGAACTCAGGAAAGCTGGGATTCATTCCCTAGAAATGGGCAAATCAAGGCATAAAAATTAAGTGATTTGCTCCTAATTACCAAAGAAGTCTTTGGCATAAAGAGCATCTCACTAATTCTCCCATACTTTGTTAGAAACAGTAAAGGAACTGTTTTAAAGTGGAGTGAAATTTCTGTACTTAAAGCATGTACAAATATATAGTGTGCTCAGTCCACTCTTGAATTAACTTTTACATCCAGGTTTATAACTGGAAATGATTCATAGAGTTCAAGATTTGTTGAGAGATGGAGGTCCTCTTGTCTGACTCCTTGCATGTAACAAGCTGCACATCCCCTGCTCTGTCCCTTTATGGAACCCACTGCCTGGGTTTAACCCTATCAGGAATCTTTCTAGAAAAGCATTCCACTTTGATCTGAAGAACCAAAAGGCGGTGAGTCGGCTGGTCTCTTTGGTATTTAATTCTGGGAATTAATTGTGCACACATGTAAAAATACATGGATAATTTATTGCTAATTTGATGACACCGCCTGAGGTTATTGTCATCAATTCATGTTATGCATTTCCTGGCAAGATGAAAGAGCTGGTATCTGTATCTTGTACCTCTACATGTGTTATATTTGTACTAACATGCTCATCTATTTTTCATGTGGAACAAAAAGACCTGCCCTTATGTAAGATTTTTGCTATTCCCTGCATTCTCATCCAATTTTTAAATCCTCTTTTAAAATGCTGGCTGTGATGTGATTGATGTTACTCCATGAGTCTCTCCATATACATACATACTATAAACACAGACAAAATCAGACCTTTGCCCTGACTTGACTTCTGTGCTTGTAATCAAGGATCACACCAGATATTTTGCCCTGCCACTGAGCTATGACTACGTTCTAAGGTTGCCCATTAAGGTCTCCAAAGTCTTTCCAAAGTCTCTATTTTTTTTCTGAAGCTGTCTCCCACATATGGTATATGTTCCCAGTTTCCAGGTTTATAATTTTGCCCTTGATCATGTTGAAGCACACTTTTTTTCAGTCTGAAGTCCACTTTTTAGGCAACTCAGATGCCCTTTTCTCTAGTGCTATGCATAATCAGTGAGTAGTTCAGTATTTTTCCTGCAAGACTAAGTAGTGAACATTGCCGAAAGAGGTCTGAGTCCTGATCTGGCTCTGGAATCTCACTAAAAAAATTCTTTTTAGAGTGATTTTGCAATAACTCCTTTGATCCACCAGCTCTTAGCCACTTGTCATGTTCTTAAACAAGAATGCAAAATGCTACATTTTGGATCAAATTATGGTAGGATATCAAATGGAAGACTTTCAGTGTCTATTAGGCCTATAGTAACTTTTTTAAGCAAGTGGGTACATTAAAAAAGCAAGCCAAGCTTACCTGACAAGGCCTGAATTCAATGAAAACATTATTGGCTTCCATTAATAATATTCCTGTTCTTTATACTTGAATTCCCATATCAGCTTCTCTATTATTTTGCTGGAAGTGAGGTCAGGCTGACTGCCATGCTGTTATCAGAATTATCTTGTTTGTACAGTTAGGGCATTGGCAAAAAAAAAGAGTGTGCTTTCAGTCTTGGCAGATTTCTCCAATGTTCCCAAATTTATCAAAAGTTCTTATCAGTGGACCAGAAAATTTCTCAGCCAATTAAAAAAACATTAAGGTGCATAGCTGCTGGCAATACAGGGGCTACTGCTTTAAAGCTGATTCTTCAGAGTAGGAATTGTCTAACATTCTTTTGGTTGCAGACCAGCTGGAAAAGAATTCATCCTCCTCACATGATATATATACACCATCTTCTGTCTTTCCAAACATAAACCAGAAATATTTGCTGAACATTTCAGGCATATATGCACTTCTTATTAACAGTCTCAGTACCTACAATCCCTGCTTGGCTTACATCTTTGCTACATTTTTTTTCCTTATGGAAATTTAAAACTCTTTCAGAACATAGGTGTTACTAGTAGTTTCCATACTTAACATATAAATATCAATGGATATTTATTTCCCTTTTATAGCCTATTTTTCCAATATACAGCCACACAGTTTATTTAAATATGTACATACTGTGTGCTTGCATGCCCATACAAATGTCTATAGGTATTTATACCTATGCAGTCCCATATATAGATACATGTGGACAAATTTATACCTATTTAAACACATGTATACAGATGCCTAAGCCCATTTCTATGTTCCGTCTTCTTTTGCCATATATATTGTCTTAACAATGTTTTGCCCATTTAGTAAGCTCTTGAAAAACTTTCAGTTTTGTTCATGCCTCCATGCCTCTCCTTATTCAGTTTTATTAAGGGCTGTCCTTTTTGGGAAATTGGCCTTTTCAAACTATCAGGTGTGAATATTATGATTTGGAACTTTATTCTCTTCAAGCATATTAAATGTAACCAGGTCATGATCAGTTCTTCCTGAGACAACACCTGATTTCCAGTGGATAAATTCACTTTTATCTATCAGGCTACCTAAAAGCAGAATTCTTCCACTCTAGGTCTAACAACTTTTTTTTTTTTGCAGAACTATCATCCAGGATTTAAAGCTACTCTGTTGATGTTTCACCAGCAGCTAAACGAAATCTTCAGCAAATATGCCAAATAAAGTTCCCCATAATTACACAGTTGCCTCCCCCCATGCAATACTAGCACATACTGTCTTCAGATTAATTTCAGTGACTTATAATGTCACCTCTGCCCGCCCCTGCTCATGGCTGAGCCTTGATAATCAGCATATTTATTGTGCTGCGTTTCCTAAGATCCTGCACTTCCCAGTTCTAAGCTAGGCAAATATATGTGACCAGGCTACAGACAGTCATTCCTCTCACACAATTTCTTTTATCGCCCTTGGTCTGCTTAAATAACTTATACAATATTCTAACATATTGATGCCTCTAGCACTGTAACCTGATGACACAATTAAGTTGAATTTATCTTGATTATTGATAAATTCTAGTTCCTCTTACTTATTACCCAGATTCCCAGCTTCAGCATATAAGCATTTCCAAATGTATTTCTCTTTGGATCCTCTACCACGCTGATTTAATTTGTTCCTGACAAGGAGAATTTGAACCACATTTAATTTCTTAAACCCCTTCTTCATGCAGTTGCTTTAAATACAGTTGTGGCAGTTCCCAAGAGCCAAGATATTTAGTCCCAGCCACCTATTCAATCTCTCCATCTTTTAGTACTGTATATATTACAAGCCAGTACAGGGTTTAAGTTTAGTGTGCAGTCAGTCCAAAACCAACATGGATATTTTGTGCTGACCTATGGAATGCTGACACAGGCTGGCTGGAATACAATCTCTGCAGCACTGTTTAAAAATAGCATTCAGCGTCATTCTTTCTGCGTCAAAGTGTCATGTTTTTGCAGGTGGCTTTGCAAAATAATTCAGCAAATAAAATTTTTAATATCAGTGTAAGTACTCCACGTAGGCCACACAGGCACAACTTATCAAGGAACTGCAGTCTTCTGCAATACTTGCAACACCTTGCAGCCAAAAGGCTCAGTGCTGGCCTGAGCCAGTCATGGAAACTCTCTGAAGAGACACAGATGTGTTCCACACAGGAGAAAAAAATGTATTAATAGCTGTGCATGTCTCACAGTTACCCGCTTATAACTGTCCTTTTTTTCCACACAGCACAAACTAGGAAGTTCTGCAGAAATTTTTGGGAACAGGCAGGGTTCCATGGACATCTCAGATCTGCCTGGTTGCTGCGCTGGTACTTTCCTTCTCATAAGAGGACAAAACTCAGCACTGAACCCTGAATTGTCAGTTGAAGTGTTTGAAGCCTGTGCAATCCAGCTAAGAAAAACAGAGCATGTTTTATGAAGGGTGTCACTTTAATAGACATGATAAGAACTTGCAAAGACATAAATTTGAGTCAGGATTCTATGGGCACCATGGGCACTGTGCTCTTACCTCAAAGAGGTAAGGGATGTTCTCCATATGTGGAAAAGTCTTTTACTGGATTGATTGGTACAACTGGAGGAATGGTGTGCCTTTAGGAATGCAAATGTTCCTTTGGTCACACACACTGCAAGTTCTAGTACATCCACATAGCAAACCATGAAAGGTAGCTGCTGGGAAAAAGCACACAGAAAGGGGCCACCTTGAAGGCAGTAAGAATTTTTCAACCCACTGGTTCCTGAGCAGCCCAGCACTTTCAGTCTGAACACATTGTTGCCTGGAGATTGAGGCTGATCCAGCAAGCTCAGCAAACAGGGAATAGCACACATCTTGCAGATAACCTCTCTTTTACTGACTGAGTTAAGCATCAGTCTAAGCACACCCCTTTCACATGCCAACTGCTAAATTGCTAATTTAGCTACTGAAGGGAGAGTGCAATACATACAGTATAGATTACACCAGAAACAAAAGCTGTAAGGACACAAAAACATAATTACACACAGGCCAATAAAGAGTATAACATGGTATACAGAGAACTTCCTTAGGAATGCTTGTTGCAAACTGAGACGGTGATAACTGAAGACATTTAGCTCAGAGATGTAACCTAAAGCTCAAATGAGCAAGTGCTACTCTGTCCTAAACTGCTCTACTTACAAAGCCAAAGGTCTGAAAACAGTGGATAGAAGAGCAGCTGAGTTGCTGACCTTTCCCACGTAGAGCAAGCCCTGCCTCCTTTCACGGGCTTCTGCCCTCCCATGACACAGAAAATGCATTTTAAGCAGCTCATGTATCTGTGCTTGTGTACCCGTCAGTCTCCAAGAACCCATATTGACTTTTGGAGTCAAGGAACAATTTCAACCACTTCTTACAGATGACAGGGGCTTTCAACAGCAATTAAACAAGTTTGGTGAAAGCAGGTAAGCTTTCACATGGAGATGAAAAACTGGCAGCATTACACTGGGAGAAAACTCTCTCTGAGAATGTCTTACTAGAACGCAGAGCTCCTGTTCCTATTGTGGTAAAGTGGTCTTAAATATCCAAACAGCAGGAAAATCTTCTCCTGAAGCTCACAGCAGTCGTGAATCTAGAGCAGGATTCCTTGACTTTGGCGGTCATGGATCTGTTTGTTTAACTATAATTGTTTTCTACACTGTGGTCAGGGATCTGTTTGTTTAACTATAGTCGTTTTCTACACCGTATATTCAGACGTTGTATATTTTCAAAAACCATGACAAATGAATATGCAACTGTGTAATACATTATATATAATGCATACATATATAAAATCCAATAGAAGATTGAATGGCATTTGAGCAGTTCACAAACTAAATAGTAGTAGTAGTAGTGAATTTGTTTGTGGTCTATAATGTGAGTGCTTAAGTATAATTTCAAGACCTCCTTGGAAAAACATTTGTTTTTATACATTGTAGCATTAAATACCTTAGAAGCGGCAACAGAACTGTTCAAAAGAAATTCAGAAAGTCCATTTAGCTGACTTACTTACTAGCTCAGGCCAGAGCATGGCGCTAACAACACCAAGGTTGTGGGTTTGATGCCTGCACGTGCCATCCACTTAAGGGCTGGATTTGATAATACTTGTGGGTCCCTTCCAACTCAGAAAATTCTGTGATTCTAGAAATCTCCTATTATTGGGTCACTGCCATAGTGTAGTTCCCCTTTCAGTGTGTTCTGGGCTGCAGCAAGACCACAGAAAGCTCTTCAGCAAAATAGAGAAAATAAAATTTCTTTTCTAACCCATTACAGAACTATAAACTCAGCTTTCAGTGTCTGGTGATGTTTTGAATATTTTTTGTGGTTTTTTCTAGCATAATTATTTCTGAAGAATCTCTATTGAATGTGTTAACTTCTGAAAGCATGAAAATTAAGGTCTAACCCAGGCATACAAAGCAGAAGTTTTTGAAAAAGGACTTGTACCACAGCTCATCTATTTGAATCTCTGTTGATAATGTTGATATAATATTTGCTGTTGTAGTTCTAGGCCTCTGGAGAGCACATATGGTGAAATATTCCAGATGTGGGACAGCAAAGGCATCAAACTATTTCTATGCATGATATGATGGCAGGAGTTGAACCCAAATCTCCACAGGTACAACGATGACATACCTGTGCTTCATGCTACTGACCTCTCTTGCTGCTTTGCTGGGGAACCGGTGCTGACACTTTACATTGTATGAGATACTTGCTAAGGGTGAATGAATGGCATCACTACTATCTGTCAAAGGCTCCAGTCTGAAGCAGTTGTTCAGAGCATCCCTGGTGCTGACAAAACAAGTCTATATTCATGCCCTGTGGACAAAATCACTATTCGTATTTAGATTTGCACCACGTTCACAAAGTTCCTTGGAAGATCTGTTCGCTTTGTATGTGGGGAAATGGATCAGAAAATACTGACAATTTTCAAAATGCTTGCTTTGAATTTCAATGTCTCCTTCTTGTACTGGCTAACAGTGAGCTACTGTTGGTACACACTAAATCCCTCACGCTGCACGTAAAGTAAGTTGACTTGACGAGTGTGTAGAGACTGCAAACTTCCTTGCCTACCCCTCCCTTCCCAAAACACCAGCAATGGACCATTATCTTTGATTTTGACATCTGAAGAGAGAATGCAAATGCCAGGAAGGAAGTTTTTAGAATTTGTAAAAAAATACTCTCTAAAAGACCTTCCAAAGGGAATATTACAACAGGATACAGTAAAGAAAAACAGGAGAAGAATTTGAGGGGGAGACGCTCACAATATAAATGAAAAATACTTCTGAGAATAAACACAAACAAAAGCGCATCCAAACTTACCTCTGCTTAACAGAAAATTACTGATTTTTCTGCTTAAAATAGACTGAGTTCATTAGTGAAATACTTGAACATGTCTAATTTATACCTTCCGGACTGTGCAGTGTAGTACAAGGAAGATGAAAGTACACTCAGAATTGATGTTAGGGCTGCCCCCGCTGGACCACCAAGGCAGAAGGTGAAATCCAGAGGTTACAAGCTGAGTACTAGGATACAAATTCTCTGAAAATTTTTCTTTACAGCACCAGGGTATCGCCTCAAGAATCAGGAAAAAATTATCTCTAAAGTCACTGAACTGAAGATTAGGAAACCCCAGTCTTTCTGAGCATCTTGGTAATAGATGGTCACTATAAAATTGCCATTACTTATTATGTTTTGGGGACAGTGACTAGATTAAGGCTATTTATACTCTACACTACAACAACATGCAGTATAGTAGCAAACATTACCCTAATTGCAGCCCTTCTCCTCTGCGAGTTACTCCTACTAAGAACTGTCAGAGTAGACTGTGCTGTGCAAGCCACACAGACAGTCTGCACATCAAAGACTTTGAAAGCTAAGCAGCTGAGATCAGAAGACTGAATCTGCACAAGAAATTCCAGAACAATTCAACATTACATGGATCTGTACAGGACTTTGTGCATTACACGAAAGATATTCTGAAAAGACTGACTTTCAAAAAAGATAGGGGATGGTGACTTGCTGAAGAAAGCTAAAAATATTTGAAGGGTTGTGAAGCACGGCTGACTTTCAAACAAATTCCTGAGCAGCTGAGAAGCTGTCTTAGGAAAGAACAGGATAGAGCACAGCAAAGCAGCAACACTGACTTTGTTTGTAGTTTCTCCCATGTTATCAAGCAGCAAGTTTTTGTCAGAATGCCTTCCAGGCCTAAGGACTTTATGAAAAATCCTGAACAGATTCTTACTGGTCTATATGAGAACATGCAGTTTCATTACAAAATAAAATTTGCTGGTTTGGACTGAAATTGCAGTGAATGATCATGAAGGAGTAAATTAAAGGAAAAGTATTGAACTTATGGCTGAAGTAATGCTGCAGTCTGAAAGGAAAAATGTAGAGCATCCTTTGCTGGTGTTTTCATAAGCTAGGGGGAATTGCACTGGTCTGTAGGTGCTGAGCACAGGGAGCAGAGCTTGAGTGGCCCTCACAAGGCTCTGAATGAGTGACAGGACTGTGGTCTGTAACCCAGTCAGTCAAATGGTCTCTTGGAAAGAAAAAAGGTGCCATGACGAGGGGAAAGGGTATAGAGAAGAACAATTCTAACAAGAGGAAATTTTCTGCCTGTCTACCTTTAATTAAGAAATCAGAAAATGCTCAGAATCACAGCTTTAAATTAATTTTCTCCCTAATTAATTACTTGTCCTTAACCCAATTTCTTAGGGAAACAAAGTTGAGGCAATCACACTTTTATCTGTCTGTGTCTGTCTACATGTCTTCCCTCTATATCTTCAGAGTCCAGTGGCCTTTTCCACTACCCTCAACTTTGACAAAGGATAGTGATTTCAAAGATATTATGTGCCCATACATGTAAAGAAAATAAGGTAGAGTAACAGAGGACAGAGACCCCACTAAGCATTCATATGGAGAGAAAGACTGAACCATAAGTACACCGAGGAATCAACAACAGGCTTGAAATTCCTGAATGCCTCATGGGAAACACTTCAATTAAACTCACACCTTTCTAAACATCAGGAAATACAGCTACCAAACACAAAAGTACAAGAAACTAGGCTTCACTGGCTCAGCTGCTCACCCAGCAACTTCACTTCAGCAAGCAAACCCATTACTACAATTGGAAAATACCTGTATTTCGTCGGCTGGAAAGCGCAGCAAACAGGCTCTTGGTGAATAATCTAGGCATGAAAAATGTCAAGGAAGCAGTTTCCAATTAGCAGTCCTCACCAAAAGAAAGCTTCCACTCTACCCCCCTCCAGGGCAGCATTTTTGGGAGCCCATGGGAAGGGGTCCTCGGTGGCTGGGGGCACACAGGGCTGGGGCTGCTGTGCGGGGAGGGCTCCCTCGCTCAAAGGGAAGCACAGTCGCGAACCCAAGAACAACAAAACAGCATTACACTTAATCCACTGCCATCTGGCTTCATTTTGACAATCCACAAAATCAGACACAACATTCTTCCGCAAAATCCCTGAAAAACAACACAGAACTAGTGTCAAACCCAGTGTCCCCTCCCTCCCTGGCCCCTCTGAGGGCTTGAAAGAGAGGTTTCTCATAAAATGAAGAGCGATTTCCCCAAGTGACATTTCTGCAGGAGCATTCAAGCTGCAGATGTTTCCACTGTGGAAGAAGAGTTTGTATAATGCAGCACCGCTTGTCATATTTATGGAGGCAGGGAGGGGGAAGGGGGTGAGAAACAGAAAACAGGAGAGGCTGCAAGCAGTAGTGTTGATCCATAGGTGATGAACTGCCCAAGGCTATCAGCTCTGTGCATTTGCTCAGCTCTGGACCTGACCAAGGGAGAGCAAGGACCATCCATCTTCCCCGGCAGAAACCAAGCAGCTGTTCCTGAAGGGACAAGGCAAACCACACAGCCTTTAAACTAGCTGGGAACACAGTATCTCTGCAACACAGCAAGATAAATCCAATTATTCTCATTATTACTATTATTATTTCAAAAATGTGTTGCAGGAAGCCTTGGTTTGAAACATTTGCATTGTTACTGAGGCATTAAGGCAGTGTGCATGGCCTGCTGACAGCTCAAATATTACCTTGTAGCTGACGGCTTTCATAACTTCTAACAAAGGTGTTTCTTTCCACAACAGAAGGCTGAAACACAACCAAAAATATTGAAATGATGACTGTTTCATGCTGAATTGTGTTCCCATTGACAGACACTGATTATCTAGAGAAAACAACTTGTTAAGGACTGAACCATGTTTGTATTGACACCTCCTGACTTAGGATTACAACTCAACTGTTGGGCTTCTCATGTCCTTTCAGACACTCAAATGCTGAAGATGCCTGGCCTCCATCATCACATGGACCTTCTGTAGTTCCTGTGACATTGCTACCAGCTCTGTGTGGATATCTCAGATATTCTGGGGTCTCTCTTCTAACACTAGATGCCTAAATTCAGGCATCTGCATGAGATTCAAGAGTCACACCAAAGAGGCTATATCCTCTCTTACAGCATCCTCATGTAGTCTATGTAGTGATACACCTGCTTGCAATTTCTGGGTGCTATCTATGATAGGAGCAAGCGGGTATGTCTTCTCAGTTGCCAAAATTAGTGGACTAGCAAGCAAAGCATCCACTCACTAAAAATAGTTCACTCGCTAATGATACTTTGCTCCGTTCCCGTATAAAAACTGTCAGGACAGAAAACAAGGCAGATTCCATTTGCACATCTGTCTTAGGGCTGAACACCACAGGAATGTCCCCAGGCATGGCCTGTGCTCTGCTTCTTAGCATGGCTAAGCATCCTGTCTTCCAGAACGCACATTACTGACAGCAGCATCAATCTTAACAGGCACATCTCTGTGGAGTGCTGCATGTGCACATGCATTAATCAGGCATCTTTCTCAATGTTCAAACTTATGCCAGGGAACAGCCTTGCCTGGCCTTCACACAGGGGTTAGAAGATATGAGGGGAAATGGAAAGAGTAAGTTCCCTGTGCAACAGCAGTGTCACCTTCAAGGGACGCGTAACTTCATAAAAGTTTATCCTATTGAAACTCCCAAATGTTTCCAGTTGTAGCATATAAAAGAACACATTCATATCACAGGCTGAGAGGAGGAAATGGCACACTTGTGCTGAATACTGGGGGACTGGTTTTATAGCAAAGACAGCATGTGCATGAGCTTCAGCATTGTAAATAGAAAAGCTATGCTGTCACACAGCAGCAGCTCAAGCAAGTACACACCTAGAAGGAGGAGGAGGGAGAACATAATCTCCTGTAAAACCAGAATTGTAAGCAATACAAAAGAAACACTTGTATTGACGAAGGCAGTAAAGAAACAACAAGCAAATAAGATATTTGTATCCCTAATATTAAAAAAAAATTAGTAAGAAAAATTGCTTATGACCCAGACTAAAAGAACTGAGGAACCCGCACTATGATGAATAATGCTGATTCATGGTTTCTGATGTTAACAGCTTTTTAGGGTGGTTAAGGAAATAGTGTGACTAGCAACAGGCTTCATGCTGAAATTACTAGCTGCTGAGATGTTGCCTTTTACTTAGCTATATGTTTTGTGAAATAGTGTATTTTGCAGGTTTGGTTTGTGGGTTTGATCATTTTAAGCTGTAGGCTTCTGTCACTTCTCACAATGTTCATCCTCCAAGGATGCTACAGCATCATCCTCACTACAAATGGAAAGTTAGTTGTGCAGCTCTGCTTCACAGCCAACAAAACTCTAAAAGGACAGTGGAATTTGCATTACAGGTTTTTACTGATAGCAGCAGACTCCAGGTTACAATTTCTTTTTGCACAGACGTGCCTGGTACCTCCCTCTCTCTGTCCTTTAAGTCCTTCCTGTACACCATGACTAAGCAGTCACTCACCTTAGAGATATAGGCTGAGTTCCTGATGGCATTAGAAAGGTTTTTCTCAGGGACTGAGAACAAACATATATAAAGCAAAGATGATGGAATTGCTGGATTTTGAAAGGGTATTTCTGTTTGGTTTTTTGAAAGAATAAACTCCATTTTGTTCCACTTTCATACAGGGTCTGTTCAAAGATTTATAGTGATCACAAGAGGATTTGACTTGGCTCTTTGACAAAACTATGTCCTCTGTACAATCAAGTGAGAGATCTGCTTGTCAAATGTTTGCAGAGCTTTATTCTCCATGAAAGCAGAAAAGTTCTGCACCACCCATTCCAAAGACGTCCATTTTTCTACTCCAGGAGGATATGAGGACTTCAAAAAAACAGGTTTACATCCTCTTATGCTCACGGGGCAGCAGCTGGGGCAGCAGCTACCTGTTCAACATTGCTGCTAAAATGAAAACAGCAGAAATCTGACCATCTTCCACATGCCTGCATGGAAAGGAGGAGTTTTCTCTATGTATTTTTGAATGTCTTAACTGTATCTGTTGAGAAAATTAAGGCTGAACATTTCAATATTTCAGTAACTTTTTACAGTAGAAAAAAACCCAAAAGAAACCGCCACTGAAACATTCTCTTCTATATTCAGGTCACTATTATATGATTTATTTACACTTTTCCTTCATCTTATTAGACATACACAGTTATGAGTTTCCCTGTGCCACTGGTAGTATCACAAGCCTTACCAGTGGTTTGTCAGCAGAGCTTGGAAGTATCAGTCTGGAGTTACTAAACTTACATATTCAGAACCAGGTACTTTGAGTACATCCTGCTTCCCATTCCTCTTGCTGAGCTCTGCCTTCTCACTTACTGAACTAGAGCTTCTCCAGGCAATTTGAACCAGTAAGTATTTTCAGTTGATGCTAACTGATACCTGACAGGAGTCTGCAGCATTAATCATGCCCAAAACTATATAATTTCAAAGTTGTCTCACTGTACCCTAACTTCATTCCTTTACTGGAGTACAGTCAGACTTTTAAGTGGAAAGAGGGGTTTTGTTTTAAAGATGTTGCTTTTGCTTAAGTATTCTCTTTTCCTGTATGGCAATAATCTTGGAAATCTTTTCTGAGAGAGGGTATCCTATAGCAATTAAGGTGTCTCACAGAGCTGTATAAAACACTTGAGGAAAACTGAGCAAAAATTCTGAAGGACTGAAATATTCATCTCTTGTCATCTGCTACACAGGATATATGCTATTTTAATTTGTTTCAATGCCTGTAATCTCTCTATGTACAGCAGTTTAAAGCTTTGTTCTGTTTTAAAACAGAGAGGTAAAGCTTTTTGTCACACTTCATTTACTGGCCAGCTGGAACTGCACTGCCTGTTCCTGCTCATTTATGAGAGTTCAGAGGAGAGGGTTGTGGGCAGCACCCCAGTTCAGCTTCTCTATGAAAAAAATTGACAGGAAACAAGGGGAAAACTGACTATAAAGGTCTTCCTTAAAAGGCAAGAGAGGTCTTATGAATGAGGATTGCTCTCCTTAACTTCATCTCACAAATAACATTCTCATGGCCAAAATCACTCATTCAGAAAGGATCTCAGAGACCAACCAGAGTATGCTGCATGGCCTCACAGTGTCTGTTGTTGCAGACTCAAAACTCATGCCAAAATATTAGAATGCAATTGTAGGTCACAGCACAACAATTGTGGAAAAGGAAAGTGCGTAACAGCAGAAAATAAATCATAGCTAATTGAAACGTCATTTTACAAACTGTTGTGGCTCTCATGTTAAAACACACACAAGAAAAGTATATTTGCTCTTTTTTTAATGGAAAGGGGCGCTTGTTTTCATTTTAAAAGGGTACACATAATAATCTCTTCGCTTTACACTGTGCAGTGTTATTTTTTCATCTGTTTGTTTCATCTTCCTTCCACCACTCTCTTTCAGTCACTTCACAGAGTGCTAGTTCAATACCAACAAAAGGTAAGTTGAGTGGATATTAAATATTTCTGGCAGATTACCACTAGCATTGCCAAAATCCTGTTCAAAATAGTCTCTCTCAGTGCCTCCAGCCCCACCCTGCCCCCCCACCTTCAGGTTTCTAACCCAAAATATTAGCAGTAAGTGGCTGCTTTTTTGGCTCGTTTGTCAGTCAGAATAATATCTTAGCAGACATTCTTATCTGGATAGCAATTTCTATGACCAACTTTCTGGTTTAGTTTTTTACCCTTCTCTCTCAGATCATGGGAAGACCCATTCTAGTATAATGTATGTAACAACCTGTTTTAAATAAGAAAAGATTCTCTTTAGGTCTTTTCCAGCCTACATTGCAGTCAGCATGGCTGCAGTTAACGAAAGAGGTCTCACACTCTGGTCTTGGTCCTGGGGCTGCTCAAACAGGATTGCTGGCCTGTGTTACTTCAATAGAGAAGATACCTTCCCATAGCAGAGGTTCAGCAGTAACCCTGTCATCCTTTCTCTCTTCCAGCTGGTGAAACTTCAGCTGTGTCTTGGTAGAACCAGGCCCAGAGGCTCTGCTCTCCGCTGCTCTCTGCATGTTGAGATTGAGAACTATCTCCATCTTAGCAAATTGCATTCGTGAAAAAGTAGGTACATGGGCAACCACTGCTGATACATTGCTGACTGTGAAATCCATGGCACCTCAAATTGTTCTAGATTAGGTATCAGAGAGAAAAAATATACAAAACTGAAACCTCCCACTGAAAAAACTTTTGTAAAAGAGTGGGAAGTTGTTTTACATTAACCTTGTAGAGAGAGGAAGAACAGGATTTGCCACGGTGCTCTCTCATCTGCTCTGCAGGTTTGGTGAGCTGGAGCACAGGTGCTCAGGCAGTGGTGTCTGACAGAGTCCTTTGTATCTACGAGAGCTGCCTGGGCTGCAGTGAGTGTGGGGCATGGACATACCTCCAAACTCCCATTGCTGTCTGCAGAAGTACACCCATGCAGAATAAGAAACACAGTGGCGACCAGAATTTTCTTCATCTGACAGAGAAAATACAGTTGACGAAACTTCTGTGTTGTTGCTATTCTTCAGAGAAGAAAATCTATAATGTAACAGTCTTTTCCTCTACGAGGTGTCTGATGTGCTTCAAACCCAGTGTTTTGATTTACCTGTTCACTGCTGTCATGAAAAATGGGGAAAGTCCTCTTCAGAACACCTTGATGTGCTGAAGACAACCTTTTAAAACCAAGTTACTACACATCCAGAAGGAAAAGGAAAGTACTCATGGAACGCGTTCCACAGGTTCATAAAAATATAGCCTTTAACAGAGATAAAATAAGAGTTAAAGTGTGACAGTTACAACAGGAAAGAAAATGCAAACACCTGCTCAGATCTGGAAAATGAGAAAAGAGAGCTTAAGAGTAGAAAGAAAACGCTAAGTATTTCTTTCAACTTTCTGCAGAAAAATCTTAAAATATCTACTACTTGAAAAGACTAGGAAGTATCCTCAAAGCAGCTGCAAATTATGCATCCACCATACTTCTGCAAGCTGGTGTAGAGCAGTCTCCTTTCCAAGCCCCTGGGGGACAGATCTTCAGAGGAGAGTCCAAATGAGTCACAGCTGTATCTTACTAATTGCATTTCAACTATTGAAAGGGAAGGCTTGACTTTGACCTGTGCATGAAAAACACCAGCTTCCCAGAATGTTTTCTTCATTGGATGTTGTTTGGGTTTTTTTAAAACCCATATTCTAAGTCTCTAATGAAAAATGGAGATTTGATACCCTGCTGGTAGCAAAATCATTTCAATTTGCCTGGATCTGTTAGGATCCACAAGGAGATGGTACTATTAGGGAAAGAGGGGACAAGACTTCTGTAAAGACACAAAAAAGGCAGCAGAGTTCTGGTGGAGGCAGAGATGCTTCATGAGTTAAATCAGTTGGAAGTTGCAGGCTCCACAGCCCAACCCCACCACTCGAAATGGACCTGCATTTCAACTCAATACACAAACTGCCAGCTGCACCACACACAGAGGCATGCTGTGAGGCTAGCGGTGGGACACAGCCTGTGCGTCTCTGCTCCCAACACACTCCAAAGTCAGCCAAGCAGCAGTAGGGACCAGATGTGCAAAACCTGCAGGTGGGCTGTGTTTTGCACAGACCAAATGAAGGCCAGCAAGGCAGTACAGTGGGGGTTTACATGAGAAAATCATCACAGCTTGTTTCAGTTTGGTCACTCTGTCCGTGCTTCTCAGAGTGAGCATCACCTCTCCAATGAGGGTAATGCAGCTCTTATCTCTTTCCCTGGCTGGGGGCCACTATGCTGTAATTTCCCTATCCCAAGGTGGCACTGCTTGGCTTTTCTTCAAACATAATCTCTGAACAACCACCACACCTAGGAGAGACTTAATCCACACTTGGAAAAAAAGCTTCCAGGTTCTTTGGTGTCTTTGGCACCTTTACAAAGTAACTAATAAAAGCATTGGCAAAACAGAAGGCAAACGGCAGCTGGCAAGTTTTGGAGGGAACATTGGCTATGGTTTTCAAAAGCAGAATGACTTTTCCTTCTTACTGCATTTCCTCTGAGATCCTGCCCTTTAACCTGTCACTAAATCTCAGTGTGATTACATCATTAATTTCCTCTCCCTACCATGGCAAAACTTAGCCTAAGCTGGCTTGGATAGCATAACCTGAATTCATTCTGCATTGCCCAAGTTACTTCAAATGCTATTTGGGATAAGAAAAAGCCATGTGCAATGGTGGAAACCATGATAAGGTGTCACAGATTTTCCTGTAAGCGGGAGTTTATTCAGAGAGCCAGGAAGTGGAGCTCGTGCTGGGGGCGGACACAACAACAAAACTGAGAAAACATGTTAAGGACACAATAATTGTCCTCTAAAAAATGCCAGAAATCTAGAGTTGAGGTCAATTTGCAAAGCCATACACATTTTGAATCACAAAATCAACTTGCTTCACATGAAGAGCAGTAGATATCATGAAAACCCTTTTTACCAAATTGACTCAAAGCAGGTGGTGCAACATCTGAGATTTGAGTGTAGGTGCTGGTGTCACTCACATTCCTCTCCCACAACCACACAGTGGGCAACTGGAATTTATCATTTACAACCAGCAGACTGCAGACATGTTCTCCCAATATGTTAACTGTTGTCTTGATTTGTTTTGTTTATTCCTAACATCACAACTCCTTTCCTAGGCTTTGTTGTGGACAAGGTTATGTACATGGCGAAACTTCCCATATGGAACGGTTTAATGGCTCCGGGATATCAATGCAATTGCTGTGGTTTGCAGCAGATGGGGCTTGGTTAGCCAAGGAGCCAGTTACCATGGGAGTTTTTACAATTTTTTTACACAGCTCTCCTATCACCACTTGGAGGTAAAGCAGACAAGAGACATCTTCAGGGATGGAGAGAGGGGCTAGAAGAGACCTGTTGGCCAAAAGACAGAAGGAACCAAGGAAAGCAGGCCAATGAATAAGGTTCATGGCTGTGTCTGCAGTTCAATTAGTTACCAGTCCTGTAAGTGCCACTTAGCCACTGATCTTGCTATCAGCCACAAAGTGGCCATTAATTCTCCACTGGGTTGTGACTGATCCAGCCTGTCAAGCCAAAAGCCAGTGCAGAGACAACAACCTCATCTCCTCCAGCTGTTTCACCCCTACTTTCACTTTCTCCATCCACCTCCAGCCCCAGAGAACAGGACATGTTGTGCAACAACATGCATATTAATGTCACTGTGTGGGCAGAGAAATGTATCTACAACCTGTCGTGGTTTGACACAGGTTCAACCCACTACACAACCTCTACACAAAAACCCAGGCTGAAACACCACAGCCCAAGTAACACATCACAGTCCCGAAAAGCAGATGTTTTTCATGTGAATCCAGGTTCAGGCTGGGGCTATATTCCACAGAATAAAGGTGATGTATGTGTCCTCAGCTCACGATTTCCCTCTGGATTTCTCCATTTGCAAAGCAATGCAGCATGACCCCACTGCTTGCACATGCTGGTTACCACTTGTAGTTTGTTTCCTCCTTCAAAACCACCCTGAGAGAGGCAGAAGGAGGGCAGTGGTGAAAATGAGTCCGATGAGGACTGAATGCACCCTTGCACATCTGCTAATTTCTGGAACAGGCTGCTGAGAAGTGCCAAGCACCTACAGGCTCATCAAGGGCATGTGGAGTAGGCGAGGGGCAATATGCTCCAAATGCCTCAGGAGGCAGGTGGAGATGGGAAAACTTTAGCCCTCCCCAGCTTGGTTCAGAGGAAAATCTACCTTTGGCCCTTCTGCAGACTCAGCTAATCTCAAATATAATGGAGGCACAGATCTCCTTCTCTCAGGGTCAAGGAGCAAAGGAGAGGGCAGGGTCTGAGCAAGTAATGAAACAAAAATCAACTGAAACAAAGAAGGGCATTTAGATGAGAAGAAGGAGTTGTGTAAAAGCAATGACATTTCAAATGGAACAAAAAGCATATTAGCTGAAGGCCAAGTGTTGGATCCAGGGAGAAGATTTGAATCATCCCCTTGGAACTGTTCCACCCTTAATAAAACATTAACTATTCATTGAGAGAGAACACACGTATGTGCATGAATCAGTAGTCTGGCGGGTCTTCTTTTGAGAGGTTAGACTTCCTGAGCACCAGTCCCTCTTCTAGTAAATGTTAATTGTTTATCCAAAGTGGAACAACTTCAAAAGGGGAAGCTGAGGTCCTCCTGCCTGCCTCTGCCTTGGGCAAGGTAGTGACAGGAGAAGTGGGCCAATTCCTTAATTGCTCCACTGTTCAGTAAAGGTGACACTCAAAAACCTCTTTGTTTGTTTCCCAACAAACAAATATTTTGGGGTTTGGTTGGAAAAAGCCTGGAAACCAGAATCCCTCTCAATACTGTCTGAGTTGGGTTTACCCTTGCATTTTTTCAGCTGCAGAGCAGCCCCAGTGTTGACCCAGGGGAAAGAGCCCTTTCCAGCCCCAGCTCTCACTATCATCCCTAGCCTTGTAACTGCAACCACAGACCTGCCAGAAGATTTGTGCTCTCATCCAAAAATAAGCTGATTAGATACCACACAGAGGCAACACAATTTCTACAAGCACTGCTGAAAGCAGCCCCTCTGACAGTAGTCAGGAATGGCTCCTCTGTAACAGCCAGCCACCTGCCTTGGGCTTTGCCACAGGCACAAAGTCAATAGCAGTAGTAAGACTGTTTTAATTAAACAGTATTTAGAAACATAAATCAGCTAGTCTCACCGATATTTGCTGGTCACAGTCAGCTCATAGCCAGTATGTTTTCAAAACTTATTTATGCTTGACATTGACTATTTCCCAGAGGATCAATTCCTGCTAGCAGGCAGAATGCTTGAAAGCAGTGTTTTCCAGCCATTTTGAAATCAAAGAGTAATCTACCACTGTGGGGGAAGAGAAGCCACTATCCTTGTATCTATTTTTGTTATAAGTTGCACTCTTTCTCTCAGCCATTGCCAATGAGAAAAGTTATGTTCCCATTGCTATGACCAGAAGGTAGGGTGTTTTGTAGCCATCATGTCTCCTTTTGTCTTCCTATGTGTTATGAATCAGCCATGGACTGCAAATCACACGCTGCACAGGACTGCTGTATGGCAAATATTGCCAGCCTGTCATTGTTTCCTTTTTCTTCTGTCTGGGTAAAGCAGACTTTTTGCTCAGTCTGCAATGGGACTGCACCGCTCATCCTGATTTACTCCTCAAGATGCCATGTACATGTGTGGAAAGAGGGATCTGCCCTAAGTCATACACATACTGAAGTGGCAGAAGCCCCAGTGCTGAGGCATTTTCAAGCCGGGAGAATGCAGCAGAGCAGAGGGACGAGGAGGAAGCAAAAGGACCTAGACCTGAGAGGCACAGACCACTGCCAGAGCTCCCACAAGATACTTGGCTTCCAGTGCATAGGACGGTCTTGGAGCCCTGTGTTTTTCTACAGAGATCCCTTGTTGCCTCCTGGTACTGGGATGAGAAGGAAACTAGTTCTCTTAGCACATCAAGAAAATTCCTCTACACTAGGACATTGCTAGTTGCTTTGTAACTCAAACTTATATATAGAACTCAAAGGGGAAAATTGCACTGAAACAGTTGGGATAAGAGTATGAGGATCACAGGTTCTAAGGAACAGGCATGGGCAATTTGACCATGCAAATTGTTTGCAGATCAAGATGAAAAGCACCAGATGGATTGTTTTCCTGACACAGTGGAGCTCTTCCCTTCTCACTGTGCAGTGCCAGTGTCGTCTGGGTGCTTTGCATTCCTTTCCAATTCAGAAAACCCAACTTTGTGAGCCATCCAAGTGGATGGTTGAGCTAGATCAAATACAGGGCATAGTTTGCTAAGTTAATTAAGAAGTTAGTAGAAAAAAGATTACACCAAGCCCTAGGAATTGCCTGGCACATCTCTGCTAGACAGAAAGCAGCAGGAACTTCCACATGAATAATCCTCTTGTTAGAAGGCCTGCCATTAGTCCTGAGTAAATTAAATCTAGGCAGCAGAAGCACAGATGATACACCAGACTGAAGTATCTTGAGACTTCATATCTTCCTAGAAAAAAATTTCATTCCTTTAGTTACTTCTTCTTAGGGGAATGATAGATGGGCTTAAAATGCAGGGGGAGTTAATGAAGTCTTGCTAAACATGAACAGGTACAAAACAACTCCAGCGTGGAGCAGAATCCCAGAACCACAGAATACTTGAGGTTGAAAGGGGCCTCTGGAACCCTCCTGCTCAAGCAGAGCCACCTGGAGCTAGCAATCCACAACCATGTACAGATGACTTTTGAGTATCTCCAAGGATGGAGACTCCACATCTCTGGGAAACCTGTGCCAATGCTTGGTCAAGAAAAACCTAAAAAACCTTGTTTCTTGATGTTCAAGGAACATTCTGATGAGGTTTATTTGGTACCTAAAAATGGTAGCAGTAAGAACAACCTACCATTGTGAATTTCCTTGAATATACCTAGATTTCTGAGCTAATCTTGAACACTTGCAAGAGCTGCCTAGAAAGCACCAGTCTGGCCACAACACCAAGTACAGGCTGGGCCTGCATGGTATAGCAGATACTTGAATATATCTACTATAAACACGTACAACCTGTCACCAAATCATATGAATGAGAACAGAAATTATACCCATGCTCGAAATATGCATCATTATACCCCTGTTCCATTATCATGTATATAGAAAAACACATTTTACATAGAATCATGTGTGTATGGGATATACACACACTGACACTCATTTTCCCCCACCTTTCTCAACCACACTGGAAACCAAGGCAGTTAGTTTCACCAAAGCAAGAAACCTCTCTTAGAGAAAATGGAGTTAGCAGTCTGGCTTTCAGGCACTTGTATAAAATTACACACAAGTTACACTAAAAATATCTAATTGTTAAGAAAAAGAGTTATATTTGTAATTAAGCAAGAGATCACACTGGTGTAAAAAAAGAAAGAGTTCAAGTCAAATCTAAAGCATCACAGCAAAGTGAATATAATGTATTCAGGGCACCCCAGGAAACCTGTTATAACAGTGCAGGAAAATAAAAAAATTCCAGGTTCCTTGCAAGCCAACTGCTAAAATCATTAAAGCTTCCTGGAATAACAGTATATTCCCTCATGCCTTAGCTAGACCTGTCAACAACAGGAGCCCTGAGGAATCTGCCATGTTTGCTGGTTACTGCTCTCCTCCTTGTGGTCTTTCTATCATGTCATGATGTTCATCTCAAGGGCAGAGCACAGCTGTCTAACTTCCTCTGGACCCTACCAGGACCATTCCTGAAATGACCCCGCAGCTGCAGAGGGGCAAATCAGCCGCTGTGCTGTGTGAGATGTCTACCTTGGACATGTGGGGGGCTCTTCATGGGACATGGTCATCCGACCCTGCCTCCTCCTTCTCCTCTTGGGACACATCCATTTCTTCTCTTCCTTAATGTAACCTCTTCCCTCTTCTGAAGCATGCCTTGCATTTATTTATTGTCACTGCACATATAGCCTGCATCCCCTTTATCTCCTGCTCATCCGTAGCCATCCAATCACCTCACCCAGAGAGGAGCAGCTCTGCTCAGAGGGAATGGAGCAGCACAAGCAAACCACTGGGCACAGCTGGCTCATGTTCAACTGCTGTCAGCCAGCACCTCCACGTCCTTTTCAGCTGGGCAGCTTTCCAGCCACTCTGCCCAGGTCCTTCTCAACTGGGCAGTTTTCCAGCCACTCTGCCCCCAGCCTGTAGCACTTCCTGGGGTTGTTTGGACCCAAGGGCAGCACCCAGTACTTCACCTTATTGAACCTCCTACAATCGTCCTCCTTGATCCAGCCTGCCCAGCTCCCTCTGCAGAGACTTCTTGCCCTCCAGCAGATCAGCACTCCTGCTCAACTTCGTGTCATCTGTGAACTGACTGAGGGGGCACTTGATCCCCTCTTCTCTCAACCAGTCTCCTAAACACGTCCTCTAGAAGTCCAAGGCGACAGATCTGCTGAGTCCCTCCTTACTTCTCCATGAATCAAAACTCTATCATTTTGTGACCACTGTGCCCAAGAGGCCTCCAAACATCACCACTCCTTATCTGTTCACAAACACCAGGTCCAGTGGTGGATCTGGCTCCTTCACCAGCGGTGTCAGGTAGTTGTCTGCCACACACTCCAAGAACCTCCTAGGCTGTGTCCTCTGCTGTGTAGTATTTCCAGCAGACATCTGGTAAGCAGAAGTCTCCCCTAAGGGCCAGCAACTGTGAGACTTCCCCAAGCCTCTGTGTCCTGGTTGGGCTGTTGGTAACAGACTCCCACCAGGACACCTGCTTTGTTGGCCTTCCCCCAAATTCTTACCCATAAACACTCAACTCTATCATCATCATCATTAAGCTCTAGGCAATCAAAACTCTCCCTAACATACAGGGCTACCCCACCACCTCTCCTTCTTTGCCTGTTCCTTCTGAAGTGTTTATAGCCATCCATTGCAGCATTCCACTTGGGGGAGTCTTCCCCTCATGTCTCTGTGATGGTAACCGGTTTTCCTGCTCCTCCTGTTTGTTTTCATTGCTGTGTGCACTGGAGTAGATCCACCTCAGTTGGGCTTTTGATCCCACAACCTTTTTGGAGGGAAGGAGCCCTAATTCCTACATGACCTACATTATAGCTGTTAGTAAACAATCAAGCACAGGGATAGTACATTGCTTTTGGGGTGATGATAATCCCTGTATTTATTTCATTTTCTCTAATCAGATCTCTAAGGGGGGAAAAATCATAACAACCCTTTCATAGTCCTCACGATTGACTGATACTAAGCAGATGAGGACACAGTGGTGATGCATTACTCTCCTGAAGTACAAACCATGGGTGAGGCTATGAAAGAATGGTGATTCCAACCTTGCAAACACTATTTGGGATAGCTTGGATACCTGGCTAAATTTAAGCTTAAAAGACAACTCTTACTTCTACAATGAGCTAAGCCATACGAAGACAAGGGAATTTTTATTCTTGAGCATATCTGAAACAACAACTGGTGAGCCAGGCTAAGACATTCAGAGGCAAAATGTTCTCATCGGCATAATGTTTTGCTTTTGAAAACAGATTTTCTTCCACATCATCTGGTTCTAGAGAAGAAAAAAGGGTATCCTGCATCCAACTTTGCCTGTCCATAGTGGAACAATGAAAAAGTCTTAGAAATGAGTATTCTTGTCCAATAGTTTGAAGTCTAGCAGCAATGTTTGAGCAAATTTGCCATGTAATCCATTTCAGAGGGTTTGGCTTTGCTTAAATAATTTTGGCTTGTAGGTACGAAGAATAAGAACCAAATTTTGGGTTACAGTTTTGTAACTTTACAAATCAAGCAGTGACATAAATGCAGAGCGAAAAAAGACTAGAAATAATGTGCCATTTGAGAATTTACAGATCTTTAGTTTTTCTGTTAGGATAGCATCATATTTTCATGAAACCTCTTCACGGTCTAGGCACTTATATTACACATATAATTAAACCTGTAGTATGTCTGTATTGACCATAAACAACCACAAAGTGCAAGCAAAGTGCAAACACATGGTAAGACAAATAGAAAAGGAAAGAAAGTCTCTTTCTACAAATAAGAAACTTGTTACAAGGAAAGTACTTTACCTGTCCACAAACAAAGCCTTTTAGAAAGATATGTGCTACATACAGAACCGTATCAAATCAGAAAGTACAGGCACACACCTCCCTTCGAGGGCAGATATAAAATACTTTACTTGTTACTTCCAGGCAGGTTTTAGACATTGGCAGGCAAAGCACCACTGGTTTGTTTGAACACCAAAAAGAAGAGCACATTGCAGTCACCTGAGTGGCTCAGTTCAGCTCTGCTCACCCAGGTAGCCCAGGAGAGAGCAGCTCCTTCCTTCTCACATTCAGAAATCTCTACTCAAAATTTCTGCAACATACAAAGAACTAAGATCCAACTGACAAAAACAGGAGCAAAAAGAAACTGTTTCTATGAAGCTGTAGCAGGACCTACAGTCACAGCTGGAAAAGACTTTTACTAATGGGAAACAGAGGGAACTGATTTAACAAGTAAATTAAGTATTTTCTACACCTTGTATATGCAAGTCTCTTACCCTCGGGCATATTGTCAATGAATGCAACTGCAGCTCTCTCATGACAGCCGTGCATTCAATACCGCTTTTGTCAGGGGAGAAATGTCAGGGCTTTCAGGCAAACTGTAACAGGAGGTCATTGCTTAGAGGCCCTTAGTCTAATTATTGGCAAAACAGCATTTTAAGATTTAGCTTTAGTTTGCACTGTGCTTGTTCTCTGGCCATTAGCAAGTATTTAAATAGAATTAATTGGCAACTTGCAAGGTCATTTCAATAATTTTTGAAACGAAGCCTGGTGAGTTCTTGCAAATGCAGGGTAAGTGGCACACAGAGCTCAGCCTGCCAGCAATGAAGTGTGCAACACACAGCAACAGAGCTAACTACTGCAGTCCTCACATTAGTGACCCTTATGTCTATGTAGAACTACACATAAGCAGACCCTGTGTATAGTTATCCTAATCGCTCTATATTTAGGGCTCAAACCATTGAGAGAAATGGTAACAGAATGAGCAAGGGGGAGGAAGGCTGGAGAGAAAGGAATTTAATTTTGCTGATAGCTACAAACTGCTCTTTTCCCCCCCTCCACCCAAAACTATGCATTTGCCTTTGAAGAGAAGCATGGTTCAGCAACACAGCCACGTCCTAAGAGATTCCTTTTTAAAAACACTCAAATATTCCCATTCTAAAGGCAGCATTTCTCTCGGGTGCAAACTTCTTTTTCAGGAGAGAATTTAAACTCTATGCTCCTTTTGTGGTTAACAGCTGCATTAAACATTTCGATTAGCAACATACATTATACAATTAGGAAGCTATTGTGCTTGAGCCAGTCCTAAATTAAGAGCCAATAAGTAGCTTGATTGCATAGTTTGCATAATTAGCACAACACATATTTAAATCCTATCTTTGCTCATGAAGTTGCAACAACCTGCAAATCAATTGCCATCTACTGTAGATCATGAATTTCTCAAATCCATTTATTAAACTGTTGGCAGAAAATTCACCAAAAAGTAACAGGGAAAAAAAGAGCAGAAAAAACCCCCAAGAATAGGCATGGAAGTCCTATAAATGTTCACACTGTTCTAATAATACTATAGCAAAATGAAAGGTGTGACGTATTCAAGCATTTGTGACCAGCGTATTGTATGTGTGCCCTAGGAGATAAGTTGCAGCTTGTAACAGCTGACTCAAAAAGGATAATCAGAGTTATGACACACGGACAATTGAAACTAAGAAAACAAAGCCACGCCTTATCGTGGACTTACATTTTTTTTTTTTCAGATCTAGCATAGGCATAAGAGTTTTGATCATGTAACTTTTTCGTGTTACAACTGGATTGATACATTAAAAGTAGTGTACTATGGAAAAATTACCCTCACTGTACCTGTAGTAGGCTCTAAAATAGCCATGACCATGCAGAAAACAGATGTTGGTATCACTGGGAAAATGTCAACAGGCTGCTCTGGAGACACTATATGAAATATCAGAAATGATTTAAAGATGGAAATGTTTTCTCACTGCATTCATCTGTGGATATATTCAGACATTTTTTTTCCCCTGAAGGCAATAGTAGAACTGCAAGAGATCAAGACAGTGCAGGGGATGCAATGAAGAGCTATTAAATCATGAAAGACACAGGGCAAATAAACAGGAGGTGATTATTCCCTTTTCCTTAAAACAGAGGAAATAGGCAGCAATCAATCAGGTTATCAAGCAACAAGCTTAAAACCAACACAAGGAAATACATTTCCAACCTCTGCAAAAGGTCCAAAGCACATCTTGATCAAAACCTAAACTGATCAGAGCTACAGAGCATTATTCTACTATATATTTTAAACATAATATCTCATATTCAAATTATGGCTTAGGATTTCCAAACCTGTAAATGTTTCTGAAGGCGCCTTCAGGCACTCTGCATAATTTCTTTTATCTCTTCCACTGGTTTTTGTTATTGCCCATTTCTGAATATACAGTACCTGGCTATATGGACCATTATGGAGAGCTCTTGTGCAGTAATTAGCCCTGGTGTAGCCACAGCTATAAACAATGTTCTTAGCAGTAGAACTTACCCAGGTTTGGAGAAGGAAAAGAAGCCAAGTTAATGTAAGGACCCTGAAGCTGCATCTTCAGCAGAGTGCTTCTTTTAACAGTGCTGGTGAAAGTCTTTTGTAAGCTATTTCATAAGCTTTGTCTATGTTTCTGCGATCATGGAGAATATGAGAAAGCTACGAATTAATATGTGCTGGCACCAGGACGTTCAGAAATCTACTAGTCTGTCCCTGGCTTAATACAGAGTTCACCCAAAATAAGAACAGAGACAGCATTATGTATTTCTGATTGGTCATAAGCAACATTTCGTATGTGGAACTCAACATTCCCAAACTATTTGATCAGACTTTAAAAAGAGATTAGGCTAAAATAAAAATCCACTGAGTCCATTTGTTCTGCAGAAAGAGGCAGTAAATTATCTGAATTAGTGTTGCCATTGTGTGTTCTTTGCTGAAGTCCCTTAAACAAGTAAGCAACTTAGCTAGTTCCCAAAACCAGGGATGACGTCATGTAGGAATTAGAACTGAAAATTTCCGTGACCAAAACCTGTGCTGCCATAACCTCCTGTCACAACAGTCTGGTTTTGTCTGCAAGCTCCCTGTGCCACTGCGTGTTTGCACATGCATATGTGAGAGAAATGACTGAGCTCAAGCTTGCATGTGTGCCTTGTTCTCCAGGCAATTTACACCAAAACAGGAGATTTGACTGGTGAACTCTCCAGGATTATTCAAAAGGAAAACTAAAGAGCCTCTCTCGAGACTTTTTATTAAGTTACTTCATTTAAAATATCTTATTTGGTTATCTACTTAAAGGTCTTTTAAGATGATATTGCTTCATCTGAAAGAGCTTGGTAATCAAAGGAAGAAAACACAGTTTTTTCACTTAACTGCTTCTGTCAACTGCAAACAGATTCCACTTTTGGTTGGTTTTTAAAAACAAACAGCAACAAAATGCAAAAAACAATGTATCAATTTAAAAATACCTCAGAAATAAGCTAAGCAGTCATTGAGTGCCAAACTCTGCTATATACAATACGGTGTGGTGGTTTACAGAGATTTACATGGCATCTGCTAATCTCAGGACTGCAATATCAAGGAAAAGATGTCTGAGTGCTGCCTGGTACAGTAAGGCAGCAGCCAGAGGCCATGTTCTCCGGCATTCCCATCACTACTGCCCCGACCTCATTCTTTTGGCTTTCTGAATTCTACAAGTTTTTGCATTTGGTGGGCTAGCAGAAAGCAAATACCATTGAAAATTCTTGTGAAACCAAGTGTACCAGAGGTGCTTTGGCATGCTGGAGAGCAGGACCTGGGCTCTGAAGTGGAAAGGAAGCTTGAGCTGCTTTCAGATAAATTAGAAGGAAAAACATATGTGTTTTTTTAGGTAGGCCTTTCTTTTTCTAATGTTTCATTTCTAAAATAAAAGATCTTCCCACCTTACTCCTTACACTGGAGGAAGGAAAAAATGACAGTACAATTTCCACATAGACAACGAGAAAAATGCAGTAATGTGCTTTATTTAGAGTGAGTGGAGGAGATAGTCCACACTCCAAGCACAACAGAAGAAGACACCACCATGTGCACCAGAGAGAAGTGGTAAATACAGGAATGGTGAGATGGAATTGGATATAAGGCAGTGCCTCCTACAGGTATCACTCAAACATCCCCTTCCCCAGTGCAAACTCCTGGCCTGGCCTAGCCCTTGCTCAGGACTCTTTCCCTGAGGTCCATGGATTTCATCTGCCTACTACACTGCACTGAGCCCAAGAGCAGCAAGGATACTTTGCTGTTTGTACCATGCCTGTGCAGTTCATTTCCTGACTTCTTGCTTAATATAACGCTTCCCACCAGCCTTAAACGAGACTGATTCTGCTTTCAGTGCATAGTCGTGGAAAGCAAAACTTCCATATCTTGTGAATTACCACATTTATATGGGGAGCAGGAGATCTTGGCTGGTGGCTAGAATTACCAGCCTGTGTTGAGTTCCTTTTGAGTATGAATTACTTGCAATGAGCGCCATTAAAATGCCCTAGCAAGCAGCAGAATGACTATGTCATTGAAACTGACAGGTACTGTTTATTCCTAAGCTGATTTTCTTTTTCTGACTCCAGGCTGGATTTTTGTCCTGGTGTTTTTCCCATCCAGCAGGATGTACTGTTCCTGCTGACAGTGGTTAAGCCCATGCATAGAATAATAGTTGCATCAAGCTAAAGAGAGGCAGCACTTCTCCAGCACTTGCTTACCTAGACTTTGCTTGTCTATTTGGTCCAAGTTACCACTGTAAATGGTGCACATTTTTCTTCTTTGCTAGAAAGGACAGAATGAAGTGGAAACTCAGTCTGACTACCACAAAGCAACCGACAGGAGCTTCCTGCCTTCTTGGTTTAGCTCATCGAATAACAACCTCTACAACCACCACCTCATCCCTATCAAAGACCCTCACAGTCGGCTAGCCAGACAGCTCAAATAATGATTTTTCATGTTTTCTACTTTTCTTTTCTGAAAGCTAATCTTCTGTCCACTTCACTTCAGAATGCCATGCCTACCCACCCTCCAACTGCTCAGCTGAGACCTGAGAGCCTCAGCGGAGTGCAGCTCTACAGCACTCTGCTGGGACTCTCCATGCTACTGCAACTCAGCTTTTAAAGTTTTCAAAGTTTTTAAAGTTTTTAAAGTTTTTAAAGAAAGATAGTGGAGGACCAAAAAAAAAATGCTCCAGAAGCCAGTAAAATTATCGGGCCCTCAAAGAAAGTGTCCTATAAAGAGGAGAACCCATTTACTGTGTGGGTAACTGCATGGGAAATTTAGGGGGAGATTTCTGAAGGAAGGAGGAGCCTGATGACACAAGTAAATGCCAGGCTGGGTATTTAGAAGTTTGTAGTTTCTGTCCTCAACTTTTGATGTCTTCACTTATCTTAAAATGTGGCTGTCTGTCAGCTCAAGGAACAGCAAAGCAGGAGTCAAAATCAAGCTCCGGCTCTAACAGGATGACAAATGTGGCTGCCATAAGCCTGAAAAGCAGGTCCTTCTGTTATTTTAGCTAATAACTCATGGCTGGTTGATATAAACCCATAAAAAAACAAATCAGTAGGCTTTTTTTCTTAGCAGAGGTTGTTAGGAGTGGGCTGCCCTGGCTTTGGGACTGTGTGAGCAGTGATGCTGCTGCTGCACCAGGGTCTGGGTATCAGCACTGCTGCAGTTGTCACTGACTCACTCCTCATCATGCCTGGTCGGTGGCAGCAGCTCTGCCAGGGTGGCCAGGAGCCAGGCAGGGCCAGTGCCTGTGGACTTGCCACAGGAACCTGCCTGTGGGTTCCTGGGAGGTTGCACAGAGGAGAGGGCTATGTTTTATTACACACACTGGCTTAAGCTAAGATTCAATTACCTGTGCATTCTCTAAGCAGGTGTTTAAGTTAGCTTACAGCTATCCCAGCCCTGTGGGCAAATCCCAGGCAGACAGCCACCAGCATGGTCCTGTCCCACCACTTGCAGACTGCTGCAGCTGGAGCTGCAATTTTGCAATTTGCCTTGCACGCGATTTCTTCCAGGAGTTCAGAAAGGCTGAATCAATACAATTTTTTTCTTTTATATTTCAAGGATTATTTACACAACCAAAAGAAAATAAATCTCATAAGGAGGAATCTTATTGCAAAGGGTGAAATCTTTAACTTCTTCAGAGCAGTAAATTCCATGGAACTAAGCCAATGTAGGCCAGCTGAGTTTCTGTCCCTTCATGTTTAATGACGAAGGTAAAGACCTGGTACAGAGCTTTATGATACAAAAATGCTTTATAATGCAAAACAGACCAACTTCATACAAATGTTCCCAATATTGAACTTATTTTCATAGCAGACTTCTAGGAGAGAGCAGCACAATGTTGTGACTTGAGAAACTTTTACTAGAATTAGACCAAGAAAAAAGAATCAGAAAACAACCATCAATATCCAGGGCAATTTTCAAAACCTCTTTTGCAGTTTTCTCTTGCCTCCTTTTTACAAATGTGAGAACAGTTAACCACTCAGGAAGAACACTTTTTGAATTTGGAAACCTAAAAAATTCCCCTGTTAGACTTAGCCCACATTAAAACAAAGAGTTTAGATTTTTTTTATCCAGCAAAGAATAAACATAATATTTTGTGTGACAAAATACAAAACAGACTTTCTCCCACACATTTCAGTCAGCTGAGATTTTAAATAGCTCTTAAAAAGTGTCATGTAACAACCAGACTAGCAGTACTGCAGTGCAAAAGGGAAATCTTTCTGACTTTTTACATAGCACACCAAGAAAAGAAACACAGCCCACAAGAGACAAGATCTTACATCCCCTCTGTGGGATGAAAGGACTTTGTTACAGCTACAAGAAGTCTGCACAGTAGTGATCTTTTCAGACGGAGTAAGACTGATCAGAAATGTCTTCTCCCTTCCAGCCAGCAAGACTCCTCATCCAGCCAGGGAGACTTTCCATGGCTCACAGGGTGAACCCTGCTGCCCTGATGAATCTTGCCCTGATGGGAAAGAATGTCTATGAAACTTGGAGGCAGCCTGGTCAGAAAATTGTGACTCAGCTCCATTTCTCAGCTTTCCTAGGAGCTTGGATAATCCCTTCCCTCCTTCTCCATCTCCAGACCTCTGACACCAGGCCCTTCTGGTCAGAATTTTTTGGGCATGTTTCAGAACCCTTCTACTTCTTGACAGAGTGACACACTCACCATCGTAATATCTTCAGGGGATAGAGTAAGCCTGGGTTCAAAGAGCCCAGCTTTGGCCATAAAAAGCTGGTCTTTCCTGCAGTACATGCAGTAAGAACACAGATACTGTGCAGTCTCCAAATATTTTTAAAGATGCCAAGAAAAGCAGAAGAGACCAGCATCTCCTTCCTAGAAAAAGGCATTCTGGTAGCTCAGACAGCAGGTGTCTTAGACTTTTGTCCAAATATGTTTGTGGATAGAGGCAACAAGCTGTCTGCCATGCTACACGCACTATCTGTAGCATTGTCTGCACATGAGAAGCTCTTAAGACTCTTCAGAAATAAAAATCTCTGCAAGGTTTGAGAAATACAGGTCTTCTCAAAACCAACATTTTGCCTAGTGTAGTGATTGCCTAGTATAGGGTTAATAAGGGCAGGTTTTCTTGGGAATATTATTTAAGTTGATCATGTTAGAATGTGTTGGGCTGATAAAGGCAATAGAAGAGCAGAGGAACAAAAAGAAGCTTTAAAATTACCAAAACAAACAAAAAAAATATTAAAAAGCATCTCTGAATTGCACAATTTTTTTTCTGCCTGAACACAACATGGAATAATTTTTTGTTCACATGTCTGCACATCTTCTCAACAACCAGAAGAATGTTGCATGTGGATGAAAAGATCTTTTTTGACCAGTTAAATCCATGAGTAACATAATCACAAAAGCTAGCAATTTCATGCTGTCTTGTATGCACACACATACTAGTTTGCTCTTACCTGTACATCAGTTGCATGTTGGGAAGCTCAAAAAACCAGACCCACGGTCTGGATGTAAATCAAACAACTTTACTGCATAAAAACCCAAGCACTCTGTGCCTATTAAAATTCAACAGGAGTGATACATCAAAAGCTTTGCAGATTGCTGTGAAAATTTAGATTCAGGGAAGCTGACCTCTTTTATAGCCACGAGGAAGATTTTTCACTAAAAGCTGACTTGAATGTTATTATTACAACTGAAAATCTTTCCATATTCCCATGAGATGACTGCATTGCATGTTAGCCTGGAGACAAAGATTGCAGGACAGACTTGACAAATCCAGACAACATTAAAAGTAAGCGGATGACAATTTTTCTGCTGGGAGAAATCCAGCAAGTTCTAGACTTGTTTACTAGCCCCAGACCAGAACAGCTCATCAAACTCCAGTACTTAAAACCAGAGCTGAAGCTCTAATATTTAAAAGTGTGTTTTGGAAACAGTCTGTGTAGACTGAAAACCTTGGACTGGATTCAAAAGCAGCATTTGAAACTGCCATCTCCTAATTAAAACAATATACTCCTAGATGCTCGCTTCAATTGATACCTTAAGTACATCTTGTTGATTGAATTTGTTTAGTGAATGGAGATAGAAAAATTTCCCCACAATTAATTTTCACTTATTTGTATGTCTAAACAATTTTACAGTCTGTTGTTTCCTCCTTATTAAACTGACTTACCAATGCTGAAGATTGGGGTACAGTTTAGTCAATGTCTTCCAGATTTTTGGCTGTATGATTCTATAAATTCTGTGCTGATACTGAATGGAAATTTCAGTGTTTGAATCACTTTAATTTGGTCAAAGATTTAATAAAAGCTTGTGAAGAGAAAAAGAAATATCCACACCTTATTTAAAGGTGTTGAAAATTTTTATAATGAATTTCCTTTATAAAACAACATCCAAGTTTCCTATAGAAAATGCAGAGTTTCAGAACTTTTAAAGGAAATTCATAAAGGACTATCCAATGTTGAACCTAAACTTGTTAAGAATATTCTCCTGGTAAGGAAAATATAATTCAAAATAAAATTAAATGCAAAGTTCAAAAAGTCTACACGCAATGGTTCTAAAGACACTGATGACCATCTGGCACCATGTATGTAGGACCTTAGGCAAGCCACCACATTTTTTCAGTCTTGCAGACTAACCGAAGGCCAGTGTATTACAGAAAGTGAACATATTTACTCCAAAAGGTTGTTACATTGCCCTCAGTGCTGTCTTATAAGCAGTTTATCAGTGATGTAATTTTTATCTCTCATGTATGATGCAATGTCTTTTGCTCACTTCTTTTCTATTTCAGGGTGTTTATGGGCTCTGTTGAAAAGAAGTACCATGGCATTTTACTTCAGTAGAAGTAAATAAAAAATAATTATCAGCTAAAACTAATTTGACTAAGGGCCTCTTGCTCTGCTGAGCAGACCACTGTGGCTGAACAGAGTGATCTGGATAACTCCATACATTATTCCAGAGACTGTCCAGAGCCAAGCATGGCCATGTTGTCAGAAACAGCCTCTGTCTGCAGAACTGGGTAGGCACCACATTAGAAATCATCAGCTACAAGGTCTAGTTGGGGTTCACAACAGATAAGCAACATTCACCTTTCAAAGCTACAGCAAGAAAAGCCAGAAGGTTTTGATGAAAGGAGAAAATAAGGGTGTGAATAAGACACTGTTAAAATCAGTAACAGTTTTCTACCTACAGTCTGGTACTCATAATTTAGGTTTTGAAAAGTCTGGAGAGGGTAAAAGGGAAAGACAAGAAGACACAGAGGACTTGAGAGCAGAAGAAAACGTAATATACTGAAAAGCTTAATAAGTGAAAACCAATTAATTTTATTCAAAAAAAGGAAAATGTTCTAAGAACAGCAAAATTCCTGCTGCATGAATTCATATCAATTTTTGGTGTAAAGGGGTGTGATGTAAACAAAACTTGAGGAAAACTCCCTAGTTTGGTGTCTCTTAATGACTCCACTAAGGTGTGCTGCAGGTGGCCTGTAAATACATTCCCACTGACTAGCTGGCTGTGTACTGCCAAATAGTGTGTGACAGCCAAGGTCTCCCTTCTCTGAGTCTCTCTCCTCTACTCAGGCCAATTTTTCATCAAGCCAGCAAGAAGTCTCTTCTTCGAGACTTCTACACTCTTCCAAACTTGTTTAAAATCAGCAAAGTATTCCAAATGTGTTAGATAAGAGAAGGTGGTAGACAAAAGAAGATCACAAATCTTGTCACGACAGGATACAGACACAAAACAAGGCTGACTTGATGACCACGTGGACATGTGTGTACCCTCACTAAGAAAAGGTACTAGGAGTGCTCTTTAATCTGAAAAAAGCACAACACCTTTTTAACCTGAAAAACGTTGCCAAATTCAAGGCATAAAGGTTGACTTAATGAGTGAAGGCTATAATTTGCCACGTGAACAAGTCACTGAAGAGGTGATTCTACATCTGTGTTCAACACTAGATGCTGATATGAAAAAAGCATATTTTACCCAAAGTGGATGAAGTATGATGGTATAATAAAGGCAGGGCAGACAGTGGACCCTAAGGTCTTAAGCTCTGTGAACCATTTTGCATTAGTTGTTGATGCTGTCATGCAATATGTTGGTGTTAGCAAGAACTCTGTGAGTAGTCCCAAAAGCTGGGTTAAATGGGCCTGCTGTGAACATGGGCCCTCAATCAGCAGAGACTGCAAAGCCTTAAAAACAATTTTCTTTGCAGCAGCAGCCCAAACACCACCCTGCATGGGCTCTTTGTCTAAAAAACCCTCTAATCCATCAATTCACACAAGTAAGCACAGCTCACAGTACGCCACTGGAAGTGATTGCTATTCCTATCCATAAATGCTGCCTTGCACTTTTTGTTCAGGAGTGCTACAGCACTTCACAACTGCTCAGCACAGTGGTGAGGCAGGTTAGGGCTGCAAGGACTAGACACAGCAAAGCTCTGCGTGTGGCAGCCTGTGCCAGCCACAGTGCAGGATCACCCTGTGTCCTCAAACAAGTGCTACCTTAGCAGGAACACTGCAAGACTGAGCACTTAGTCCAGTTGGAGTGATCTGGCTATTTCAGACAATATTTGCCCCTTTTTAAGCACCTCCGAGACTGTAAAGTGTTCAAGACCTCATTCTGTGTTGCTGTTAGACAAGCTGCCTGATTCCTGTTGCCCACACTGCCTGGGAACACTCCAGCAATTCCAACTCAGACGGACAAGCTCCAACTTCCAAAACTCCAACTTCTCCACCATATGTTTTCTCAAGGATCCAGCAAATGCCTGACCTTACTTGGCTTGGGAGCATTTACTGCAGCAGACACAAACAGAGCTGTCTGTAAGTGGAACACTTCCTCTGGGATTGCGTCCTCCCTCCACGCTGACTCTCACGGGCCAGGCTCAGTCACTGCTTGCTTGGGCAGGCTGACAGCCAGGAGTGTCCCACCATAACCATTTACAGAGCAAGGCTGGTGGAACCTCATGCTCTGTAGTGAGAGAATTGCAGCAAAATGCATCTGGCAGAAGGAGATAACTTGCAAAAAAACTAGGGTGAGAAGAGTTGAGTGTTGGCAACCTTAACAAGCTGGATTCCCAAAATGAACTTGAAGGATTTGGCAGAACTCAAATTACATTTTTAAACAGTTACTGTAAGTGTAAATGTTATTTTATCCACCCCCTTGAACTGGATCATCCTGGCCAGCCACCAGGCAACCACACCCACACTGTTACTTTTACAGCTGCAGAGATGGGGTCAAGATTGTCTATATTCTGTGTAACTCAAAACCTATTATTAAAGTAATTCATTTGAAAATAAATCATCCTTGTTATGAAGCTCCAAGTAAAAGGAATAAAATAAGAGCTTGTGAGCTTGAGCTCATTTGCTGAGTGCAAATCCTCCTCCCTTCCCCAAACACATTTAAATCGTTAACAAGAATTTGGTCACCAAGGCAGCTCCTTATTTCATTCAAATCTGGGGAACTGACACAGGAAAATAAGCAACAACAAAAATATCTGAAAAACCCCCACAAGATTTATCAGGTAATGGTTCTTCACGGGAAAACAGAAAAGGTATTGCAGCACTCAAAGGCCTAACACTGAGCTAGAACATGACTGAGAACATGATTTCGAATTAATTTCAGCATTACTTTTATCAGATCATAAGAATGTAAGCCTGGTCCCAGCTGAATCAGTATAAAGCCCCAGTAACTTCGATGGAGGCAGGATCTCACCTACCGTGGAAGTTTTGAAAACTATCACGATTCCTGAGAGGAAACAAGCAGCCTTGTTTTCTGCAGTCCTTTACATGATCCAGCTCTAAACACTTACGGGTCCAGTTCTGCGTTTTTTCAGCACCTCACACCAGCCTGCTCAAAAGTTGTCTTTTTCTGGTGGTGTTTTTTGGTTTTTTTTAACTGTCCCCTTTTGTCTTCTTACTGGGCCACGTTTGAAAGTTTTTTCTGTATTTATAGGAATGCCACCAAATCTTTTGAATGATAGGCCAAAGGTATAACATATTTTCTTTTAGTCTTAAGATAAAAATTTTAGGTTTGTTTACTTCTGCGAGTCTGCACCTGGTTATTCTTCCAGTACTTTCTTCCATGATTCTGTAAGATACTGGATATGCATGAGAACCACAAACAAATTTATTGTTAATCAAACCTGGCCTTCAAGATTCATTATATCTTTAAACAAAACAAATAAAGGAATAAGTTGTTATTAAGAATAATGTTATTTTGTGCCTGCTAAAATATCCACAAATATACATAAAGATTAGTCAGCTTTCATGTGATGAATTAAAGCCACAGGATGAGCTTTAAAGTGATACCACATCCATAAAAATATTATGCTGAAACTGAAACAGCCAGAGCCAAACTTTTGTCTTACATTATGGTATAGCGAATTCTGAAAGAAATTTCCACAGGATTTATTCCACAGTCTCAAATAACCATTCCTTTGTAGTGTACCTTCCCTGACCCTGTATTTTAGGGCCTCTGATGATCTAGCCACCCACTTTCTGCTGTCGCTAAAGACCAGACCTTGACCAGTATCTAAGCTGAAATGATTTTTATATTTTATTTTTATTTCCATAAATATTATATATCTATATTTAGACACACTTTCATAATAACTACTTGAAAAAATTGAAGCAAGTTTGCTTACATTCTTTACTGTATACAAAAGCATAAGGTTCAATATAGATGTTTCTAAAGATGCTGTGCTTCTTCTCAATATGTAGTCATACGGCTTAAAAACTTGAATTGACTTTTTCTACAGGAAGATTATATTTTCAGTATTTATTTCCATTCCTTTCAACTAACACTTTAACACAAAGAAAGAAATATTCTTATATATTAATATTGGCAATATCTGAAAGCCGTTATGTTTTCTGAATCCAAGACTAAAATCAAAGAGGATCTAGTACAAGAAGCAAATGTATTTTTGAATGCTGCATATTAAGCCCCGTCACTTTTTTCCTGCCTGTGGTCTATGTGACTTAGACCTCGTGTCCTTCACGGACAGAGCCCAGATCTTGCAAAGTGCCCTTCCGAAAGGAACGCTGTGAGTTTCTGCTCAGAAATTTTCTAGCAGCTTACAGGAGAGAAACAATAAGCCATCTGTCATGCAAAGTCTGTGCTGTTACAATCAAAGGGAGAACTGAATGAAAAAAATACGTACACACAGAGCAGATTGTCAGTAACTTACTGTTTTCTTCCACCTTCCCTTCTCTTTCCCTCTGTGGGACCTACCTGAGACATGTACGGAGCACAACTGTGGTAACAACCTGCCAGGAGACCATTCCCACCACCAGCTGTCCTGCCACTGTTACTCTTGCAGCACTGTCCACCCTTCATCTGGAAATTACCTCACCCTTCATCAACACGTGTCCAGTTGTTAGAGCCTTGGAAACCCAGCAGTGATGCTCCCTGGTTTTGCCAGGGAAAAGCCTCATTTTATGAGTTTCAGGATAAAATTACCTGTTAGTACCTGCAGAGTTGGTGCTCACTGCTCCTCCCCCATTTTTGGGTCTTCAAATATGTAAAAATCAAAGTGGCACACTATTTTTACACTTCAGAGAGCAACATGCCAGGCAAAGGACACACATGAGATTTTGTGGGGGGAAAAGTATCAATGGTCTCTTATTCACTCATCTTCCAAAAAACAGCACCACCAAAACAAAGGCACAACTGTTCCCACAGGATAAAGGGAGCATTGATAGTGTTCCTAAAAACAAGCTAGTGCACTCTTGACATTCCTGTCTTGTTGAATCTTCACTAAACTGTTACAACTGCTCGATTTCAATTTATCATGATCACCAACAACTAAAATTGCCAGAAGAACAAAGGAAATGCATGCTTGGGCAGCCTCCATGCACAAGCAAAGGTACCTAATGAGGTATTAGAAGAACAGGAGGGCATATCTAAAGTGGAAATTCCAAGAAAATGATCTATTGCATCTGACTAATACTTATTCAATAATAGTACTTTTTTGGTCTTAACAAAAGTCAATAGCACTGTGTCCAACATTTAAACTACTGATGCACAGGCAAAGGCAGCAGTGTCACAAGAAGCCACATGGCAGCAAGTACCAGACAGGACAAACCCTGCCCAGGCAAAATTAGAAAAAAAAGTGAGAAAATATTTTAACAATATTTGCAATTATATACCTTCCTGTAATTTTTACAGGGCTATAAATATGAGGCCAAGGAGGGATGCATGTGACAGATTATTTGGGTGATTTCAGTTCTGCTAAAAAAAATTATAGTTACTTTTCAAAGTTTTCAGTAAACCAAAAGAAATCATTTCAGTTAGGAAGATGAAATGTTTGTGTGCAAATTTGCAAAGCATTTTGAAACAAAGTAATTTTTAGTTATAAAATATTTTATTATATTTTTAAGGTGATACAGAGGCTTCTAAAACTATGGCCTGTCTTTCTCCAATAGAAATAATTTGCTGTGATAAACCCTTTATTTCTAAAGCGTATTAAATTTCTGCCTAGGTTTATTAAGGAATTCTGAACTAAAACATTTCACTCAACCCTTACTCTCTCAATCTTGTTTAGACTGAGATTTGTTAATCTAAGGGAAGAGCACTGGGGTAGTCTTGTTGTGTTATCAGCCAACATTGTACAGAAAAATGCATGCTGTTTTCCAAAAAATAACTGTAACAAGCACTCAGGGAAAGCACTATCACTACATGAAATATGAAGGGTGAAAAAAGAGAGATAGTTTATTCCTAATCTACAAGAATGCTGAAAACTGAGACATATAGGGATGCTTTCCAAGTACTCAGAGCAAGAACACTGCCAAATTTATCCCATGGAGCTGAAACACCCCAGCATGATAAATATGACAGTAATTTTGTTGTCTTTATTGAGAGGACTGCCTCTGAGCTTATAGAAAAATTTGTATAGAGCAAGGTCTAGAAAGCTGTTCACCCTGCCTTCTGTTCTTAAAGCAAAATGAATTGCTTTTCCTTTATGCTAACCTAAAAGAAGTACCTTTCCAATTTTAACTTTTAGGGCCCTGAACAATTTTCCACACAGTTACGCTGAAGCTGCTCTGCATGAAAAATGTGAACAGAAGGGAAGTATGTGTCCCTCTGAACAGATACCAGGCCCAAAGAAGGATCTAAAGAACAGGACAGCAATAAACCATTTTGAAAAAAAAATCATTTCTAAAGTATGAAATTTGAGTCCATATTTAAAAACACAGCATCAAGCTTGGACAAAGGTGAAAAATTGCCATTGATTTCAGACACTGAAAGCTGATAATAGCATTCCACATCGACACAGGTCACAGTCACAAGACAAACAGTGGTGACTCCTGAAGAGATGCTGAATATTAAACATCAATGTTTACTACTACTAAATAATGTTTAGTGATTTGCCCTTTTTATTAATAAACTCCAGAATATGCCTCCAAATGGCTCTTTTTATTTCACCTTCTACTACCTATAATAGTTTGTACTTAGAACATTTCTTTTTAATGAATTAGAAAAGAAAAGGACAGATGTTTCTTATTTTCCTCTATGTGCACGACAACACAGAAATATATTGTGGAATCTGGCACTGACTCATTCTTGAAGTAGATTTACCACATGTCCCAGTCACAAAACAGCAACACATAGTATAATGTTTCTGGAAAGGATCTTGCTGCAATAAAGTGGATCACAGAAAGTTTGCAATCTATGAATTCTGCCCAGAATATAAAACACCAAAAATTCCCCTGATTAAGTATTTGAAATCGGAACCAATTCACAAGCCGGGGTGGAGGCAAAGAGGAGGGGGTGGAAGTTAGTTGTGCTTTACAGGAAAATGCATTCCTGTTCAAAAATCACTGCAAACTGCTGACCACAAGTTTTTACAATCATGCAGAACATCTTTTGCAATCTGTGAAATGTATCCAGTGAACATACTATATGGAGAAAATGTTAATAAACTCATAAATCAGAAGGACTAGCACAAGTACCCAATTTGATATGCCTTACTACACAGGTGAGAAGGTTTCCCTTAATTAATGCCAGTTTGAACTAAACACATCCATTTTATTTAAAAATCAACTCATGGTTTCAAAAACTCCCAGTTATGAAGAATGTACTATAAAACTTGGTAGGTCACCTAGTTAACAGCTTGCTATATGCCACGGGGTGTGCGTCCAGGCTTGAGGGTTTTATTTTCCAGGGAAGTGCTTAAACTTCAGATTCCCTTCATCCCCCTTTTCAAAAGCTGAGCAGCTTGGTCAGAATTTTTCAGGACACACACACACACACACACACACGCCTTCACTCCCAGACTAAAATTTCTCTCGCACCGATGATATCCTTGCCCTGGATGAAACCCCCAGAGCATTCCCTGAATCCACATTCAAGAAAACCTATTAGTGCTCCTGGCCACACTGCCCCTTTGGGAGCTCATGAGTAAATAAATAAAACAGAAGTATCCCTTGCCTTTTTTCCAGTTGTTGTTCATAAGGTCCAGCATGTTTCCTGAGCAATCACAGACCACTTTTCCCAAGAAACAAGGAGCTGAGGAGCACACCAGCCTATCCAGGGCAGCAGGTGTGCTGCCCATCTGCTCCCACCTTGCTCGACCAAATGACCCATCAGGTACTCTGGGCAAGTCACCCTAAGCCTTGGAAACTTATTTTATCTCACTTTGAAGATAAAACTTGGGGATCTACAGCAGGGACAAGGACAGTGGAGTGACTTGTGCAGACAAGCTCAGGAAGCTGAGGGCAAATTCCAACCCGGCCCTCTCTCCAATTAAGTGACCAAGTCAAGGCAGTGTGAAGTGTTCAGGATGCCACTGCCTGGAGGGGTGACTGGGTAACAGCTGGTACTGACTAGCAGGATGCTGCCCCACCTGTCAGGCTTCAAGGAGATGCTTCTGGTTCTTCCTTCGGGGGAAAATCTAGCAACTCAGGAGTGGGGCACTACCTCCTGTGGCTGCTCCAAGCACAGCTCTGCCCCAAGAAGGAAGCTTCACCGAGTTTCACAGGCTACTGGGAAGTTTCACATACTGTGTCACCGAATAGGAACTTTCTTCTGAATCTGATTTTACTCTCAACCCAACAACAAGACTTTCAGGAAACTCATGTTAGGAATGGGAAACAAATTATCAAACAGTTTAAAAAAAATCAGAAATGTAGGGAAACAAAATAGTGAGAGAGGGAGGGGAAGACACTATTTTAGCATGGTTTCTGGATGATGGATCTACCACAGGGAAGCTGCCAGGCATGTTTAATTTTCCCTTTTTTTTACACATCTTTCCTTTTGTCTTTCCTATGTAGAGTGACAGCTTTTTGGTAATTCTGTAATTATATATGTTCTTGTAATTTGTTTAATATAAAGCTATTTTGCATATTACAGCCATAATCCACCAAGATACAAATGAATAGAAGAACTTCAGACACGCTGCAAATCCCCCAGGCTTCCTACTACAAAAATAAAGGAAACCAGTGGTATCAAAAACCACCACAAAGCTACAACAGGATGTAGGAAGACATTTCCTAAAAGTCAACAGTCATCCTTAGAATCAGCGCAACACTTTGTCCACTCCTCATCTGTGACATGCACCAGAGTAGATGGTGAGAGCAAATGCAGGTCCAAGGGGCTGTTCATTATCAAACATCTGGAATGCTAGTGTAAACACCTTGCATTTATTCATGCTTTGCCTTAAAAGATTTTGCCAGCATTAATAATAATGCTTCCACTAACAGTGCTTTTGTAAGGATTAATTTGCTGTGGTCATTAGAGTCCACTGCTCTTTACCACAGTAATGTAATAACATACTTGCTGTACTCACCAAAACAAACAAACAAAAAAACAGAACAAGAAAAGAAGCCAGCTTCAGTACATTAACATCTGCTTACGGGAATCCAGTGGTTTTTTCTCTACATGTTCTGGTGGCAATATGTAGCCACATACGACAGAGTCTTGAATACCACATCTGTTCTAATCTTCATATGCCCATCATCACAACATCTGCCAATCTACCATTTCTTCTCTTTCATGAGGGCACTTTCAGTGTAAGCTGATGTACCAAGCAGGACTGCTACTGGCAGCCCTGTGAACACTTCTTTCCCCTGAGTATGGTTCACCCCATCCTCCAAGCCTCTTCCAGAGATCTACGGAAAGACAGCAGCTTGCCTGTCACTTTGTTTTCTAATTATAACAGAGAATCCAAGCTTTGGCCTGACAAGTCCATAAGGAAAGGTTAGCATTGTTCAAATCCTCATGAATTACTTGGTGTGCAGCACTGGTGCATGAAGAAACAGGCTGGGGTTGGTCTCTAAATTAAAGTTCCCTGCCCTTCTCCCCATTCCTGTCTCATCAACATGCCTCACTATGCTCCACATATTCCTCCTCCTCATCCTTTTTTTGACATAAAGACCGTTTCTCCTACTTCAGAGTTGAAAATTGATGGCTTTTACCTGAGGGTTAGTCCTTCACTTCAGTGCCTGGTAGTAATCCCTCTTCTTTTCCAGTCTCTTTATATTTTTCCAGCCCTTCCCCAATCTCCTCAGCCCCCTCCCCAGCTTCTGAGAAATACAAGGCACAGAGAGATCACAGCCCAGCATCATCCCTGGCTCCTCCGGAAAGGAAGCAAAGCTCCTACTTCAGACAGTTCCTAAATTTAGCTGGGATGAACCTGGGATTAGACCATCAAAGAAGGGAATAAAACCAAGGCGTCTCAAGTATTAGGCTGGAGTCTTAACACCATTGCTACATCGTGCTGGGGAACGCTGCTATTCAGCGATCCTAGTGTGCAACATTAAAAATGACTCTGATAAAGACCAACATCGAAATCAAAGCAAGTAGAGATCAGGCCTTTAAAAAGGACAGTATTTAGCATATATCATCACTTCCACTCTACTTTTTAGTTTTATTTTTTTTAATTATTTTTTTAGGGAGAAAAATATTTGTATTCAGCCTGATGTTGTCAGTATAGTGCCGGAGCAATATCTAGCTTCCCGTATGCACATGCAAGGGGGTGCCATCCCCTTCCCCCCATGGTCCTGACCTGGCACCTTTACAAGGTAACTTCATGCACCAGGCTGCCATGGCATGCTGCAGTGCAAATGGACCCTGTGTTTTGCTCCATGACAGTGTTTAATTGAGTCTGTGAGCAGCTGGACAGGTAGACAGCCCTCCATGAGTCATGGATGCTTGCGCTCAAGGAGCTATGCCTAATGGAGGCAATTGCATAACTTTGGAAAAGACAGAGGAGCCAAGGCACACCCCTGGGTAAATGGTGCCTGATGGTATGCTTAATTATAGGTAACACGCCTGGCATGTTGTGTATGTTCTCAGAAATTGGAGATGGAAAAGACCTGCTACATAACCTAACCACTACCACGGTGAAGTATGTCTCCCTTCCTGTTGGAGGCAGTGAGCCTTTCACTGCATTCTTTCAGAGGAACCGTCCACATTATTTACTATAACCCTACTTCTTGCTGTCTCTTGTTATTATCTTCCATTATTTTCTGAGTCAGCCCATTTCCAGCAGTTAAGGGCTCCTTACAGACTCCACCTCCCACCTGCTTAGTGACTTACTGAGCACACCGACTTGCACCCATCCTTCAAAATAGGGAGTGGAGGCGGCTGCAGAGAACCCTGACCTCCCCACAGCCACAGGAGGTTCCTGCTCCCCACAACAGGTTTGGGGTGCTCATCCACAAGGCCATGGCCCAAGACAGGAGGCTTAACCCTGCCACCATGGACATTCAAATTCTTTCCCTCCTCCCTCTGCCTGTGCTGCTCTTGTCTACCCATCTGGACACCTTCCACTTGTTTGCTGATTTCTGTCTGCTCTGCTTGGTGTGTGACAGACATCCTGAAGGAAAAGAATAGGAAATATAAAAGGATTGCTTTCCTTAAATTTTTTTCTTTTTCTTCTCACTGATGTTTACACGTTTTGGTGGTGCTTGCTCTGGGCTCCTTAAATTTTTGCAGCATCACCGGAGCAGCAAGTCCCACTACAACAGGACCCTGCATGCATGGTGCTAATCCCAAGTCACAGCTTCTTCCCTGTTATTATCTGCTGAGCTCTGATGTGAGATGCGTCACCACAGGAAATTCTTCCAAAATTTTCCATCTGGTAAGTGACTAAACACCTCATGCATACAACAGGGAGTTCAGATGTGCATTTCTCCACACCAGAGATTCTGCTATTTATTTATTTATTTAGTTAGTTTTTAACCCTGAGGTGGCTTCTCTGCACTTTTGACCTGCTCTCAGTTTGAGCAGCAATTATCTTTTCACGAAATGGAAGTACATACAGCATCAATGATGCATTTATTTAAGTATGAAATACCAGCAATTGCAGTGATTTATCTACCCTTCTATGCATTCAGCACTGGAGATAAACAACAGTGAAAAGAAAGGAATGGGTCTGAAACTCGGAAAAGAGCCTCCTGTGCTCTGGTGACAGGTTCCTAAGCAAGCTGAGGCTGCCAGCCAGCTCAGGAGCAATGCAAGTTTTCAGACTTGTAGCTGTAGTCTTTTAGTGGAGCTCTTCAGGCATTTGTCAGGAATGCAACATTTTTACAAAGAGGTTCTAAAAAGAAAATGACACAATTTTTGTTGTCAAACACAGAAAAACTCTGGATAAGAAAGTACTTGAGTGAAGTCTAAATTTCTGTACAACATTGCAGAAATGTCTTGGTGCTATGATTTGGGACCAACTGATTGCTCTCTGACACGGTTCCTTGGAAGTGATGCTGGAGGAGAACTGCCTGTCTCACCCCATCACATTTGCTCATTACTTATTGCTATTCTGTGGTTATCAGCACAAAATATGCTGAGAGGTGCCTGGTTTCCCAAAGAAGGGCTTGGTGTGCCCTGGTGGAACACATCACTGGCTGCCAGGCTGGAGGCAGCAACACAGAATAGGGTCTGGGGGGCTCCAGGGATGCTAACAGGATGTTAATGAACGAAATGACAGCCTGATTTTCCCAGAAGTCCTGATATCTAAAAGATAACCCTTTAAGTTGTGAACCAAATGAAAACAAACTTTTCTCCCAAAGAGTAACTCAGGAGACAAACAAAGGCAGATGTAGGAAGGCCACATAATCCAGAACAAGTCAGAGGCATCCAAAGATCCAAAGTAAAGCTTCAATAAAAGGAAAAATCACTGCATAATTTAGACCAATTAGTCTCATTGCATTATTCCTATTCTGTGGCCCAAAACAAGCTCCTAGCTTCCTAACAAGAAATAGCTATTTTGCTTCCAAAATTCATCATCCTGTCTGAATTTAATAGAAACTGAAATTTTATAAATTAAACAAAGGCATATTTGGGCAAAAATTATCTGAGGATCCTCTGTGTCACTGTGATATGACTGTTCCTTCCGAGGGACAAAGAGTGATGCAAAAAAACCCTGAATGATGCTTCAAGAAGTCAGTAAGAAGCAAACTTGTGAGCATCTGCTCTGGACTGACACCAAAGACGCAGCAGCAGCTAAATAAAATATTTATTAAATGTGGTTCAAAAATTTATTTCAGAACTCAACAGGAAAAGGTTATTCATCCCTTCTGCTCTTGAAAATTTTTCACCTAAAATGGCCAAAGTTTTTGCAGTTGAAAAAATAAGAAATATTTTTTATCTGAACTGAATGAGAGGAGCGATTCTGTCATTCCTGCACATTATTTAGGTTTCAGAGGAAAGCCACACTCCTCACAGAACAGTGTGTTTTCTTCTCTTTGTGAAGAAGAGATGGTAATTCCTCATGGCAGTCATGTGCTTGCAGTGCATCACATGAACCACAGATCTGCTGGAGATCATCTTTTCCAGGGAAACACAAGTCTCAGGTACCCAAATAGAAATTTCCATAAATGTTTGTGGCATCTTTACAGCCAAAGTATTTATGCTTGGGTCAAATGCTTTAGCCTTTGGATGGATGAATAAATAAACAGCACTTCTCATTATGAGATGAACATTCACTTTTTTCTAAAAGAAAAAAAACCCACACAAATAACATACTTTTACAAAGTAAGCAAACTGTTAAACCAGCAACCTTGAAATTATATTTATCAAAGAAGTGTGCGTGTGAAATACATTCTCTAGAAAAACACATCTCTGAGTGGCAGACCAGTTCTTTCTAAAATGCAGCTCAGACTACATGAATCTGTGCTTGGAAGTGCTGCTCTGATTTAGGACACCAGAAAATGAAGTGGCTCCCACTGTTGGGAAGAGAAACTTCCTCAGAGTGAGCTTCAGCAAACTGATGCAAGATTTCTGCCATTCTCCTGTGTCCCCATTTTGCTGGGAGGTGCAGATAGCAGCCTGTGTGTTTATTCTGATAAACAGCTTTGAGCCTCATTTCCCAATATGGAACTTCTGGGGATTGTGCTTACATTGAATAAAACCCCATTCATTCAGATATGAAAAGCTACTGCAGCTGCTCTTCAACTATCCACTTCACAGGGTTATCTAAAATTTCCATGTAAAACTTTTTTTCTCTAAAGCCATGGAATTCCCATTATGAGTTATCCAATGCCAGAGTCAGTCTAAACGGAAACTGTAACTGTCAAATGCAGTTGAAAAAAAAGATAAAAGGAAAATGTTTTGTGCTGATGCTCTTTCCAGGATCCTCATGAAAAATGAATGAAATTCATAGTCTTCTGGCACTTGCAGCAGGTCTAACCTGAAACCATCATGCTTATTAGAGCCTTGCCAAGAATATTTTCGGGTTTTAACTGAGCAGTTCACCTGAAACAAATGCTAAATTCTCCCAGACATTGACTCCAGTGCTTTACCATTTCTACATGCTGTGAACACATACATTATATTCTGACCCAGCGCTGCATCTTGACATATGGAAGTTCTTAACTTCCCAAGCTCTAAAGTAGATGAACATAGTTTATGCTTCTACAAAATTCCTCTAAATGACACATTTTAACATTTTTGTGTTTCTGAACAAAAACCAAAACACACTGAACAAAAATTGGGTTATTAACTGGAGTCATTAAAATGCCAGGCACAATACACCTCATAGGGGAAAAAGAAACTATCTGGAATTGCAACACTGACATTAATTTGTTTTGAACATTTGTAATGTCCAGCATTTCCCAAGAATAAATCTGCAATGAAATTATAAGAAGTTTCCCTTTTAGATAGAATGTAATACATCAGCTCCTTCAGGAAGAACAAACTCTGTGCTGAAAAGTTGAGGTCAGCATAGACAGGAGTCAAATAGCTGCTTTCTGTCAGGGGGTTGGTGCAGTCAGTGAGGCTATCTTAAGCGGGCAGGGAGGTGCCCGGCAAGCATCCCATGCCTGGGGAAGGGGCAGGCAGGGAAGAGTGGCCAGACTCCCTGCTGCCTTCCTGTCCTCCCAAGACGGAGACCAATGTTGGCACTCAGCTGGTGACTTTGCAGCCTTGTCACAGAATTTATACCCGGGAGCCATTTCCCTCCTGCCCAAAGAGAAAGTTTTTCCCAGCATTGAGCCTGGATTTTATTGGCTGAAATGAAAGTCATTCATTTACACCCTTTCTACAGATGCCAAGGAGGACAGACTAGCCCCAGTAACAATTATGCATTCTTTAAGACTGCATCCTGGTCCTGTACCACTGCCCTTTTTAGGACAGCAGTAGGTTTAATTCATCCATCCTCCCTTCAGCGATCACAGGCTTCAGAAACATGACCTCTCCCACTGCTGCCTTCTGGACTAACTCCAGTTTCTCCAGACCCTCTGGAAATGCATCATCTGCCGTACTCCAGCTGAGGCACTATCCATGTGGAGCAGGACGGAAGGATTACTTCACATTTCTCGTAGGCCGTGTGTCTGTTTATAAAGGCAGTGGACGTTTGCTTTTTTTTGTGGCAATGCAACTCTACTGACTCACAGGCAGCTTGTGACACCCTGCAGCCTCCAGAGCCCACTCCCTGGGTGTACGACCCCTCACGTAGCCACCCCTCACCCCACATCTGAATGGTCCTGCCTCTACTGACTGCTGCCGTGGGCAACTCTTTCCTCATCATGATCACATTAAATGAAAGAGTCTTGGGGTACCCCTGAAAATCTACTTAACAGCACTTCATTAAATTATTTTTATTTTAAAAGGCATAATTGTCAGCAGACGGCAACCCAGCAGATGGCATGGGCATGGCTCAGAGCCTATGCCACCAAGGTGTCCCTCTTCTCTGTCTGCTTTTTAGGGAGGGAGAAATGTTGATCCAGAGATGGTTTCTTGTGTGAGCTGCTGCAGAGCAGGGGACAACTCTGGGATACAGCTGTGCAGAGAGTGGCTCACCAGCTCACACCTCCTCTTCTCCCAATTCCAGGGGGGAGACTGGGCTCAGCATGCCTGCAGCAAGGTTACCCAAGCAGAAAGTCCATTTCTAGCATCACCCCCTTTGCAAACAGTCTTTCCTCTGTAGTTGTCTCCGCTCATCTGGAATCAATCTAAGGCCATGATGAAATACATGCCCTCCACACGGGGAGCTGGGAATTTTGCTTGGGGGTTCTTGTGCACACACAGACACACACACAGACACACAGAGACGCACACACTCCCCCCCTCTCAGCCATGGGAGTCACTGAATGGGGTCAGGCTCCCAGCTGACCCCAGGACCACGGTGCAGAGAGGGCAGCAGCACAACCCCCTCCACAGACTTGCCATCCTTTCCAGCCCTACAGGGATGATGATATTTGGGAAGAAATAAGCCTCCTTTCTCCAAGTGGTGTTGCTCAAACACCACACAGGATGGGACTTTCTGTTCTTACTTGCTATGTCCTTTCACAGTACATGGGAGATGCTCGTGCAGTAAATCTCATTCACTCAGGTATTTGTTTATCATACACTCCAGAAGGAGTCTAGGCTCTTGAATAAACATGCATTGGTCTAAGTGGGGCTGTTTTTTCAAAATGCCTCTATAGCTTTTCTTTCCCTGTGATCTGTGCAAAAAGGCATGTTTATAAACAAAGTGCTAGATCTATTTACGCTATAGCTCAAGACATTTAGACAGTAGCATCTCAGAGACTTTTGATGGAGTCAGTAAATGGGGCTGGAAGTTGATCTGACAGGAAATAAAAGCTAAAATTGTTTTTCTAAAAACCAGCAGATAACATTAACAAGCTGGAATGAGTAAGAGCATGGAATCCAGATCAAGCCGCTGGATGCAGCAATCTGTGTGCTACAAAATCCTCTGTCAACTGAAAGAGACTCACATTTATAGAAGAAAAACAACAGTGTATTTCAATCATACAAGAACAGAAGTGGAGCAGAGCTACCAAAATCCCCAGCAGGATCTCATGTTTAGCAAGAGAAAATTTCATGGTAAGCAATATACAAAATAATAAAACAAAAGCCAAGACTAATAAATTACTTGAATCCATAGACATATTTTCTGGATGACTGGTTGGGAAGGTCAGCATGATCTGCATAGTTTGTTCTAGAAGAAATCTTGATTAGATCCGTTCATACAGATCTTTATCACACATGTGAACTTCAAGTTTTACCATGACTCTGAAAGTAAATAGCAGATGTAGGATGGAAATCATCCAAATTAAAGATGGAAACAAATACTCTTGCAGCGGTACAGTTGTTAATGCCTCTGGAGGGGTACAGCTACATTGAAATAAAAAAAACCCCAAATGTAGCAATTTTTTATCCTGGTAATATAAGTGTCAGATAAACAGTTGCTAACAAGTTCATGCAACCAAGACAACTGGGGGAGGGAAAGCCCGCTGCACCTGGATGACTAGTATTAAACATAATGAGAAGGAAAAAACAGCCATAAAATGTTAGCATACTGCAGCTCCTGAGCTGCCTGTGTACACAATCCATTTAGAGCCCAAGCAGCTCTGGTGGAGCCTCTGGAGGAAGCAGTGTTCAGCAGACGGCTTTGCAACGCCAGCTCCAGGAAGTCATCAATCAGCCTGGGGAGAGTTATGCTGAGATTCTGCCCAGATGAGAGGTTATCAGCAAAAATAATGCTCCTGCCGACAAAAATGGAACCAAAAATAGAAGACTGAATACCTAACCAAACCGCAACCTTGTTGTGTTCAGCAGGGAAACTCAACACGCTGTGCAAGCTGGATGTCCCTGACCTCCTTCCGAAGGTCCTGTGGAGACATAGCAGTGCTGGTGGTAGCATTTCAGCATGTCAAGATGACACACCAGCAAGAAATAAGCGAGCTCTTACATGAACTAGGCAGTTTTGACTGGAAATGAAGTGACTCACACCCAAGTCATAAGAAAAGACAGCCCCATGGTGTCAGAGCGAGGATCCTGCCTAGCACTCTGCTCCTGCCCCACGGGAAATGTCCGGGAATGGGCAAGAGAAGAAAACACCTGCAGAGAGATGCTTTCCTGCTTCCTTCTCTACATCACCTGTGAATGAAGAACCTTGACCAAAGATTCCCATCCTCCTCGATAAAGGATCTGTGCAATTGAACTGTCAATTCAAAGAAATGAAGGCTCTGTAAGTAATACTATTCTCAGCGAGGGCGTACACATCTGGATACAGGGGAGCAAATAAAACAATAGACAGCTGAGGTGTGAAGTGAAAAGGTGTGAACCCCTTCAGTCCACCTCAAACCATAGGGGAGTTATAAAGCACATAGATAATGGGGCTCCAGGCTCCTGCTGTCTAAAGTATCTGACAGCCAGGAATGTTGGCAAGAAAACGGAAGATTTTATTTTCTGGCATAATCACAGTGTCTGGATCAGGGTTTCAAAGTCAAATATAGTTTCATATGACAAGGTCAATATTTTCTCCGGCCATGAGTGTCGCACGCATGTCAAGTCCAGGGATGAACTGTGGGGATCATATCTAACTGGCAGCAACTACTAGGATGTTGTGGGGTTCCTATCTAGAAAGAGTCCTCCCCTTCCCTCAGTATGGCTAGCTGCCCCCTAAGAAATCTGTGGTTGGAAAAACAGCCCCCTGTGGGGTTGAGGTAAGGGGATGCTTTTCCTTTTGACACCATCAACTGTTACATGCACAAACTGACAACCTTTGGAGTCATAAAATCATACACGGAAATCTGTACTTTGGCAAATAAACAAGAAAAAGGTGTGCATTTACAACAACAAAAAAGAAGTCTACATCAAATTTCTGTGAATTTAGGACGATTAAAAACCCATTAGCATTTACTATTGCCCAAATCTTTATAAAAGAGGTACTTCCCACTCTCATCCATGTCATATTCTTCAGGAATGTTGCCGTACAGTGGAATTTTATTTTTCATATATTCTTACTATAAATTTAGTTACTAAACAAGGGGACGTCTTTTAAGTTTTCACATGGAAAACATTTGTAGCTCCTCTGATGATGAAGACTGCTTTTTACTTCCATAGTCTGAAAGACGAATAATAAAACATTTCTTTTTCAAAGGAACAATAGCAGCTTAAGTTAGCCCTTTTGCTGGTCCTAGCAAATCATAAAGATATCCTACAGTGCCTTTTATACCTCTGCCATCCCTTAAGAGCTCAGTATATTCTAGCTGTGATGGATAAGAACACTAAATGAGCAAATCTGTTGGAAGTCTATCTTCAGAGGATGAGTACAGGTGTTGCACATCTGGTTGTGCACCTAGTGGTAAATATTTGAAAGTGTTCAGGAAAATAAAGGAAGCAGAGATCTTAAACAGGAAGGGAAAGTATAAAAGGGGTCAGCAAGGGGTTAGCAAGGAATCTTGCTCGCAATTCGAAAAGGAAAACATCACCAAAAAAAATCCACACTAAGAAATGGAAATTCATAAAACTTATTCCCCTGAAAGGAAGCTGGAAGTCTGTGCCATCCTAGGAAGCAGGAGGCTCTGTGCCTTCAAGTCACAGAGTCTCATTAGATAAGTTTTTCTAACTCTTGCCTCTGCTTCAGGGTTCTCACCACTTCTCCTGCTTGTACTGTGATGTACGATATCATCTGCAAGGTCGTTGACCAGCCATTATGGACCAATTTCCTTACAAGCTGACTTCAGATCTGTTGCAGATGACTAGTTTGTTTGTGCCAATGACACCGAGCATTTGAAATTGTTTTACCATGCAGACAATTGCTTTGTTTCTGTGGAAGGAAAAACTTAATCTACTCCTTTTCATCAGAAATCAAGAACGCATTAGAATATTTTTGTCAATATAAACATTGTAAATTTAAATAACTATGAAAATTTCAACATACTATAGCACTTCTAGGCCATTTATGGAGTTTGACAATTTTGCAAAAATATTAATATTAACTGTAATATATGATCCCAAAGAGAGATCATAAAATCATCTCTCTGTTGTAATAACAGTTTGAAAAAATGTCCATCTTTTTTCACTGCTGATCAGCTGTTTTCAATGCTAAGAGGTTACCAAGCTGATTCTTACACCACCACTATAGCAAGGCTGGAAGATGCTCTGTTTTCTCTTTTTAGATCTGAGCTGCAGGTTGCTTGTTTTTTACAGGAAACCTGTTCCCAGAAAAATGCTTTCCAAGTATACATTTTCCTTACAATGTCCTTTTAGTGCTTGGAATTGTTTGTCTCCTTATCTGTTGCCTATTTTCATTTTGTGAAGTTTCACTGAATGCCACAATCATTAGTGTTTTTAGTAGGGATTGTTATACTCTTACTTTGATTGCTTAACATAAATCTTTTCAGATTTACTGTGTTTGAGACTAGATTTTAACAGCAATATTAGAACTGTTTCCACCTCAGGCAGACTATTTAACTATACAGCATAGAAAATTTCACCTTCTTCTTCTTTTTTTTCTTTTTTTTTTTCTTTTTTCTTTTTTTTTTTGTGAAAAGGAAAAAAGATTATTTCTACTCTAAGGACATAGCGCAGACTTGCCTTTATCCAGAGCACTATTTCTTAAAATGACTCATCCATGAAAACAGATAGGTTTAAATTATGGAGAAAATGCTCTGCAAACTAATCAGTGTTGCAAAAGCAGAAACAGCTCAGGAGACCAGGAGAGACTCCAGTTCCATAGCATTCATCCATTCCCTCAGTCTCCAGAAGTTCAGTCTTCCTGTCATTCTCCCTCCTTTTGGGAAATTGTTACGTTTTGGTTATAATGCAAGACTAAGAATCTGTCCAGAAACGGATGTGTTAATAGGGAGTAAGAAACAAGCCATTCTTTTATGATTTCCAGTAGGAGAATCACATTGTAGAGGCTGTACTGAGTTTTGTCTTGTAGTCCTTATCATGAATTTTGTTACATACATAAATTTGGGACAGCACATTTAAGTAACACATAACCACAGAGCATATCATCCAACGCATTCCCTTGCCTGTTCATGGAAAGAGTTGACAACACAGCACCATGTTTCTCTCTGTGGTTTTGATGAGCTGAATCCAAACCCAACCATTTTCTGTTCCATCTGGCGCTATAAAACTCAGAGAATGTCCTGGAAGTACAGGCATTTTAGATGCAGAAAGAAACTTCTTCAACAATTGTAGAAGAGCCTGAATTACTCTGTAGCACATAAGGTTTAGGCTGTTCATTTTTCAAAACCTTTCCTGCCATGAAACACTGCAACATGGACTAACCTATTTCAAGCACAAATTTCCTTCTGCCTCCTGTTTGCAGAGGTCTGCTCGGGGACAGGAGATGAAGCAGAACTAAATTCCTGCTCCGTGTCTCCTCACCAGCCAATGCAGCCAGCCAGGGCCACAGGAGACAGCTCATCTCGGCCACCACCCAGGCACAATACTATATTTCAGCCTGCTTATAATTATTTGGAGAAGTGGTTTTCATAAAACAGGGTAGTCCCGTGACTTCAGAAATATTAGCAGGAAAAGCTCTGTGATGTGTGCACTTCTGTGTAGGATGGTGAACCCTGAATCACATTTATCATGAGTCAACATCAACACACACTGCTGACAGCCTGAACATTGTGCCAGAGGGAGCACTACACTGTGCATGTCCTGATCTACCTTTCCCTGAAAAGTTTCTTCCGGCTACCATTTGATCATAGAATCATAGAATGGTTTGGACTGGAAGGAACTTTAAAGATTATCTAGTTCCAAACCCTCTGCTGTGGGGAGGGACACCTTTCACTAGACCAAGTTACTCAGAGCTTCAACCTGGTCTTGAAGACCCCCATGGACAGGGAGTCCACAACCTTTCTGGACAACCTGTTCCAGGGTCTCAACACCCTCACAGTAAAGTATTTATTTCTATTACATAATCTAAACCTACCCTTCTTCAGTTTAAGGCCATTCCCTTTTGTTATGTCCCTGTAAGCCTTTGTGAAAAGCTCCTCTACACCTTGTTGTAATCCCTCTTAAGTACTGGAAGGTGCAATAAGGTCTCACTGGAGCCTTCTCCTCTCCAGGCTGAGAAACTCTGATTCTCTCAGCCTGTCTTCATAGAGGAGGTCCTCCAGCCCTGTGACCCTCCTCCAAATTCATTCCAACAACAGGTCAAAGCCTTCCTTGTGTTGGGGGCCCCAGATCTGGACACACTACCCCAGCTGGGATCTCACAAGCACAGAGTAGATGGGGAGAGTCACCTCCCTCAACCTGTTGGATTCCCTAGTCCTCTCCTTACAGAAGGTCTCAGGCCAGTTGTACCTGAACTGTGCTCCTAGGAAGGGTAGGACAGAAAACATGGGGAAAACTAGGATGACAATAAAAAGCAGATCAGACAGTGACTTCCCCCCTGACCTTCCTAGGTCAGAAGCAAGCTCTGTGTTGTGGTAGAGGCTGGCAGAACTGTAGAGGATCTGATCCTCTGAGGCTTTTCTTGCCTTCTCCTCATAATAACATTAAAGCAGACCTAACTCAACAGCTCTTCCCCTCTTCCCCTCCCCTCTGTGACTGTGTTTGGCAGCAAGGTTCAGTACAGAGGTGAGTGCCAGCCCTGGGGAGCCCTGTCCCGTGGTATATTACAAAGGATTGCTCCACTGCAGGCAGGCGTGGAGAGCCACACAACAACACTTCCAAACTTCAGCTTTTACAGATGAACGTCCATCTGTTTTTCAGACACCTTCCTAGGTGTCTAGCATTTCAAAATGCTGGAAGCATCTGGTCTTGGCGTGCATTTTTTGGTGGGAATTTTGTAGAAGGATATAAATAGTAACAATATGAAATATACAGGTAGGTTTGGGTTGAGATTTTTGGCATCTTCAAGATTAACCGGATGAATATTTTTCAAATACTTTAATGAATCAAGTAAGCATTAAAAAATATTTTGTCCATCTTGCTTTGTTCAACTCATGAAACTCCCTCCAAAACTGCAATATTTTATTTCAACAGAATTAGAGGACACACGGGAAGAAAATCTGTAAATGTTTTTATGTCAAATGAAGTGCATTAACTGTCAGACATCTGTATTTGCATTTCCATTCCCCTAACACAATTTGTTAACACCTACACAAATTCACAAGATTTCTCCATGCCACTGAATACAGATTCATTGTTTACATCTACCACCTCTTCTTCCTCTCTCCCTTTCTCTTTCCCTCTATCTGTCTCCAAAAAGATTTGACCAAAAAATTTCACCCAGCTCAATTACTGTCAGCTTTTTCAGGCATTTGGCTGCATATGTGCAAAGGCTGAGGATGGACCCCCAACTGTGAAATCAGACAGGCTGTATACCAATACTTGCAGTTTCCAATGTGAACATCTTACTTCTGTTCTTCTTTCCCATTATTCTTTTTCCTTTCTTCTTTCCATGCTCTCACGGTTGAGGGAGGTATAAACAGAGTCTCACCATGCCCCAAAATACATAGCAGCACTTAGGGAAATTTGACAAACTGCAATACATGTTTAGATTTCCTGACTCAGAGACAATGCAGAGAAGAGGGTTCTGGCAAGCTTCCTGGAGATGGGATGCAATTGCTCTGCTCTGCAATATACAGTATGGGTTACAAGCACTTTGAACATTCACAGAACACCAGTTCAAGAGGAACAAATCATTTTTTAATCTTTGGGTTGTAATTAAATGCAACTTAGTGGATTTTCTGCATATGAGAAAGCTGACTGGAAAGAAATCAGATTGCTGTGAGCTAAAAAGGAATTATACATGACACTGTGCAGAATATAAGTATGGCACAGTTCCTTTCAAAGTGCCTCTCAGATTTTGTCATCTCTTCCTCCTCTGACTTCTTTAGGAAATATGTACCCCTTCATCACTTCCTTATCTGTATGACTGCTCATTTCCTGCACACATGGCATTTGGGACAATTCACAAAATTTCACCAGATCCATGGAGTCTGGGGAAAACAGATTGGAATTTCCAGGTGATATTTGTGCACATCGTTATAAAAAAGATCTGATCTAACTTCACAGCCATACAAATAACCTGGTTTGTATTTCCAGTCGTGGTAGCAGATACCTAAATATATTTGAACCTTTCCTGGCTTGGTTGGTCCTTAGCTTGCCTTCTCCACAGTGTCCTCTCTTTTGAGCATCCATGGCTTCATCACCCACAGCTTTTTCCGAACTTCTTCTCCTCCATCGCTGAACTGCCTTCTCTTCCCCTTCAGTGCCCACAAATCCCCTGACAGGCAGATCCCATCATCCCCCGATCTCCTCTGGGTCAGCTTCTTGCATTCCCCCATGTTGCTGCCTCCAAGGCAAGTGAGACAGAAGCAGGCGGAAATTTTGCTAAGAAATTCCAAATTCTTCCCATATTTTTTAATAGGATTTTTCATTTTAAAATTTACATGATTTTTTTCTGAAGTGAGTTTGTACTTGTCGATAACATCATTATTTATAATGCACTTTAGCTCCAGTGATCAGCTTTAGTCTTCATCAATTTGCATTTTTATTAGTGTGGTTCAACAGACCCAGATTTTCAAAACCAGGAAGCTAATATTTTCTGAAAAGCTGAACAAGTAGTACAAGAGGTCAAGCACACTGAAACTGATCTCTCAAATTCAAAGAAGCTCTCATGCAAAAGCAGTGCTTTCTTTCTTTAAAAAAACCGAAAAAAAAGCAGATCACAGAAAAACTTTAAATGAAGCTGGGAAAACAATTCATAAAGATATTTTTGTCTCACAGCACTTATCAATAGTTTGCATAGAAAACTCAATGCACAAAACACACTCCTGCCCCTAAGGCGCTCAGCTCCCCCTTGCTCTGTGGGGACATTGCTTAGACTGCAGCACACATGATTCACTCTTGGAATATCAGTATAATAATTATCATCACATAAAAATATTCTGGCTGATCTCTTTCTTTTTTGGCTCACAGTCAAAGAAAACAACCATAAACTGCTTCAAGAATACTGAAGGGGTTTTTTTCCCTTCCATGTGCAATCACATGTATTTTTCCTAACAGAAATTACAAAAAGCATAGGTAATGGATAAAATCTTAAGAAGAAACAAACCTGTTTCAGACACACCTCAGCTAAAGAAAAGACAGCCTCAAAACCAGGCTCCACCATACTGCAGTGGCACTGAGATTTTTATTATTTAAGGGCAATCTTTCTCAGTACAGGAAACCTTCAAGGGAATAATAAGGCAATTCAAATGTATGTAAGAAGGAAAACAGGACATACTGAACTTGAGACAGCTTACTGCATTGTTCTGAAATGATCTGTTCAAGTAGGCATGTTTTAACTCACATCACAGGCACTTTAAAGTGATCTTGCTGCATTCTGCTAGATCGTGTTATCTGTACAAATATAGGTAGATAAACATTTTAATTCAGGAAGTCACAGCATAGGTTAGGATCATGAAGAATGTGCAAATAAAATTCACAGAAAAAAAAATCAAGCTCTTCCTAAATGAACAACAAAAAAAAATGAGAGGACCTTTAGAGAATAGGTTTTAGGAAGCAGCAATTACATCTTAGAGAGGCAAGGTTATCTGTGATTTATAAATTTTTCCAAATATTTATGCCAGGTGCTAAAAAGCAGCATTGCCCTTGCTTAAAATTATTTGGACAAGCAGGCTTAGAGCTTTCCTCTCTGTGTAAACAGTATAGCAGCATTCTAAACAGATTAATAGCTGTATCAGTTCAAGTCAAATATTTGTGTAAGCTAGATGAGTGGAAAAGGTAGTCTAAGGGGAATATTTTAACCACAAATTCTAAAAGGTACAGAAGTGTCCTGCCTGCATGCAAACGGCCCACCTTGACCAAATCATTCTGTTTAAAATCAAAAGGTTTCATGACCTAATCCATTATTTCCAGTGACCTAAGAAAGATTTTCTCTCCCTTTCAGCACTGTCAGAGATATTTATGTTTGTGCTAACCATCACAGCAGAGAGGTACCAGAATCTTCAAAAGCAAGATTCAATGACCAAGCACTAGACTGAGAAGGGATCACTGATTCTCTCTGATCTTACTGTAGGTTTATGCTACAATTATGAATGAAAAACTAACGCTCAAATTGTCACATTTGCAGCCAGACACACTGGAAAGCAGTGGAGAAGAGATGGGACCACACTGCTACACCTTGTCACAGCACAGCAGAGCCCTTGGACCTCAGGGCAGGCTGCCCAGACAAGAGCTGCTCCCATACAAAGCTATTGCTGCAGTTTTTTGAGCAGTAAGGGTCTCAGCCTACTGTCAGTCTGTAACAAAGGTGAATATGGAATAGCTCCTATATAGCTCCTACAGCTCCTCTTGTCCATAAAACCTATTGGAGAAACACAGATTTTATGGTGGTGTTCTGGGTCAGACAAATTTGACAGACACTAAACCAGGTCGAATTTATGAAGACAGACAAAGCTGAGGTGATGTTTGTGTCTCTCTCACACCCATGATCAATGGGTTTGAAGAAAATCGTAGACATCCCCTTGCATATGAATTAACATCACTTATTCATTTCTGTCTTAATGTTTTTAATTTTTTGAATTCAAGTAAGAATTAATTTCAAACAATGAACTGCTATGGAATTAGAGCAGCACATCACAGAGGCTGAACTATTTTATAGCTTAGACCTGATGGGTCATATTTCACCATTGTTTTCAACATCTGCAGTTTTCTCTTGTATTGTGGAAGACAGAAGTAGATGTCTTGCAGGAGAGGCACCAGAGAGAAGCAGCCAAGATATTTAAATGGCACAGCTGTACTGCCTCAAGGGCTGGAGGGAAAGCTCTCCCTGAGAGGAAGCAGAGTGAGGAAGCCTGACACAGCTACACGCATTCACTACTGGTTTGTTAAACCGGGCACTTGACTTCTTCTGCACATGAAGCCGAAGAGCAATAGTTAAGTGATCTGCATCATAGAGAGCCTGGTGGGAGCAGTCAATGAAAGGTGAAGTCCCCTTTCTCTAAAGCCCGGTCTCTAAACACCAGCACCTATGGCCTCTGGGGAGGCTACAAGCCCAGCAAACCCGCCACCTCCAGGGCTTGCCCATTTCTGCACCACAGTGCATGGCAGTACAGCCCTAAATCTGTTTTTTTGGGAACATCAAGCACAGTTCGAGAGAGCAGAAGGGGAAGAGGCGCTGCTGTGTGTATCAGCAGCAAGAAAGGAGTACTCTTGGAGGCAGACAGCTCCAGTGAAAGAAAGCAAGCAGAGAGCCTGTTAAATCAGTGGCTAGTGACTTTTTCTGCTTGGCACAGTAAGGGGCATTTGTGTGGCCCAAGCACTATGTGGGAGGTGATGCACCTGGTGTGCAGCTCTACTAGGTCATCATCTCCTCTCCAGCCTCCATGTGTGGTCTGAATTTGTCTCTGTGTTAAACTGGAGATACAAACTGTGACAGCAGAGACCTATTAATAAAGGAGAGAAAAGGCAACTAAATCCTCTACATATAAGATCTGCGAACAAACAAACAAACAAACAATCAAACAAACTGCAAAGGTGCAGCAGTTTGTCAGGACAGAGTAGTTTTTTCCCCGATCATTTTTTTAACTTCAGGCAGAGGAGTGCAATCAGGTGATAAAGGCTTTTGAGAGAGACACTGCCTGACTGAGGATGCAGGAGCACCTTCACTTGCTGCAGGTGACGGCCCTGGGAGGAGGGAGGAGGGAGATGGTACTGCTTCTGCAGCCAGGGGGGTTGAGGAGGAAGGAGGAGACAAGTCCTGGTGTGGATGCAGGAGCATCAGGCTCTCCCAGAGGAGGAGGCTGTGAGCTTCAATGCTGCCACACCCAGGAGTCCCAACTCCAAGCACAAGAGTTTCTGAGCCAAGGGCAGCCAGAACAGCACTTCTCAAATGGTGGCACATCCTTATCAAGAGCCATGGGCTTTTGCAGAGACAGCTCAGGTACATCCTGGCCAGAAATTTTACTCCCTTGCCTCACACCCTATCTTCATTTGCAGGGACAAGGGAGTCAGCCCACAGGTAGGTCTTGCATGCAGTCCCTGACAATGCACCTTGTAGCCTCTCTGGTTTGGAAAAACCCGCAGGATCAGCAGCTCACACTGCCGAACTCCCTCTGACTTATTTTTGCAGCACAGGCTCTGGTGAAGAAGCCTTGTGTAGGACCTGGTTTTCCAGCTGGTTTTCAGTATTCCCAGCTGAGCTTTCTTGCAGGAAATGTGCACCTTGGAGCACAGCCATTTGCATCGGCTGTAATCCCGGAGGCCTTCCTGTCTCACTGGGGCTGGGGATAGGAGCAGTGGAGCCTGGCACAGGAACTGCTCTGTCCTGCCCCAGCCTCAGAAAGGCAGAAAGTTAAAAAGAAAACACAAAACAACCCAAAATACATGACCACAATCCACTGTTGCTCAGCAGTGGCACTGGTCTGATTGCTGCTGTTCACATGAAGTTTAGAAAGGCTTTGTTCAGCCTGAAGTTTAGAAAGGCTTTGTTCAGCCTGAAAAATGTCCTCCCATCTGAGCCTCAGCCTGCAAGAAATGCTCACAGTTAGAAAACCCACAACTGTCAAATATTAAGTGTTGCAGGACTACAGACGGGCTATAAATCCTGGGCTCAAATCTGAGAGATAAATGGGTTTGGATTAAATAGTTTGCCTTCAGAGGCCTGAGTGCTGAATTTCAGCTATTTTGTTCAAGTACAGAGGTGGTGCTCTAAGCAGCTATACATGTTTCCTGGAAATGTCATTGCCAAAGAAAAATTGCTGAGGACAAGTGGGACTAGATTAGAGTTTATTCTAGAAGATCAGGAAATGGAAATGGTGTTTTCACTTAGATTTAGATGTCTGGTTTTCAGAGGAGTCTCCTCAAAAGCAGTGCTTCCACTGAGTTAGATTTGTAAATGAATGGGTCGCTCTTTCAGAGGATGATGACTGCTGGTAGTCACAGCCCTGGCTCTCGTGCCACAAATATTGGCTTTCAGATGTTTGTAATCCTAATTAGTCTTCCAGGCACATTTCTCCAGAATGCTGGGTTGCTTCCAGGATACAGGCCAGGAACTTTGTCTCAGATGATGATACCTCTTCTCCTTTCAGGAGTTACTGGACTGGCAATTCAGCTAGAGTCATCAAACTGGTCAGACAAACTGAATCATGCAAACTGGTCTCACTCACCAGAGGAAATTTCACATTCTTGCACACACAGGAACACAGGAAAGACTCCCACATTTTTAAATGACTAATCAAAGATATAGCCATTTGTGAAAGAGGTTGAAAATATGGCAGTGTCCTTACACTGGTGTCAGCAGTGTTTTAGACACAGCACATACTTCCACTTTGTACCAATGGATTAGTACAAATCTACCAAACATGTTATCACCCATTCTAACTTACTGACAAAGACGTTTAACTTGCAGAGCGTTGAGAGAAAACAATTTTCCATCTCAACTAAAAATAAAAACAATAGCTCAATTGAATACAGGAAGTATGAAACGCTCTTCAAAACAGGAAGGAGAGGATGCTTTCTGGATGAACAACTCATCTAGATGCATGTTATTTTCTAGTCCAAGTGGATTTCGTTCCAGATGAGCATCTTTTTTGTACTGCTGCTTGTGTAGGTGGGATACATTACATGTTTGTCTTTCATTAGTAGACTTTAGTTTATTCAATTAATAAATATTTAAAATAAAGAAGTGCACAGAAGTCTGGTCTTTTAGATATAGCTCTTGAATATAAAGCACTGCATAGAAAAATAAAGTCACTTGAAATGTAGTTTATATTCCAGTATTTTTTTTTAACATCTTGATGTTGTACGGTAATCTTATACCATAAGAGAGGGAAAAAGTACATGTTTGGGGGGTGCGGGGGAGTCTAAAACAAGGATTTTGAGACTGAAACAATTTTTAGAAAAGTTACAGGAAACCCAGTTAAATGGATGCCAAAAATTTTCCAACAAGCCAAGCCAAATTCAGTGTAATCTAAGGAACATCAGAGGAACACTCAGAGCCTTGCTATGATTATCTGTGTCTGTGCCTCAGCACAGTCCAATTTTAAGTGCAGTGTGACTTAACAGGGTGTTCATAAACCTAACCTTCCACTTAAGTCACATTAAACCTGAATTAAGCATCCCACTGAAGTGCCATACCATATGCTTAAGTACCATGCAAGGTATTGATTGAAGGGGAAATGCAATTATTCCAAACTCAGAAATACCCGAAGCATTCTTGCCCTCCAGCAAATCACGTCCTACAGCTGAGCTGGCAATGGCTTTCATCCAGCTAACATTGTGATGATTTCTTATAGTCTACAAAGATAGGGTTATCTCATTCCCTGCCTCCCTTCCCTCCTTCTCACAATTTTATGGGAATTAATATGCAAACACACTAAAGAGGTTTATTCTTAAGTGCACTGACTTGTAATTTAATGCATGGAAGATCCAGATCTAGTCCACGGCGGCATCAGCAGAGACACCCCTCTGTATGGGTGCAATCTTTCCCACAGCACCCTCTGAATTCAGAGACTGGCAGAAACCAGACCTTGCTGAGCTCTCATGATGAATCAGTTACACTTAGGAGTCTCACACACCTCCACTGGGACAGAAATAAACTGCACTTAAAATAGGGTTTTTCTTTTCTCTGCCCTCCCCCTGCTTTCTCATCTTTAGATAGATGTATTCTTTGGCTTATTCCTACTCACAAGAGGAAAACAGAGGACGCATTAGGCTGGTAGTTCAATGTACAAAGATGAAAGGCTAAAAATCGAGCCAAAGAATCATAAAACTTTCAAGGCTAACTGATGAAACCTTCTGGATGCTGACTGAGCGTATATATTTGTGTGCCTTTACAAATTATTCTGCAGATAAGAAAGGACCCTTCATATTTTTTTTTTATACCACCTCAGCCAGTCCAAGCAAAAGAACAAGCCTGGATGGCTAGTGCTTGCACCTCCCAGCCCCACAGTGCAGGATGCCAAAGGACCCCTCTTGCTGGGGATGGTCACCAAGAATATGGACTTTCAGGCTAGGCTGCCCTACTACAAGATGTCAAAGCAAAAATCAAGTAGACCTGTGTCTGTGCAGAGGTCACGCAATGAGCAGAGAGCTGCGGTGATCTTCCCTCAGCAATCCAAACTGCTGGAGGCCAAATGAGAGAGTCTGGGACAGTCACAGCCAAATTTAGGCCTGGAAGAAAAATCCTTCACTGGACAGAACGTCTGTTGTCCAGCCCAGAAACTGCAGATGTGGATCTCAATGGCCTATCCAACAACTGGCGGTGGGGAATACAAGCTTGCAGCTCGCTGCGGGTGACAGGAGGTGCCTTGAGGAGCTGCTTGAGTATCCAGAAGCAGCAAGGCGCCTGGAGGGGCCCTGTGCACCTCATGGGGTGCCTTGCCAACACCATCACTACAGAACCTGAAAAACTCATTAAAACATCTGTGTTAGACTAACAGGCAACCCCCACTCAGACTAAGGGGACAGTCATTCGGCATATAGAACGAGCAATACTAAATACTTTATGTTCATTATGCACATCAAAAAAATCAATTCTTCCATGGCACCAAGTAAAGCTGTTCCAGTGTTGTTCTTTCAATCTCCAGCTTTTCACTCATCAGACAGTGATGAGTTGTGATCACCTGCCATCCTAACCAAGGACTAACCTCACACCCCCAATCACAAGCAGTCTGGGTCTTTGAAACAGATGGTGAAAGAAATACTCTGTATAAATCAGAAAATTCTGCTAACAGCTTACAGGGAAAAAAAAAAAAGTTCCCTTTCTCTCAACAAAATACATTTCTGAGCTGTACTTTTCACAAGCAGAGACTTCTATGATGCTGGTTATTTTACAATCGATTCCCTGATATTACAGTAATGTTTTGGCTGGAGGATTTCCTTGGCCATAACAACAGCTGAATTTGAATTTCAAATCTCACAGTCTACACAGTGCAGACTTCCTTTTCAGGAAGCACTTTAGTCTTCTAAATTTCAAATTCCAGATTTTAGCAGACTTGGCAAAACACTAGGATCCGTAATTGTGCATGCAAAATATTGAAAGTATGAGTGGAAGCCAACAATCCCATCCTGCACAGGCAGGGCAGCTATGATTGCAAAAAATCCTCTCCTGCAAAGGACTTCTGATCCAGAAATGTATTACAACTGTTGCAGCTCTGTTTCTGTTGTACAGTCAATGCAATTAAGATCTGAAATAAGACTGACTTCCAGTCTGGTACAGGAAAATAGTGGCAGAGAAGAGACCATAAAATCTGTGTAATTTTTCTGGTTTTCGTTGCTTGGGTATCCACAGCTGGGCAGCAGGCAGTGTCAAAGCAGTGACTAGAGGAGGCTGGGTTGCCCAGGGACCTCCTCACTGCAGAAGGCAGCAACCACTTGCCATTCTGTCAACAGCAGCTGAGCAGCAGGTTCTCCCAGAGCCTTTGATCTGGGCCAAAATACAGCCTGTTCCTTTCACTGCAAGACCATCACCTCCTTCAGAGAAGGATATCATCTCTTGAACTTGTTGTGGCTCAGCATGAGACCCAAACCACCCCAGATTTTGAAGCCCTAGATGTATGACTTAGTGAAAACATCTCAAGAGATGCAGCTGAACAATTTCAGGAAAATGGATTTTAGCTGTTACTTTTTTTCTCATGTACTGAGTGCTTATCTTGATGCGCTGTTACATTTCCCTCACCACACAACGAACCAGGAAGAGTAAATACACATGGACCTGAGGCAGTAGCCTGCTGATAAGTCTGTTCTGCCATTCACTGGTGCAATCTAATGCTGTGTGGGACAAAATCAAACCAACCATCTTCCACAACACACAGTCTGCTGTGGCTGTAGTTTTTATTTTCTACAGCGACAACAAAGGAAGTTTGTAAAAAAATGTGCACCTAGTTCATATATAGATATATAAACATATACATATATATAAATTCCAGTACTGTACGTATCCATGAATGGAAACAAGTCAACTTGACAATTAGCCAATATAAAGAGAGCTAAAAGAAATTTTAGCTCATACACCTATCCCTACTTCCCCTGCCAAAATGTGGTTTAGCCATCATTTTTTCCTATTTAAAAAAAAAAAAAAGGAGTGTAAATGTTTCCTCTGTTCCTGTGTTAAGACTGTAGAAATAGGAACAGTTACTAACACAATGACTCTCTGGACAAAACTTCATAACTTCTATACCCAAAAGGTAATATTTTGGTATTATTGTGGTTGACAACACTCAGAAATCAGCAGAGCCAGGACTCCTCCCCCAAGCAATTCAAATGCACAAATTAAACAAAATATAGAAAAAGAGAAATACTATAATACGTTTGATCTCATGCAATCATTAACTTCAAGTATGGTTGCCTTTAGCATAATACCTCTAAAGAGTCATGTAGTTCTTAGAAATTTCAGACTTAGGAGAGAAGGCTCTCAATCTGAAAAATGTTTTTTTCAGCAGGGTTTAAGTGAATTGGTGAAACTTAAGAGAAAAGAGAGAGTCAGCACCAGAGCTGAGAGCAGCACAGCCCAATCCTGTTGTAAACCCTTTCAGTCACTCTGCAGCCTTGATCCTTCAAAAACTCAGAACACTGCTCGGGTTAGGAGCATCTCTTTCAGGAACCTACTGTTTGCAGCATGAATTCCCTGAAAAAAAATACGGAAAAGAAAAAGTAACAAATAAAAAAGGAGCCTAGCTCAGAAAGCAGTATCATACCTTTAAGTGTTTTGACAGCTCTAAGTGTTTTCTTCCTACTCAGGAGGCTTGTTGGCAGCCTTAGCCGACCTGCAGCCTGCTATGTCTTTAATCATGGGCTTCTGGCCACGGTTCATCTGGGAGCTGCTTCCACGTTCCTGGTTAATTTTAGCCTTCCCCACAAGCATTAGGGGAGATGTGATGTCTGGCATGGAGGTAGAGGGGGCACGGGCCTCCAGGCTCGGGGATAGGGTAGAAATCTGACTGCAGTTGTGACAGGCTTCAGCCCATGCAGAGAGATGTGCAGTTCTTTCACCAACACACAGGATCCAGGCAACACGAGGCCAAGGACCAGTGCTCTGCTCCCCACTGCCAAGAGGGCAAGGGCTGCCTTGCTGCTCACTTCCACCTCCTCAATAGTATTTAAAGATGAGAAAAGGAAGAGCTTTGCTGCACTTTTTGGGGCTGCTTCCTCTGGCCTGAGGAGAAAGGTGTACATGGGCATGTGCCCCTCACAAACATCCCCAAACAAGTCACACAGCCCGAAGAGCTGCCAACAACTCTCTTCTTGCCCCAGGCAGAAAGCTGGGCAGACTCTGGCCATGAATCACAGGAAGAAAAGTCAGATTTAAGTTTTGAAATCTTGCATATATGGCAAAGGCAAGAGACACCGTAAAGGAAGAGGTTCTGGATGACTCTGTGGTTACTTTAAGAAGACACTGACATCTTCAGAGGTGTTTTTTTTCCCCTCTGGACATCATAATTCAAGAGACACGGCCCACATTTATGGGCAGCAAATGTATGAACTGTTTCCCAGGACCATCACAGTAGGAGCAGGATCTTTCTGGTGCACTAATTACAGAGAATGGTGAGGATGAAAAAGTGCACTCCAAAACTCCTTGTAGATGCATTAAAGATGACATCTCTGCTCAAAGGCTCTCCCAAAGCATCCCATCGGACTCTACTTGTCATGTCACTTCACATTATTTGATGTGATGCCATACATGGCTGATAAAACCAGACACACATACACAACAATAATGTAATCGTGCCTCCAGAAAATGGCAAAATTAGTCCCCTGTGACATTGTGACCAAGTAAATTGAAGCCAGAGTGGAAAAAATACATCTCACATGTATTTTTTTGTGACCTAGTATGAAATTATTCATTTCGTTTTACTCTCCAAAACTTCTTGCAAGCAGCTGGCCCTATAAAATAGGGACAGTCCTACAGAGGGAATATAAACTGCCCTTTTGTATGTGTAAACGAAGAGCAGCCACAAAATACATCCTGTTGACAAAAGATATAAAAACCACTGGAGAGAAGGAGTAAGTTAGGTATGCGGCAACACAGCATTTGTTACTTCATCACATCTTTCTGCAGAAATGATGATGCTTGCCTTCACGTCAAATTAGAAGGCACCTTCCTTTCAATTTAACACTGTGTTCTCAGTCCAGGCCTCTAGCCTCCAGGATTTTAGGTCCTGAGCTGTGAGTCAGCAGAGCTACTGCACTGCTTAAGTTCAAGCCTCACTCACGGAGCCTTTATCAGGACTGTAGTGCCATTACCTCGCTCCCTGGCTATTACCCCACCTTCGAGGAGCTGGAGCTTTCTGTCTATCCTTGTTTGCTTCATCAAAATCTCTCTTTTGTTCAAGCTGCCATACTGGATCAGACAAAAGGTCCATTTCACCTGAAATTCTGGGCTCTAACAGCACTCCATGGCCCCTGGTATGCTTGCAAGGGAAACACTGTTCTAGCTTCTCTCACCCACTGTACTTTCTCTGCTATCCTTGATTAACACATAGGTTGTAGCAATCATAAAGTATAAATATTTTTGGCATGAAATGGAACTATTATTGATGTTAAATCGTCCTATAAAAGCACTTACGGTAGATTTCACAGATACTGGATAGCATATAAATGCTTTCTGCTGTCAAGCACTGTTTTGGGAAATATAAACACCTTAAGTTCTTTATGTATATAGAACACAGACTGCATGATTAGCCTGACCTGTCTTTAGCACTTCTCAATCCTTTCCCAATTCTATTACAGTTCCCCATTTTCCCCTTTAAGACAGTAAGAACAAAGACCAGAAGCAGGACTGAGGGAAACCAAGCCTAAATTCTTCTTCAAACACATTTTTTAAAGTTTGGGCCCAAATATTTCAGTCATCTCTGAGAACAAAGCCTGGGGGGAAAAGCATTTTTTTAGCTCACATTAAAAAAACCGCTGTGCACTTACAAAAAACACTCAAGCCTTCTTGCTCTGAGGGTGGGACTTGGTATTTGGCTGCAGGAGCACAGGAGCACAGGGACTGTGACACCCAAGTCATGACTGCAGGAGTGGGAAGCCTCGCAGGGAAGATAACAGAGGAACAGCAAAGAACACAGCAAATGGGCAGAAGTGGCAGGAAGCAGAGGGCAGAGATGAGAAATACACACATACAAAGGCATTGCTTACCAGAGCATCTCCCCATCCCGAGGCCAAGACTGAGCCCGGCTCGCCTGATGTTCACCATTCCTCCGTGCAAGGAGATGGTGACCAATGGCCTCTCTCCCTGCCCTTGCCTAGGTCCCTATGGATAAGCAGAAATTATGGATGGTCAGTAACTACGTTATTTAAAGTGCCAGAGGTCTGCGTAATATTTTTCAAGGCCTCAGGTGCAGTTCAGGTGACAAATAAATGCCTTAGCGATGTTGTGTTTCAAAATATTTGGGGGAAGAAATAGGCTTTTAAAATCAAACTGGGAAGTTATATACAGGGAAACAGCAAAGACCAGCACTTATAAAACTAAGTTTGGCAATATCAGCTAAAGCCTGAAGCAAAGCTGTCTCTACAAGCTTAAAGCAGTTCCTTTTATGCTTGTTTGTTGGGATACTGCCTTGCAATTCCATAAGTACTTAGAATTTTTTCCATACAATCCCTTACCAGAGTCACTGCAAAGGAAAGAGAAGCTTCAGAAATACAATAGACTTAGATACAATATAAAACCGTTGATATAATCCATATTCTGTAGAAAATAACTTATCTGGGGAGATGAGGCTGGGGACTGCAGATGAAAAAATTTTGTTTCACATGTAATGCAGCAGAATATGGGCCAGCAAATCCACTTTACTATTCACTTCTTACTAGATAACACTAGATGAGATGAACTAACTCTTCACTGGGCTACTGCATATTCCTCTTTTTTTAGGAACCCGAGCTAAGCTGATTTGAGTTGTTTGCTGAATTGCATGAGCATTCACAGGGTGGACTCCTCTACCAGAAGATTGCCAAATCCCTGATTTTTCTCTTTTACCTTTCTTTGTCTAACTTCCCACAAGTTAGCACAAAGTCATCATAATGTACACTTATTTCAATGAAGCACAAGAAAAATAACTGTGGTAATGTTTGTGAAACACCAAGTTACCATAATGACAAGCATCAGACTAAGCCAGGAACAAGCAGTTTTATCTTAAATATCACAAGTAAATAAGACAGAATGCTAAGGACTGAATAAGAAAAAGCTGTAATCTTACTTGAGAAACAATCATACACTCTGAACAAGGAGGAGGAGAGACTTGCATTCATGTGGTCAAACACTACCATTAAAGCAATGGAGATGAATAAAGAGTGCACTGCAGCTTGACTCCTGGTATTTCTTGAGTGTCTAATTTTACAAGCTTTATGACATTCTTCTAATATTTCTCCTGGGTAAGCTTTTGATAGAAATAACATGGCTTTTTAAACAAAACCAAAACAAAGCAAAAGTCAAACAGGCAAATTCTTTGGTGCTAGGGAAAATAGCCCATCGCTTAATAAACTTCTGTCTTTGAAAAAACGCCTGGTAGAGTTTTGAAGCAGTTCCGTGAACCAGTTCAACTACCTTCCTGCAAGTAAGCACTGCTTAACACTGAACTAACACATTGCTCTTGCAATGCTTTCTCAAACTGCTGGGCTACAATGGCTGCTTGGACCTGATTGGACACTTAATCATGCAGCAAGTCTGGGGAAATGCACCCACTTGGGCAGGAAGAACAGACTACTTCTTTTTGCTTCTAGAGCATTTAGTACAGCCCTGAGACATGCTGATAGGGAAGTGGCTGGCTCAGAGCACAGCTGTGTAACATATGCATTTTACTAGGGTTGATGATTCATGATTTCTATCTAGCAGTTTCATCTGGTTATTGCATCGGACAGAGTAAGGAGATTCCATAATGTGTGCTCTGGAGCCAAGGCAACAGCTACTCATTTCTCCCCAGAACCCTCATATGGGGATGCACCAACCTCTGAGCTTACCCACCGGCACAACTCGCTGCAGAGTTGGCTTTTTTCTCTCCTCTTTTCTGGAAGCAGCCTAGGTAAGCATGGATATGTGTGTGTGTGATTTACTCTGCATCATCCCCCACTAGATGAGCCAGACTATGCCCACACTTAATTTCCCTGAGTGCTACTTTGCTGAGAGTTGGCTGATTCTCATTTGCTCCTCTTGCAACAGGCCACACTGGCCACAGTGGGAGCCCACCTTCCCCACGCACCTCCTGCCCTGAGCCAGGAGACCAGCCCGAGAGCTAGAGCTACCTCCTTCCTCCCAGCTGCCATGGGGCAGGCAGGGTGGGGGGTAATGCTGGCTGCCTGGGCAGCCGACTGAAGCTCTTCTCCTTCTTCTTTGGGGCCTGGTTCCTCTGCACTGGCTGTCTCAGAGAACAGAGCAGCTGCTTGCCTGTATGTATAACCAGTTTGCATCAGGGCAAAAAAGTCCCCTTTGGCAGGCAATTGCTCCCCTGCCCGTGGGAAACCTAGCAGAAAAAGTAGGAACAGTACGATTTTTCAAAAAAAGCTGCCTAAATCTCTACCTACTGAGAGGGTCCCTATCTGGGCTGTAAGGGCAGGTCACAGTCTCTCTGGTTCCTCAGTGGTGTTGGATTGTCGAATATCCAAACTGCAGAAAACTTCCATTTGTGTGTGTGTGTGTGGCCATGAAAGGAGCCCTACTGTGACAGAGGCTGGGATCCCATCAGATACAGGTTTGCCAATGGTCATCCAAGCAATGGAAGTGTCCTGCCCTTCCCTTTTTGAATGGAGGTAGCCACAACAGCAACACATAAGGATTTATTAACTGTGCCTATTCAGCAGCACTGCTCTACTACAAAACTACAGCAGAGTAAACACAACACTTTAGAGTCAGACTAGGAGTGCAAAGGTTCTTTCTTGTCTTAGACCACCCAATTTCCAAACTCTGGTCAATGAAGACTCACCCATTTAGGAGCTTCCAGCTTTGATAGAGTTGCTTAGACTAGGCTGTATGCACTTTCTCTCTGTAAAAAGACAATTTGACTTGGCAATAATTTACTAAAGGCAGTTGCTTGAAAATAAAAGTGGAAATAGTATTTCTAGTCTTTGTTTGTTTGGATGATTTTCCATTTCATAGCTTAAGGGAAACCATCATTTAAAAGATACTCATCAATTATGAAGGATTCACAACCTCCTTTATGGTAACAAAGACTAAGCATGAACCATGACTGTACATGTATCAGTCTTGAGTGGACTTTTTACTCTTAGATGCTAGTAGTCTTTAAAATATCGTGTCATCAAAAAGTTTTGAGGAAATCTAAGTTATACATGATAAGTCTAACAGTTACTTTATGGTCCAGGCTGCAAGCCAGCAGACATGTAACCCTGGAATGGACCTCAAGTCTAGTCTATCCTCCTAAACTGTACGCAGAGAAGGGATGACACAACCATCCTCAACAGACCTAGGCTAACCTGTTCTTAAAAAAATACTCCAGAGAAGGTGGTTCTTCTCAACTTGCAATTATGCTGAGAACACACAAATCTTTGCAAAACTTTGTCCTAGGTTACAACGTAAGATGTAACCGATAGTATGTATTCTATTATCATCTTCACAAGCTGTTAGAGCAGGTGGGGCAGTGCTCGTTATCTCCTACCATGACTCATCCCTGATAACCTGATAAGAGGTCTATCTCTGTTTAACAGGCAATCAAGGACCCACGGCATGGCTCATAGAATTACATCAGCCCATTGTGAGATGCTCCACCCAGGGGGAGGAGCCAAGCATTCCCACTTGGATATAATCTGGGGTTGGGAACAGTACAAGTAGTCCTCGCCTACTGGGTTCCCAGAGGGCAAGAGCTACCACTGGACCTTCAGGTGAAGACCAGACCCTTCTACAGGATCACTGCTTCAACAGGACCACTTCATCTGGACTGCTACTACTGCCCTGGCTACCAGTGTGTCAGGTTGTATCCTGACTCTGTCAGTGTTCTTGTACTATTGCATTTATTTTAATTTTCCTATTAAATTATAATTCTGACTTGTAATCTCCCACTGGTTTGTTTTCAAACTAGTACAAACTTTTATCAGGAGAAATTTAATGTTTTCCTGAAGGAAAAGACCTCATCAGATAGCAGTGTATTTAACGCTGGTCCTTGTGACACCGCACAACCATCCCCGGTCTATTTAGCTGCATTTCTCTTTTGACGACCTCATTTGGAGATGCCAGCTAGCCATACCTTAAGTCACTTGTTAAGTGTCTTGCTAAGATATACAAAAGCACTGCTTTATAATCAGGAGGCTACGTGGTGTTAGTGCACCACTGAAGTCCACTGTGTCACCTCCCTGCCCCATTCATCCTTGCCTCTAGAGCTGTGATGTCAGGAGCATTTAGCAAGTCCCATTTTTTTCTGAAACCATGCTGACTTAGCTGTAAATACAGTCCTTCTGTTGTTTTTGTCTCTTACTTAAGCTCCTAAATAGGCAGCTGACACAAGTGATATCAAATTAACCAATTTACAATTAGTTACCAAGCATGATAGAACTCTACTTCTGTAGAAATTACGGATGGAATTTCCAAATACAGTAGAAATTTCAGGCAGTGGGATTTAAATCCCTGCAGGCAGCTGTTTTTGAAGCCTAGTCTGCAAGTGAAACAGGACAACAGCAGTGGAAGGGATGAAACCAAATTTGTGTCCTGCTTCACCTTTCCACCCCAGGCTCCTTTTTCTGGAGCATAAGTGTGTGAATCTGGCTGGCCATATGGAAACCTGAGGCCACGGGCTATGGGCAGCTGGCCAAGATATACCTGCAGGCTTGGCAACAGCTGTCTGCAGTCAAACAGCATAGAGAGCAGCTGAGTTTTCCTTCATGGATTGAAACATTAATGGGGTGTTTCTCCTCTGCCCAGATGTTGATTTTCACAAGGTTTGCGGGGGCTGATATCTGTGAAACATCTCCTCTGCTAAATTGGTAAGAATTAGTCTGTGGGTTTGGAATTATTTGGACAGGATCTGGCAGACTGAGATCCTTTTTGCCTCATTTCTGTAGGAAACCAAACTGAAAACTCTTCTTCTGCCTAAATGGTCTTTTTTTTTGTATCCGCTCAGTCACTGAGACACTGGAAAGCACTTCATTTCCATGAGATCCAGAGACAACTTGTCACTACGCTTAAAATGAGGCAAATACTTACTGAATCCCTTTTAGTATCATTTGCATGTAACCATCATGAGTGATTCTGGACAAAAATGTCTTGGTACTTCTTCAATTCAAAATCACTTTATGCCCAGGCTCTCATTAAGTGACTGTCCTCTGTGGCATATCTCTTGAGGAGAGTTTGGGACTAATAAATTTGAAGACAAGTGAAGCACTCAGATCACTCAGAGGTAAGAGTTTAAGCCCTGCTCTTCTCGTCAGCACTGCCAGGTGCTCAGCCCCCAGCTCCATGTGCTTGCCTCTGTCTCCTCACATAAGCACCAACTTTCCCATTCCCTTTGTGGGCAGCCCAGCATCTGGCCAGCGCACGTGGAGATCCAGGGAGATGCTTTAATGAGGAGCACAGCAGAGTCCCTGTCCTTTGTGGATTTACTGTGAGGTGTCTTAGAAAAATTGGCCCCAAATACGAACAATAGCAAGCAGTTTATTGCAACAAAATGCTTTAATGAGTCACGATGGGGCTTTGGGAGAGTGAGGAATAAAAAAGACGCTTGCTGACGGCATAAATATGTGAAATCCTGGCGGTAAATGAAGATTTCCTTTCTTGTGCAATAGAATTAGTCTTTTAAATTTTAACAAGGCCTTTCAAAATATTGCGAACTCCCTTCCCAACCTGCTGTGCTGCCACAATTACAGCAGAAAATAACTGGGGAGAAAATTACTGGGACATTGCTGATATTGCTACTTTTTTAGCTTGCTTTTCTGCCTTAGTTTCCCTAATAGCAGCAACAGCTAAAAATATTAGGTATATAACCTTGAAGACACTTTTCACATGTGAAATGTGTGCTGACATGGGACTGCCAGACCCTGGTGTGGCAGCACCAAAAGATTTTTTCTGAAACAGATGTGGCTTCCACAAAGAAACCCCTTAAATAAAATAGGTGCTTTAATGTATTTTTGGTAGGGAGAAAAGCCATTACATTGTTGACTTTGGGGAAAGGCAAACCTGCATGGATCCATATTGTCCCTACATGATGGACTGCCATGCCTGAAAAAGCTCTGAACCAAAGCACACTTCAGCTTTGAAAACCATCTTTCTTACCCTTTTATTTAGAAAAATCTCTTTATAGTCTGAAAGCCTAGGTTTCAGGGAATGAAGCACATGCTACATGAAGGTTTAAGACAATGGCAGAAACTTGTACTTTGCCAAGTATATGTTTTGTGCTACCTGTGAATTTCCAGCCCTTTTGCATAGTAAGATGGAGGGAAGACTTGTACCACATTTAGACATTAACACCTCTTTAAAAGTCACATGATGCAGAGACATAATGGCTTCTTTTCTAAGCAACTGTGCAAATCCTGTTTGCATGATGGATAACATATCTTCTGATTGCACAAAAAGTGCACATTGACATTTTAGGGACATAAAACATGTGCTCTTGAAGTGTTCCAGAGATCACCACTCATGAAATTACAGGAGCATTATTTTCAAACACTGGTCATGAATGTTAAGCTTCTAAGTTAATATTTATGTTCCTAGATATGAATTACAGAAAGATCAATTTATAATCCTAATATTAAGTACCTACTCTGCACTCAACGAAATTATTTGTTCACATTATTAAATCCTAAAACCAATTCTTTTTTAGATAACAAAATGGAAAGGTCTTCACTAGTATTAACTACCATAGCACCCTTCACGTGAGAAGGGCCAGCAGAATACCAAGGAACTTTTTTCTGCATTTGCAGGGGAAGAAATTAATGTACTATCCAACTCAGCTGATAGAATTCATTACACCCATTGCCTCCCCCTAGGAGTTCTGTGACGTTGAGATCAGAGCTGTCCTGGAAAAGGTGTAGTGTAACTGACCATTAAAATATGCATCTTGAACCCATTCTCAAAACCCACTTCAGGAAGCACTGCTGCTGCTTCCCCTAGGAACCTAGTGGTTTGTGCTCAGGTCAAAAGATGGTCCTTCTCTCTCCCTGCTTGCTTAGGCTTTGACCTAGTAAACTACAGTCCCCAATCCCTCTTTCAGACAGGCACCATTGATTTCATTTCAGCTTTTCCAAAAATAAAAACTAGAAAATTGGGGAAGTACAAAGCAAAAAGAGTAATCAGAGGGAATGTGAAATCTTTGTGATGGTCTCAGCACTGAATTAAAGGGCGGAGACTCTCCTGTCACAATGTCCTAGCAAGCACAGTTAAAATAAATATTGCTGCTTGATATAAAAATGAGACAAATTTTGCAAACATTTGGTTTATTAGACATCTGCATTTGTGGAGTCCAAATCAGCTTGGAGGCTGTTTCTTTTACAGAGAGATGTCAGAGAACTCAAAATCCTTTACAAGAAAAGGCAACTTCTGTTCTTTCCATCACCAAATACAAACACCATGCCAGAAGTGATGGTTGTCTACCTTCCTAGGGAGACAGCTGAGGGGGAAAGAGCAGGAGGCCACATCAGCTGCCCCTCTGAGACACTTGACCACTGGGCTGAAGGAGAAAAGGGCTGTGGGAGATTTGGGATATGACTAGAGGAAGCAGTTTACCATATTCAGAAAAACAAGATCAGAGCTTTATTTAAGATAAGTGGCACTTTGAAACCTTTAAGTCAAAATATATATTAAACTAACTAATTGATTAGTGTTGGAGCTAGTAAGGATTTTTTTTACTAAAAATATTATAACATCTGATCAAAGCTGAGTGTGAGAAAATGGCAATGACTGGTTTCTCCTCCCTTCACTGGCCTGATGCACAGCAACTTCTCTTCTAACCCAGACTCATGAGAAAAGGAGAAAAAAGAAAGGACTCCTGATTTGAGATACCAAATCCCATCTCATTGACCTGGGACCTCTATCCATGCATCAGTTCCATGCCAGCAAGTTGGAGGGCATAAATTGTTTGTCAGGAGGAATCAAGGCAGGACATCATGTAAGCATTTTATGCTATGGTACAACCACCGACCTTGCTTGTTCCCCTGGAGAATTTTCTGCACACATATAATGGTAATAATAGTAGTAAAAATCTTCAGGGTCTGTTTGGTCCAAAAGAAATCACTTCTAATCCTCCCAGTCTGCAATTATCATCTTCTTGCTAGGCATAAACCACCCTGCACTGGTGGGAAAGACAGGACATTTCAATAATAATGTGCCCTGCCAAGGCAGACATAAACTCTCATTCACGTATCAGCTTGTTTCTGTGTAAACCCATGGGCTGTTTTCCACTATGGGCTTCCTTCCAACATCAGGCTGTTGCACTGGCTAGCAAGGAGCTTAATTCCTAAAAATATTGGCGAGGAACATGTCAATGCCCATGTGTACTGATGCCAAGCAGATCTCATTGCAGAGGCCCAAGCTTTTTAAACAGAACGTACTTGCTGGAAAGCCTGTTGGAACGGATGGGGCTATGCGCTATCGGATGCTGGCATTGTGGCCAAGGACCTGAACCCCTTCATCCCCAAGCTAATCATCCAGCAATCTAATGACTTCAGCAGATACAAAATGGTTCCAGAGGCCATATATCTACTCTTGGACACACATAAGCAATCCCTAATGATTTCCATGGCATATTGCTATTTTTACATCCTCTTCATTTTTCAAGTGTGAAGAGAAGTTATCTAAGAGGCCAACGAAGTGTGACTAAAGGATCAATTTCACACAGATTTTTGCAGCATGAGATGTATTTGTATGAAGACCTGGAATTATATCCTGACATCTCCCTGGAGACTCATCTACAAATGCTCCTGAGCAACACCTTTTCCTAAAACATTTTGTGAAGTTTTATTGTACAGCTAAAAACTGCCAGGAACAAATCTTATTCTGTCCCTTCCCCATAGCTGTGACTGGACCCAGCAGCCTATATAACCACCCCGAATTTCTACATCTCACTTTTAGACCTTTTAAATCTATACCAACCCACCCCTGTTTTGCTGGTCCTGACAGCTTAAGTCTCCCTGGATATTTTCTGTCCCCTTTCTCACTTTCTTGTCTGCTCTTTGTGCATGAGTGCTCCTCTCACATACCCTGTGGCTACAGCTGCATTCGGCTGTGTCACCCCTCACCAAGTACCCTCAGGATAGAGCTATTATTAATTGTTTGCCATGCCCTGTACAAGGAACTTTTCTTTGAGGACAAACCCCATACTGAACCTGGACAAGACAAAGGACGACATCAACTCCTCCCTGAGTTAGTGTCTTAGAGATAAAGGGAGGGCTTCTGCAAAGAGGTTCCTCTGTAGATCAGTCAAAGAATGAACATATCTGGGAGGGTTTTGCAAGATGTGAAGGAATTTGGAATGGCTCAACCAATAAAATGGAAATGCAGTTAGTATTTTGGATGAGCCCTCTTTCAGTCATTGTGTTTGAATTATTTCATGTTTTCATCCATCATATGATGACATTGTCAAAATAATAAAAAAATATATAAGTGTTGCATCTGTGGTAGAAAAACAGAATATATTTCAATATGGTCTAATGCCAAGGAGGGAATTTATCAACAAGAAGAAAGTTATGCTGTTGCCAAATGGCTGGTCCTATAAGTTGACCCAATTAAACTAACATGAAAGGTTCTTTCTACACTCTTTTCTCCAATGTAAAAATAACTTCTTATAGTTTGAAATACATTTGTTCCAAATGTTTCTAAAAGGCTGAATGTATGGCAGGATCCACAGCATTTACTGGCAGCAAGAGTGATAACTGCAAAAAGCTGTATAACCACCTTTTACTTCCTGAGCTTTGAGGCCAAATTCTGCCACAAAATGAAGTGAAATGGCATGTCAGATACTAGAGAATCAAGCACTACTTGGACTGACATAGGCATCATACTCTGCAGGAAAACCTCAAAGCAACTCCACTAGCTCAGTGTCCCACATTGTTCCGAAGTTGTAATTCATACAATTAACAATTCTGTTGTTGCTGCTTTAAAACAAAAACAAAGTGTACTTCTGAGAGGATATACTTATCATACCTGGGGTTATAAATTCTCTGAGATAATTTCAATGTGGAAAAGCAAAACCTTCTTCCAATATAGACATTTATTCTATTTACATTTCTGTCAGCTCTAGAATTCTGCAAAGCAGAATACAGTTTCCCTGGAGTACAGCCCGGTGAAGAATTGGTGAATAGTTTATATTTTATAACAGTGCCTTAAGTCCTGTTATTAGCTATGCATTTGGAATAGGACATTTCCTGAGTCCTCATTTACTGCCATGGTATTACAACATTAAATCAAACTTAAGGTTTTTGTTTGCTTGTTGCTTTTGGAATTTTACTCATTTAAAGGTATTTTGCTTTGCTACATGGAGAGGAGGAAAGAGACAAAGAACGAAAGACTCTTGTTTTGAAGAAGGAATTGTTATTAGGGCTTGCATTACACGTGCACATGTAATAGAAAAAATACATATAATATGTACCACCCTGCATGTGTAATTTAATTTGTATGAGGATTTCTATTCTCAAAAATTAATAACATTATTCCCTTTAGTGTTCTACTAAAGAATCAACAGTAATTTAAAATCATTAAAATCACTATAACTGTAGATGTGCATGCAGAAAGGGAGTTGCACAGGACCTTTTCAACAGAAATAAATACTGTGTCGATCAAAGTAAATGGCTCCCTTGATATTTTAATTGAAACACAACATTTGGGAGGGTTTGGATTTAAGCATGTTGGATTTCTTTTACTTTGGATGCATTCATTTCTTTTCTTCCTTTTTCTGTAGCCTGCATTCTTTTGGAGTGTCAGGAGCTGCAATTTGTTTCACTAAAGCCAAAAATGTGGTTTTGCTTTGTATACTTAGCGCTAGTTTCTATGTAAGATACACACTGGACAAATCTCAAATAAAGGTCTCTTCCAGCAGAAGGTCAGACGCTTGGTGCCTTTTCCATATGTTCTGAACTGTGCTGCTGGCTGGCTGTGTGTTGAAAAGGAGCTTTGAGAAAGAAATCAGTTCTCCTTGCACATCTGGAAATGTTGATGGTCAGTTAGATTTTAAAGCATTATGGTCATTCTCCACAGCAAAGATTCAACATACCTTCAAGGCAAAAGCAGCGATTTCCAAATGCTCATGGCATTCCAGTGGTCATTTGAAATGAAGAGAGAATGGATTTAAAAAACTAACAAGTGACCTTACACCCCTCAGGGTGCTCCTGCCAGTGTCTAAACTTTTACACTGCTATTGCAGTAAGACAAAACACTTTTGTTGTTGTTTTTGAGAGTGACTTCAAATTGTCAATATTATTTACATCACAAGGCTCATCCTGAAAAAAATTAAGGTGAAAGGAAGACAGAAAAACATTCTCAGGCAATAAGAGAGCCCTGTTTTCCTTAAGAAAAGGAACAAACGAATCGTCCTATATGTTCCTAGCTAAATGGAAAGATACCGTGCTTTTACAGATAAGAATAACTATGGAGATAAAATGTCTCTTATTCACAAAATACTGTGTTTTATGTATATGGCTCTTACAAAATCTTCTTTCTTCTCAAGAAAGCATTGTATGTTTATCTGGTCTCCTGGAATACAGAGAAGACACATATGGTGAGCATTTTTGGACCATCAATCAGATTCTAGTCCATCAGTCAAATCTGTGCAATGTAAACACTGTCCTAAAGAGCAAAGTTGTTTCTTTATTTTTTATAAGTGTAATTTATAATATTATTTACTTGCAGATTCTACACTGGAAATATTTTACATTTCTCAGTGTGAGAGCTTTACCACCTGACATCACTTCGAGAAAAATAGTTTTCCTGAAAAGAATGGATAAACATCTCTAAAAATCAAGCTCCCCTATATCTGAAAACATAACTGCAGAGACAGTCAAAATAATTTGTCACCTTAGTTAACACCTTAGTTGTCTCAAGTCCCTCTGTACTTTCCCAAAGACTTTGTATTTCACGATAGGATCAGCTATTCTCACTTCCTTTTGCTTAGCCTGCTTGTGGAGTTCTTTTGTGTTTGACATCTAAGAGATTTTCCTGAAAAGATTTTGTCTTAGTATCTATTTGCAACTCATTTGTTCATCTGATTTTTCAGTGTCAAAAGACCTACAAACTAGTATAGAGCTGTCACAGAAGATCAATGGCTATAATTTGCAGTCAAATGAAGTGAGATAACTGCAACACAACCAGGTGATTTGGGAGTGGGCTGAACACCATGCCCTGGGAGCTGTGAGGTGTTTGCTCACACTGCCTCTAGTCGGCTTCAGTATTATATTGACCGTATATAAGATAAACACTCTTAAACCCTGGAAATTTAGATATGGGCAGGTCTTGCAGGCTTGAGGTGAAATTCAGAATCTGACTTGTGAAAATCTTGATGAATTGGGTTAAGTGCTGCTGGCTTGCCACACTGTGGAGAAGTCTACATGGCTTTTTATAAGGCTTATCTTCCACTGTAAGTTTAACAGGTAGCATGAAACTGGAGACATGGAGCCTCTGCTACCTGGCCATAGCTGCGAACAGTGGAGCAGTAGCCTACTGTGTAGGCAATCTCTTTGGCTTCAGCAGTAACACATGCAAAGCTGGCTTGAAAAGCATCAGAACTCTATTGTCTTCCATTTGTGCCACTTCCAGTGGATGTAAATTCCAGGTGTGGGTTTCCTAAGGCACAGTGTTTGCTTTGGATCTTGGAGCAGATCGGTAAGGTCAGCTCTAGACTTGAAAGGGTGACTCCCTCCTCTTTTCTAAAGACCCCGGTTTAAGCTTCAGGCTCTCTTGTTCCTCTCTCCATTTCCATTTTTATATATGAAATAATTACCTATTTAAAAAAATAAAAGTTTACAGAATGTTTAAAAATCTCTAAAGATAACCCTTAAATTATGAAATAAACTGTTCAAACGCTGTGTAAACTATATTTTAAAGTGACCAGTTGTGGTAAATAATTTGGAACATAGATAAACAAGATGGGTATTTTTTTCAGCATGCTAGGCCAACTGTTTGTGAAACATTCTTCAAAACCTCTTGAGAAAATGCTGAGAGACATCATGGAGCTGCAGGGAAGCATGAGGCTCCACAGGGCAGGCAGAGTGGAAGATGACACCAGCAAGATTCTCTGGAGCAGTCGCTTTGGGGTCTGAGCCCAGACCACGAATTGCAAAAGAAACCTCCAGGAAGTCAAGGGAAACACAGTCCAGTAAATTCATCTGAGAGAAAATCTTTCTCAATGCTAAAACTAGCTTTGTAGGGTATGGCCTGGGTGGTGATGAGGTAGCAAGAAGCTCACCCCAGGCCCCAGTGACCAGCTTTGGCCTGTGTGACACTCAGAGCTGGCATGTCCAGTCTAGTTGTGCCTACAGCAGCAGCCGTGGTGTAGAGATGGTCATGGCATCCTGTAGATATTCCCAGAGGCTTGTATTTCAGGTGATCTCTTCCTTTACAAGCTATGGATTGATTTTCAGGGGCTTTAGTGTAATAGGCTTAGCTCTGGCTGTGTTTAATCCATTAATCTTTTCGACATACATTAGTTTGCTAAGAGGCAAGGCAAATTCAGGATGACAGTGAAAAGGAGACCACATTCAAGTAGTAATTGTTTCCATGTCAAAGACCGAGGCCTAATCTGCATAAAGCTAAGAGGGTCCTTTTAAAGTTTAGCATAACCAGGAACACTGTTAACATCTCAGGGATTACTTTATTTCAGATATGACACGTAGATCTGAGGTAAATTAAAAAGCAATTAATTTTCAGCTCTGATTCACCTCTGGGATTTCCTGAGTGTCCAGCACCTCCAGCCAGACGAGCCTTGTCACTGGCCACCCTGGTGCCAAAGTCATTGCCACTGCCACACAAGGTGAAAGGCCAGCAGGTAAATTCTTGAGCAATGGATGAGATTTCAAAAATATAACTCCGGGAAATTTCCTATTATCAAGGATCTAACCATTTAACAAAGAGCAGATGACTGATATTAATCACACTGAAGTGAACAGGCGATGTTCTTGATTACAGCATAGTGCCTGTGCTGACTCAGGGCTTGTAAATGTGTTATGCTCAGACATTGTTCCTTCAGCTGTACTTTACACTTCTCCCGCTGCCAGTAAAGCCCAGTTCACAGAATCACCAAGTTGGAAGGGACCTTCAAGATCACTGAGTCCAACCCATGCCCTAACACCACCTCAATTAAACCATGGCACTGAGTGCCACATCCAATCTTTTTTTAAACACATCCAGGGATGGTGACTCCACCACCTCCCCAGGCAGACGATTCCAGTACTTTATCACTCTTTCAGTAAAAAACTTTTTCCTAACATCCAACCTAAATTTCCCTTGGCGCACCTTAAGACTGTGTCCTCTCGTTCTGTCAGTTGTTGCCTGGAAAAAGAGACCAACCCCCACCTGGCTCTGGTGGCCGGTGAGCCTGTGGTACAAGGGACAAAGAGAGTCCACTGGTGGGACAGTCCCTAGTACCAAAAGCTAGGGTGAACAGAAAAGACTTCACCCAGAATGCTGTGCTTTGGTAAGTTAATGTACCCCAGTTCTGCTTCCCCAGTTGGCCCATTGGCCTCCCTGCCCCTTGTTACCTTGTATGTTCCTGCCCTAGAAGGTTCTCCACCCCAGGTTCCCCCCATTGGCCCTTGCCCCATTGCCACTCCCCCAGAGTTTTCCCATTGGCTCCCATTCCCTAGTCCTGCCTGTGTACCACCCCCGTGCCCTCAGATCATTGGTCCCTGATGCTTGATCCGCTCCCTTATTTAAACCTGGACCCTCCATTGTTCTCTGTCCTTGTCCCTGGAACCCTTCATGCGTGTGGCTGCAATAAACCTCGTCTGTGGAACCCCATACCAAGACCCTTCCTGCCTCTTTGCCGTCGACCCATTTACTGGAGCTATCCGTGTGTGTGTGCGTGTACGCGTGTGTGAGTGTGTGGTGGTCCTGCCGAGCGGCTTCGCTTTGGAAACGCTTTTAGGAAGGTCGCGGCACCTCGCGCTCCGGCACTGACAAGCCGCACGATCCGTGACGCCTGACTACAACCACCTTTGAGGAAGTTGTAAAGAGTGATAAGGTCACCTCTGAGTCTTCTTTTCTCCAGGCTAAACAACCCCAGCTCCCTCAGTCATTCCTCATGGGGCTTGTATTCCAAGCCCTTCACCAGCCTTGTTGCCTCTGGACGCGTTCAAGGATCTCAACGTCCTTCCTGAACTGAGGGTCCCAGAACTGGACACAGCACTCAAGGTGCGGCCTCACCAGTGCCAAGTACAAGGGAGGAATGACTTCCCTGGTGCTGCTGGCCACACCATTCCTGATACAGGCCAGGATGCCATTGGCCTTCTTGGCCACCAAGGAACACTGCTGGCTGATGTTCAGTTGCCTATCGCCCAGTACCCCCAGGTTCCTTTCTGCCTGGGCGCTGTCCAGCCATACCGTCCCCAACCTATGGCATTGCAGGGGGTTATTGTCCCGCCAAAACGCGGGACTCGGCACTTGGTCTTGTTAAACGTCATCTTATTGGACTCTGCCCATCTATCCACCCGTTCCAGGTCTCTTTGCAGAGTTCCCTTGAGTAACGTCGGCGTTTATGCTAGTAAACTTGATTTTAAATTAAATTCTGTGACACAAATAGACAAAAGCAAAAGCATGAGAAGATCAAGAGCAAGACTGTGAATTCATTATCCTGAAAGTGGTTGTTGGGCACTTGTGACTTCTAGTCCCATGCCTCCAGAGCAAGGATTGCATGTAGGACAGGTTGGCTTCCTCATCAGGCTGTGCTCTATGCTGCCCAGGACATGCCTGCTGCACCACCACAAACTCCATCCCACGTGCAGGCTCTCATCAGAGCCTTGATCACTTTAGTGCTTGTGCATCAGTGTGACAAGGTGGGTACATGCTGAAAAGTGAGACAGGGGTCAGGTTTCTCAGTACAGCAGACTGAGGGTAGGACTCTGCTCAGCTGACAAGACCAGAGGATTTGAGTGCCTTCAAACTGAGGAGAGAGCCAGATCCCGGTGTCCCAGCTCAAGGCAGAGCAGGAACAGAAAGTGGCAGGCTTTTGCTTCTTCGTCTCCTGTCATCCTTTAAAAGAGGGAAGCAGCTTCCAGTACTTTGCAAAGGGTTGTCATGCCTGCGGCTGTTAGATGCACATTGTGAGCCTCGGCATACTTGGTATCCCAGGGGATGTCAGCAGAGGAGCATCTAGGCCTGGATCTAAATTCAGGCAAAGGCCTGGGCACTACTGGGAAAGTACAGTAGCTCTAAATGCCTGGAGAACCTAAAGAAAAGGAAAGACCTATGTCATTTGAGTGCTTCTAGGTTGGGAGACTAGCTGAGCAGGATCTTTGTCATAATGGAATTGGGCTTCTCATAAATGTCCCAGATCCTACTCAAGTTGTAAGAATTCCTCCATCAATCTGATCACAACAGACTTGTCTAAGACAGAACAAGCAACTCTTGCCTCACCTGTTCATGTGATGCCCAGCACAGTCGATGGTCCTGTCTCTCTGGGCTGAGTAAGACAAGTTGCTGTGGCTGAGTATTGCAAGAGGCACACAATCCACCCATGGAGGCATCGCACAACAACCCGCAACACCACACTGAGGAGCAGGAAAAGCTAACTTACACCTCTCAGTCCAGCTAGAGAACAGGCAACTGTCCCAGTAAACCAATGGAGAGGAGCATTATCACCTCATACCTGAGCCCCATTCTGGCATCCTGACTACAGTACAGTCCATCCTTGCAGAAAACCACCTCTGCACTCTGGTATATAAGAAAAAGACACTACATTGGCTAACATTGTTGTGTTTCTACTTTGACGGGAGAACGAATACCTCCAAAGTATGGTAAAAACTCCAGGATCAATGCTGCTTCTTTCTGTGAGCTGGTAAGAAGACTGCATGCCTCACACTCAATCCTTGTCAAACAAAACATCATGTACAGCAATACAACATCATTTCTTGTTTCTCCCAGTACAAGAAGGTTCGTATTTGCTTCATTATCAGAAGTTATTGCTTGGCTTTGATATTGTTCCCAGTTAAGTCAAAAGGATTTTTGTCTTTAACTCTGATGTAGCAGCATTATACCCATTTCACACTCACACTCTTCAAGAGAGATTTCTTATAAATCTTAAGGGATATTGTGCCTGGAATATTGGGGCTGCCCTGATATTTGGTTTGTCAGTGTTATATATCCATTTAGTTTAGCTGTGTTTCAGACACCTCATCCAAAACCCACAGGCATTTGATAATTGAAACACCTACAGAATTCAAAAGTTGTAATATCTTATTGAAAAAATGCATCACTGCATTTTGTCAGAGCTTGACTATTAGCCATTAATTTTCCAGCTGGATGCTGAAAATTTTAAAGAACATATCGTATCAACCAATTAATCTGGCAGTAATTTTTAATAGTTATTAATTCAATGTTTCGTAGACAAAGCACTGAACAAATGACGAGACATTCCAGCAGTAGTTATGAAAACATTCATCCTTTAACAAGGACGCATTAGTTAGCCAGCCAGCTTTGAAAATAGATTGACTGTAGCTGGTTTTTAAAACAATTCCGAAAAGACTGTGAGCACATCTGCTGCATGTTAAACTGGAAAAATCTGGCACCTGAAGAACTGTTACATACAGTGTAAGGACTGTCAGGCCCTGCAATATATCCCACACCAAGAACTCTGTGCAATGTAAAGCAGGTTATGTCAGACTCGAGAAACAATGTTAGACTCTGGATACAGCAGACAGCTGAAATTTGACATGCTGTTTAGGGGGAGCGCAGGCAAAGTAGTTTGCTCAAACTGTGACTTCTGATGCAGAAATTAGGGTTTCGAAACAATCTGTGACCCGTCCCATTAACTTATGCCAATGGGGAAAAAGGCCTACCGTCCCCTGTTCCTGCTTTGCACTGCCTGCTGGATTAAGCCTCTGCACCTTCTTCTGTAGGCAGTGTGGGTGGGGAGCTGGCTCCTGGGTGGGAAGCAGGACCGGCAAGCCGGCAGGTCCTCCTGCAAGTCATGCAGGGAGCTGGCAGGGCTGCCTTCCCCTAGAGGAGGGGATCCGGGAAGCAGACATGATTCAGCTGCTAATGATTGAGCTGTACCTAAAACAGAGCTTGTAGCAGAGCTGCATTTTAACCCTTGGGTTGCTGGTCTCCTAAAACATTCATGTACATCCCCTGCTTCTCCCTGTAAGGGGACAACAGTCTCTGCTGTCCACTGGAACACGGGAGGTAGGAAGGAGTCTGACAAAAGCAGGGAGCTTCTTAGCCTGATCTGACCAGCAGCAGCCCAGAGCAGCTCCAGATGCCCTGCCTCTGCACACCAGGGGCAGAGCTTCCCATCTAATAGCTGGGCAGCTGGACTCTGAGCAGTCCCTAACTCTCGCTGGCTTCTCACCCAGCGCACACACTTTGACCGGGACGCTGTAGGTGACAGCCCTGAGCATCTCAGGCTGTGCGTGTTCTCTCCCTCAGGCGGGCAGGCAGCAGAGGAGCGGAGTGCTCTCTCTGGATGGCACGGAAGGAACAAAGGGATGTGCATGACAAGGGATGAGCCTCAGGTTGCAAACAGCCAGACAAGAGCGGTGCGAGAGAAGCAGGATGGAGGTCTGGGTGTTTCCCAAGATGGGTGCCAGAAAGACCAGGTTTCCCTTGCTGATTTCTATGCTGCAGCTGCTCATCACTAACAAATCCTGCAGCATGTAATAAATTGGGCTTTTGAGTTCCCATAAGAAATTTAGGAAGGAGAGAAGAAAGGGAGTGGGATCTTCTGAGGGTAGCCCATCTTTGTTCTGAGTTTACTGAAGTGCATTTTGGGACAAGCAGGCTGAACAGGGGACAGAGCCTTGACCACAAAATAGCTAAAAGCCCTTTCACAGATTTTACAAAGGGACTGGTCTGGGAAAGTTTTAGAAAATGAGAAAATTATGCAACTTTCTCTTAGAGCTGGAAAATACTAAAATATATGTGTAATGTGTATTGAGTGTAGTGATTGTTGGTTGTGACTCATCAGCCACATAAACTTCTGTTACCTCGAATCTTCCATGAAATGGGAGGAAAGAGAAACGGAAAGTCATCAACAAAGATGTGTTTTCTGTGTACTTTGTTTCTTCTGTTTTTTCCAGTCTTTCTGCTCTAGGTTCTGTACCCAGAACTGTATAATTAAATGAAAATACATGCCATGAAAATACTACAGCAGGCTAGAAGCCATCTAGTACAATGTCTGAAGACCACTTCAAGGATTAAAGTTAGGGTAGGGAAGTGTAGCTTTGTTTAGCTCTTTTTTCATTGTGTGCAAACTTTAATTTGCTTCTGTATTTTTTTCTTGGTTGCTTATTTGGGTGGTTTGTTCCTACTATATCCTGGGGCTTTTTTCTTCCCCTAAATAACACCTGCTGTTGAGAAATCTGTGTGTCCTGTTGTACATACATGCTACCCTCCTGTGTTTGAGTACTCATTAAGTCTAATGGAAATCATTTTCTTTGGGTGGTCCTCACTGCACACACTAATTTCCATACAGTGCTCTACAAGAAGCCAAGAAGGGAGCAGGCCCCGCAAAAAGTGCTCTGCCAAGCAAGCCTGTTAACAGGGTTTTGAACAAGCCAAGGCTCTGTTAAGATCAACGGTTTGGTTCACAGGGATATCCTATGCACATTCCTGCAAGTCACAGATTGCTATGTGTAGATCTTAACCCAGTAAGACAGAGTGCAGTCTGCCAGGCTACAGGATGCAGAAATGCTATCGTGGAGTTGTGCTGCTCTGGCACTGGGACATAGTGAGAAGCCCACACCAAGCCAAGTGGGTTGGAACATGCCCATAGTGCAAGTGCCAAACCTCTTAACAGAGAGAAACTCTGGGGAAGCCGAGCCTTTCCAATATAGCTTTCTTCCCTCCCCAACGTTACTTTCAGTCTTATCTGGCTCGGATTCAGTAACTGGTTTTCATTCAGTTATTATTTCAAGTAGGCCCAAGAGAACTTCTCAAGCATCTTAGTCATTTGTGAGACAGTCCCCTGGGAAGGCAATGCAGAACCAAAGCACCATGGGCACAGTACTGTGCAACACCCCCAGTTCAAGAGCTCTCCTGGAAGAGTCCTGCACCACAGGAGCTGGATCAGGCAGGGGAGGAGCTGGCTACCCCTGCAAACGTGCTGAGTGTCAGCAAACCTATTCCCATCAGGGGGCTGAGGGAAAGGGCTGACACTGCCTCAACATTATCTCACTGATCAGCCGGCCCACGAGTTGCGTGGGATTTACCAGTACACAGAGCTAAGGAAAATCAGACCATGCTTAGCCAACTCAGCAAGAACACAGGAAGTTTTCAAGAGTGGAAGCCTTTTCTAAAATAGTGTTAAAGTATGAAGTATTAAAAATTGGAAATGACTATACATGATAGTGCTGGGGACTACACTGTTACCCTAAAAGTTCCTGTCTAAGCTCCACTTCACCCAGGACATGAAAAACCTGTCCTGTCTGGTGATTTGTACTGAACTGAAGCACTCCCCCTTCACAATGCCCTGTGGATTTGATGTAGGTATTTGCATTTTCTCAACATGTCGCCTGTCACTAGTGCTGTCTTGCTGTCCTTCCCCAGTCAAAACAGAGAAGCCATGGTCTCTTTGTGGTCACACTGTCTCACCAGTAAGGCCAGTGAAGTAGATGTGACCTTGTAATTTTCTTTTGCTCTTGCCATTGTGGAAAATAATCGTATCAGAATTGTGGCCACACTGAACCACTCTTCATTTCTGATTTCTCTTCTCTGAGCAGACAAGAATGACCTAGGGCCTCTTAGTGTGTTTTACATCAAAGACTCATGAAGAGTCCTGACAGCCTTGATGTCACTGCTGTAAATAAACCATTAATCACACTGCCATTCCAGGGAACAGCCTTCTCCCAGAGGGCATGAACCTCCCTCAGGTCACTAATATAAACCACATCTCCACTAATCCGGTGGGATGGAGGTAATGTCAGGGCTTTCAAGGTGGGCTGACTCTGTGTCAGGGGGACACTCCATTATTCTCGTTGTAGTGCACAGGTCATTGTTATGGTTCCAGTGAATTGTAAATGGTCAATTAATGGAGAAAGAGTTATAATGAAGTGAATAAAGTGCATTGCACAAGGAGTTACAGTAATAAGTGGAAAGAATAGAAGCCTCACTGTACTGTTGAAACTTTTGTTTTGGAGTTGACTACTGCATAAAAACTTAATATAGAGGTGCAAGAGAAACAGTAGGGTCAGTGATCTAGCAGACAACCAGAGCAGTGTGGCTCTAGTACATACTGCAGAGACTAATACCATGAATAGCAACGTGTCTATTATTAAAAATTGATCTAATTTTAAAATCCATGCCAGGCCACTGTCTTGCCAGCACTACTCTTCAGTAAGAATGTCAGTGGAAATAACATATTTTATACATATAAACAAGCAGTACATGTATATAAAATGCAGGTTATTATATATAATACATTGCATGGATTATATATTTACACACACATATACATATATATCAAAATAGCATATTAGTGTGGTTTAGAAATACAACTAAAACCAAAGTCAGTTAGACCTGTACTCTGCAGCTGGATTGTTCAGTCATCATGGGTGAATTGCAAACAGAAATCTGGCCTTCTGACAGAGTAGCTTTTGCCATGGGAACTGCCTCATTAAGCATGGTCGTCTGCATGTCCCAGTGTAAAAGCAGCATAAAAATAATGATACAACAGAGCTGATTGCTGCCTCCTTGCTTTAGAGAGTCCTGAGGGCAGTCTGTGATTCCCAGAAGTTATTCAAAGTAGCCCTAAATCAGAGAGTTCAGGGCTACTCTAAATGGCACTAATACATTTTTTCATACAATAAGTTATATTTCTAAAATGTGGTCCCAAGGGCATGTGAGCCAGATAGCACTGGCCACTTTCACACACTCCCTCCACACCACAGCCTGGCACAGAGACTGCTAACACAGCTTTCTGTGGCCAGAGGAACCCCCCACACTTTCCCTCTGGAGGCTGAGCCTAAGCTTTAGGGCTGTGCACTGAGGTTTACGTGTTCAGACCAGACAGCACAGTTTTGAAGCCACACTCCAAAAACCTCTGGAGAGCAGTGATGGCAGTGAGTGCCTGCAGGACATTCAGGCTCATCACATCCCACCTCTTGGAAGGGGCTCTGTGGTACTGCCAAGAGGTACCTCACACCATCCCCCAGGCGTCCCCCAGCTTCATCAGCTGTGCTGGTTTTAGGACTCCCAAATGAAATGCAGTATCTCACAACTTGACTTCTCTAATTACTTTAAAACCTGACACTTGCTAACCCAGATGGACACAGAGCTGGATCTTCACAACCTGGGCTACTCTCCAGAGGCAGATTCCTTACAAGGAAACCACCCCACTGGTCTGCTCTGCATGGCAGATGAGGTGCCACAAAAGGCCAAGCTCTGATCAGCTCCACAAATATAGCTAATAAACTGTTAACACCTCAGGCAACTAAATCACAACTCTGCTGGGCTCCATCTATTTAAAACATGGTCAGTGCCAGGACTAAAATTGTGAACTTCCCCTGCTAAAAATTTGGGTGATCCTCACTTGCCTTATAACAAAACAAACCAGGGTGCCTAAGGGTGTCTGTGTTAGCATAAGCCTGACTGTAAAAGCCTAACTCTCTTGCTTGATGCCTTAACCAGGACCAGGAGACGAGATTGCTGACTTGGAATGGAGTTTCTTAAGAGAGAAATGAACTAAAGAAATGTTTTACTCTGCTGAAGCACAGATTGTCTTTGGAGTCCAAAACACTGCTATTTAAAAATGCCTTTTGCAAATCAAGTCATGAGTTTCCAAGCTGTCAAAAGAATCCCTCTCATTATAACCATACGTAGGTCAGGATTCAGCACTGTCCAACAGTGAGATTCATGAGCTGGGCCTCCCACAAGCATCCTTGGGGAGACGAGCACAAGGTAAGCTGCCTTCCACTTCTGTCAACAGAAGCTCAGCTGCGTTCTCCTAAGCCTCATGCCACAATCTTCATACTTAGTTTTTCAGCACGATATTTATTTCAATTTTAATTTGTAAGTTTCTTTAAATAGCTACTTCAAGGCTTTTCCATGCACCTCCAGCATAATCTTCTGAACTTAAACTCAAGTTACAGGCCTGAACCCCTCTTCAGCAATAATTATTTTTTAAGTAACAGCAGTAAGATGAAGGTATAAAATTTTGAATTTTGCTTTTTTGTGCTTTCTTAAGGAATACTTGTTTTGATGAATATAGTTTATAACATAAGGAAAGAAAATGTGTATTTAAACCATGTTTCGTGTAATAAAGCAGACTTTAGAACTCAATTTATTATAAATAAAACACCTGGCTGATCTTCCCAATATATATATTTAAAGCTATTCTGAGAGTGTGGGACAATAAAAGAGTATTAGCTTTATTATCACCTACATTTGACTGAAATAAAGTTTCACAGTGTACCGGTGAACTGGACAGAAGATACCCATGAAGTCTTGAGAAGCAGAGATAAGCACATATTAGTGCTTCTTCTGACACAGACTGAGGTTTATATGTGCATTTCTGGAGCTGCCAATGAGCACTTTGGTAACAATGAACACAGAAAATACACACATGGTCCGTACACAAAAGTCCTCAACCCCTGTCTGGAGTGAGACCCTCTGTGCCTCACCACATCTGTCTGTGCAGGCTTGCCACCACTCCTGCTATCATACCCAATCCCTTACACCCTGTCACAGCCTTCCAGAGAGGCATCAGTGGGGTCTGCAGCTAAGGGGAGGCTGGGTTTGCTGCTCTTCTGCTATCCTGCACATTCTTCCTTATTGCTGGGCCTGGACACAAGCAGCCACTTCACTTTTACCTCTTTGCTTTCCTGAGGCAACAGCTCAGCGTGGGAAAAGTGGGCAGCAGGACCTACTGGTGATCCCAAGGTGCTACCAGCAGCCTGCTGCTCTCTGCGCCGTGGCTGGTCTTGCATGGTGCCTAAACTGGTCCCAACACACTTGGCTTTCCTCTCCAAGCTATCAAATAGAGTCCACAGCCCTGAAGTAGCCTGAAATTTAAGAGGCTCTTTCAGATGATGTAGCCATGCATGCTCACTGGGAAGGCTCCACAGTTCCCTTCCAGTCCAGGGAAGAGCAATTGCTTGTAAACAAATGAATACTGTTTAGCATTAACTAGGAATGCCTCAGCCTGATGTGTATCCTACAGTGTATCAGAAAAGATCTTTCTTCTAAACAAAAGAGAAACTAAGTATAATCAATTTATTTCAATACCTTTAAAACGTAACTGTGTTTTGTGAGGCTGGTGGAGTACTCAGCACTAAAGATTGACATTGCCTTATGAACAGGACTTCTTATGTGATATGCAAGGAAATACATAGTTCTCAAAACTATAATTTACTTTCAATCTACATTCTACATGATGTAGGCAAATGCTGCTTTTAAAGCATATGGGTAAAGGAAAACTCCATGTGGAAGGACTGAAGCCTAAGTCTGCAAAATTTCAGAGACAAAAAAGCAGCACATATTGGCATAATTTTTTTTCTGATGCTTGCAAGTGTAATAGATTTTTAGCTATACTGATGAGCAAAACTGCACACAGAAACTTGAAGCTGTTTCAGAATTATTGTTAATTACAAAGCCCTTGAAAATGCCTTTAAGTAAACCAGGTGCTTTTATTTATTTTTCTTTTGCCATAAAATATGTGTTATCAGGAACAGTAATTGTTCCCCCAAAACAGAATTTCTGCTAGTTGAAATACACAGCATCTCTTTCCAACGTACATTTTTTATTAAAGAATGGACATATTTAAAATTAATCAGGCACTTTTTGCATCTATTTCTGTAAGTGCTGCTGGCTATTGCGTTGCTGTAACACATCATCAAGGAAATGGTCAGTGGGAACAAGAGTTCTGCAGATTGACAAGACAAGCAACTTTTATTAAATGCAAACTGTCAACTTTTGTACTTTAGATAAACGCTTTGATTTAGGAGGGTTAGAGACAAGCAGAAGGTGTCAGCAGACAGATTGGAAGGTCTCTGGGACTTTTCAAGAGATTTATAAGTTGACTTTTGTTTAACTGCTTGGTTTTTAAGCATTTTGGTTTCTTTGAGGTACTCAAACCCAAGCTGACATACCTTCTAATTTTGCTGTGTGCTAACTATGAAAGTTTAATAAAAACACTGCAAATTTTCACTGTTCTCAGTGGTTTAGCAGGAAATCTCAATCTTATAGGTAAAATGGCCTGGAAATAGCCTTTGATCTGCAGTCTATGTATGCATCATAAAAACACAGAAACACAGCACAAAATGCCGCAATGAAGACCTGGGTTTTTTGAGTCACCAAGCTGCAGTACATTTTGTGTGTAATGAAATTATCATTGCTCTTCCACATCAATAAAGCAGTCAGATCAAACTTCTCCCCACCTGTAGGTATGGGGAGAGGCTGCTGTTCTCTACTCTGTCGGCTCCAGAACAGGTTCTAGCTCTGGGAGACCCTGTGGCAACAAAGAAGTTCTTACTCTGCCACTTATGTGAGAGATGTGGTCAGCTGACAGCTGCTGAGGGAAAGGCAGATGCATGGGGTGCAGAAACATCTCTGTCTATCCACACTCAATTTTCCTTGTCCTTCCTCCTGCAGTATCTCCTGTGCAAGGAGGTAGGTAGGTGCCAGGGCTCATCCTGAGGCAGGGAAAACCATCTCTCCTCGTGTTGCTCAGAAGCCTTAGGGCAGTGTGGGAACACCGCTGCCAAACAGCCTCCTTACAAACAGGAACTGGTGGCTGAAGCCTCCAGGCTCCAGCCCCTCCTGTATTTCATGGAGGATCTGCTGGTAAGTAAGGAGCCCTGTTCCCACGGGCACCATCAGCACTTTGCTCTGGACTCTGTGCATGTCCCCACCACTGCTGTTAGACCACTTACGATGGAAGAGTCATGGTGGAATTTTCTCTTGAAAGTTCACTTTTAAAAATGGCAGCATGGGAAATAGTTCTGTGCTTTGACTTATTATGGAAAACACATAGAAGATAGCGGGACCTACCTCCTAGAATATTGTGCCCAGTGCAATATCCTATCCTTTGCTGTTGGAAGTCATTTAAAAGAATGTTTTCAACTTTTCCAAACTGCTAGCCAGTTTAAAAAGGAGAATGCTAGTGGCGTTATAATAGCTGCTTACTTCTATTTATGATATCTGCTTTGCTGTATGTGTTTTCCTGATGTTTTTGCACAAGAGGTTATTTCCTTGACCTTCACATGGTTTGAGAAAAATGTTTGCATTTTAGATTTTCATTTTAATTTTGTTCTAGTGTCTAAAGAACAAAAATGAGACTGTAAGCTCCCTGGAGGATGTTTAAGGTACGAGCTGTGAGCCAGATGCAAGCTACAAAACTCCTCAGTTGAGACTCCTTGAAGGCAGCTGTAGTCACCTATCTTTGGAGAATTCAGGTCCCAGCGTGCATTAAAGCCAAGCTCCTGGGATCAAGGGAGAATATTTAATGCTCTGACCCTAGGCTTCCTTGGTGGTCACGCCTATCTTAAAGGCATAGATTGTTATCCTTTTTTTTTTTTTAAGCAAATTAATTTTTCCCTCCAGGACTCCTGGCCAGAGAAGACTTTCATGAGATACCATAGGCTTCCACACATGAAATAATTATGATAAAGGAAAGTTTTTCTTCAAAAAAAATGTAGCATAGAGATGAATATGCAGATTTACTAATATTGTTGCTTTCCATCTTGTGTACACTGAAATTATATTTTTTTTACTGCATTAATCCCATGATCCATGAAACAGATAAACATGCTGTAATATTGCTGGAAAGTTCCTACCCACCCCAGTATATCCAAACCACAGACAAATCCAGCAAGCTACCCATTGCAAAGTTAATATTGCTGGGCAAATGCTTTAAGTACCCGACTCTGTGTCAGGAACAATAAATAAAGTCCTTGGCCCAAAATGCAAATCTTAACAAGGCTCATGCATATCATTAACAATGCAACACACACACTAGAAGAATTATAATCTGGGTATGCTCACTACTGTCAGTTTGACAGCGAGCCTCCCTGGGTTACAAACAGCCACATCCAGAGCTCTCAAGCTGCAGGAATTCATCACCACCCCAGCCAGAGGTGAGTTACACATCTTACATCTGCTCAGGAATGGATGAGAAGCATGATGGAGCCCTGATATGTTTTGTGTGAGGGTATGTGTTTAAGAAAACAAGAACAAAAAGTAGCAAGATGTGAAGAGAAGCACAAAAAGAGACTGAAGACACTCAAATCCAAAAAAGCATTGATAGGACAGTCCTCGGGTTTTGGGTCAGGTGCTGAGTCAACAAAGTTTGGGCTGTTTCATCCCATGTGTGTCTGCAGGACTTTTGTGAATGCCTTGGAAATCAAAAGGACTGTGTTTAAGACATCCATGTCCATCATCACCATTGTGATCCATATCCTGGAATACCCTGCATTTTTGGTTACCAACTTGGATTGAAAGTAACTCCATGTCAAGACAAAAAGTTAATTTATGATGGGTTCTTGTCATAGTTCCAGAAGTCTGCAATAACTACTGGAAACATTAAATTTTTTTTTCTTCATTCAGGATACTTTTGTACATGTTATAGATGTGTAATATAAGTGTTACAAGGAGTCATGACTTGCATTTTAAATTGAAGCACTGGAGCCAGCTCACAAGTATTTTCAAAAATCATTGGCACAAAATAACCTCTTAAGTTAATCCATAGGTCATTTCAAAGCGTTGTGCTGTGTAGGAATAGAAATGTGTGGGCTTTGGATGTCTAATTCATTCAGGTGCTTTTCTTGCAAATCTGTTGATGTCAGTCCTATTGGGCCTATTGCTGAGGAAAAATTATCTGTGTTCATTTAAATGTTAAGACAGGCTCAGTGCTGAAAACTGTTTAATTGCATTAGACAGATGATACCGATTAGAATTTATAAATAAATCAGAGGCAGAGTTAAATTCAAAAGTTAACAGATTTTGTTTAGATGGCTATGACCATATTTCTACTTACTACAAAAAGAGGGGCTTTTTCCTTAAATAATTTTATTTGTTTGTACTGGCACAATGTGTTCAGCATGGGATCTATCACTGTGTCCAAGTCATCTGTTAAATTCATCCACTTTCTCAGATGTTTGTGGTTCCCTATCCTATACTCAGTGAAAAATAGGCACCAAAGCCACAGGGTGACCTGAGCTGACCTAACGTTTGATTGCCTCCATCCCGATTCATGGGTGAGAGCTGGTGTTGACTTCCAAAGTCTTATGCACAGCTTGTAATTGATTTCCATTTGACCTGCAGTGTTTAATTTTGTTCACCAATGGGTTTCTCGATCATCTTTGTTGTTTGTTTGTGAGTGGGTGAGGTCAGTGCACTATATGTAGGCCTGGGCCCACAGGAGGTCACTGGCAACTCTCATCTACTGAGGGACCACCAAGGTCCATTTTAGATGCAGAAACAACCCTTTCATCCATGAGCACTGGGAAACACGACAAAAGATACCAAAAGGAAAAAAATATTCCTAATAAAAACTAACAAATTTGTCTTCATTATTTTATTTGACAAGTATTTTTGAACATGCAGAGACTTTGGTTTTCAGAAAGAAATCTGGGAAGAATTCATGCTGCTAATATGTCGGCTCTGGTGTCCATATGTATCCTTAAGTAATGACACAGACATAGTATTAACAACAGATATTAATAAGTACTCTAGGAATAAAAGATTTTTGAGCAAGCACAACAATGTGCTCCCAGGACCCTGTTCTCTCACCTACATAGTCCTCCTCTGTGCATAGTTGAAGGTTCATTCATGTGGTCAAGGTAAATAATATCAAGGTGAAATTATTTCAGTCCATCAGGCAAAGGAATGATCAACTCTCCCAAAGCTATGACGGTCTCAGAAACCCAAATAAATTCCCTACACTCCACTTCAGAACTTTATCTTTTTTTGTGGACATGTGTAAGTGCAAACATGGCCATCTCATACTTTGCTTAACCCCATTAATAGAAGAAATACTTCTGTTTCCAAAGAAGCATTTCAAAGCATCCCGCAAGAAGATGGAATTACAGGATGATGTGGAGCATCATCCTTATTTACATGAAGGTGCTTCCTGTTAGCACGGCATCCTCCGTTCCCTGGCCTCATATTTTGTCTGGTGCATGTGGCTAATCACTCTATAAACAGGAAGGATACTTGAAAGATCATCTAAATAAACCCTGGTGTGTATAATTCTCTGGTAGGTTAATGAGGAAGAAGTTGGCCAAAAAAAGAAAATTGTTATATGCAAAACAGCAGTTATTATGAAAGTAAAAATGTCTTTGTATATGGGACCTCCGTACTGACTAAAACCACTCTATAAGTTAAACTATAAACAAAAGGAAAACCTAAACTTGGCTGTTATGTGTGTTTCCTCACAAGCAAAAGCACACACATACGTTCAGTCCCCATGTGGCCTCAGGTGAAGCCAGAGGAGTTACACAGAAGGGATTATCTTGAAATCCATTTGCAATTAAGAGCTGTGCCACCTCTGCTCCCTTGTCAGCTGGCTTTATGACTCCTTCTGTGGACTTTACACCTCCAAGATGCCCAAAGCAGACAGTGTGGACAGGCACTGGGCACATCATAAGCAAATTCTAAAAAACTATCTAACTTAAGACATACAGTAAAGCTGCTGAAAACTTTGCATCATTTGTCAACTTTTTGTCCCTCTTCCAAAAACTCCCAGAGACTCTTGTTCTTCATATTAACTTCTATTTTCTAACACAGAAATTGTTCAAATAAGCAATGCTATTTTACTTTAGTTCTCAGGTTGGTGTTTATTCCATCCAGATGTTACTGCTCATACCCCTATCTTCATTTAGAGCAATACTTTGTAAAATACCTAATCTTTAAGTCACTTTTACTTTAATTCACCACTATATTTTTTAAATTACTGTGTTTGGCATAAACCACTGGCTGATTTCACAACTGTGGTGTCTCCACCTTTGGCAAACTGTTCACTTAGCTGTTCCATCCACATTTAATGGAATTGCTGGAACCACTTAAAATCCATTAATATACTACAAATTACAAGTATGAATTATATTTGGTGAATTAGTGCAGTTGGGAAGACTGAATAACTTCTACTCATAAGAAATCAAGTCCATTGCAAATGTGTAACTATAGTTTCCAAAACGATTGAAGATTTTCCACAAATATTCAGAATTAAATCTATGTTTTGAAACATTTATCCTCTTTTGATTCTCTCTCTTTTTTTTTTAAAGTTTTCATTTGCTAACACATTCTATGGCCTTTATGCATTGAATTTGAATTTGTTGTCACTAACTCTCAGCTACAAATGCATCTGTACATGCTATATTAAGCAGTTACACTGCTTGTTTTGTGTACACTTGCATCTGTATTGTTCCCATACATTCCACGTAATAAAACATTCCTCAGGGACTAGATCGTCTGCTTGCTTATGCCCCTTATTGAATTCCATGTTGATGTGCCAGACAAGAACCATTTCTTGGCTTTAGCCAGCCAAAGAAAAACTAACATCACCTCACAGGCAGTGCCGAAAGTTCAGCTGTTCAAAATGAAACTCGCTTGAAACAACCTCAAAGTTTTCAGTTAGTGTCTTCAAATATATTTTTTTGAGAACTTAAAGGATATAAGAATGTAGATTCTTGAATTAGACTAAATCAACAAATTTAAGTCATGAGGAAGGTTTGGACTAAAATGCTTTGGAAGCTGATTTTAAATTTATAAAAACTGTAGTTTTATCATGAAAACACATCATAATTCTCAAAAATAACACAAGCACTTAAAAGAGTGTCTTGGTTTGAAAGACAAAGTAAATAGTTGGAACCCCTGCTTATAGAGCCAAGTCACAGCAGGGTTTATACCCATGCTAAGCAAGGGGGAATGCCTTGGTGTGGCATTAAATGAAGCGACCCACTGCCTGTCGGGACTATTGCAGCAGTTTCCTAATGCACCCCACAGCTCCAGCCAAAATCTGACCCCGATTACACTAGAAGGGCTGTTCTGGAATTTCTCCCAAGTAGCCAAAACAGGAATTTATTCTGGTATATTCAGTTCTCTCATTCTTACTGCTGGTTTTGGGGGAGGTGAAGGAAACAGCCATATGATCTTCCTCAACCATATAATCACCCTGCATCACTGAGACTTTCCATCCCATCTTAACATCCTTAACATATTAGCACATCTTCCACTCACCCTTTTTTCCCGAGATAACAAGAAATGCTGAAACCAAACGTGACAGCTATAGCTACTTCAAAAATACATCCTGCCTTGAATGTTCCATTTCTTTCCTCCTTCCAAAACATAGCCTGCACAGCATTTTGCTATTGAAACATTTTGTACTTGTATTCTTTGCTCTCTTTCTCCTCCTTTTCCCTTTCTCTTGTGCCTCTTTCCAAGGAGAAAGTTACTTGCTGGAAAGCTGAATGTCTTTGGACTTGTGCTGGAAAGAAGACAATTGCTGCAGGTGTCCAAACTTGCCAGAACCTGATACTTCCTTACAAACCAGGGTGGGGAAGCAGTTTCGTATTTCACCTTTTCTGCTATTGCAATGGACTCATGCAAATGGCTGTTTGCAATGCAAAAAGGATCCAGAGAACTCCCAGCATCTCTTGCTGCTGTTTGGTTTATGCTAAGAAGCACTATTGCCTCTGACCCCTTGCATCAGATTCAGCTACAGCATAAAGAGAGTAATACTAGGTTTTTTCTCCCCCCAAAAGAAGCACAAACTCCTTCTTGGAGCTTACTCTCTGATCCTCTCAGCCATCAATGTGGAGCCACACCATGCAACTCTCACATCCCAAGTAACAAAAAGTCCATGCAGATCTTATCCTGTTCCAATTAATTGTACTGCTCAGTCTCTCAATCGGTCCTTGAGACTTTTTCTCTCTTTGGAGACTTATGGGACCAGAAGGAAGCCAAATATTCAGATCTCAGGGCTCCCTTAGGAAGGATCCAGTTTCCAGAGAGGAATATGATTACAAACAGCATTCAGGCAACAATGTGTTTTAGGTGTCTGCTCTCAGGCCAGCATGGAATAGAAACAACAGCCCCAGCTTTGTCCCAGCAGCTTTATACCGTCTTGGCTTCTCCAGTGAGCCTTCCTGATTTATGCCGATGTGAAAGAGAGAGAGAGAAGAAAAAGAGAGATGTGTAAGGGCTACAGGGTTTTGTGGTTGACACAGCCAAGAAGCAAGAAATCCTTCAAAAACCTTCAAAATGCAGAGTAAGACTGAGTAAGGGATTTGATGGCACTGATTTACTGTCAGGGAAAGAGACAAGTATGCACCGGTACAAACATCTATTTTCATTGCTGTTCTGATAGAAAGGATTCGGTGTTAATGATTGGCCCAGACCTTCAACAGTTCTGGTTTGTCCCATGTCATGTTCAGCTCATCTGTCAGAGAGTGGCAGGCAGTGTTGTCTTTATCAAAAGAAAGAAAAATCACGCCAAGAATTCAAACTGAAAGATGTGATCTGCCATAGTAAGAAATCAATTAATGTTTTTCCTCTGACTTTTCCCAAAAATGTGAAAGCTGTGCTGTCTCCAAATAAAAAAGATAAATGAGACTCAAATCTGCACTATGTTAGCAGAAACCACCTGCAGTTAATTACAATTAGATAAAGGGATGACTTGTCTTTTGGTCCAGATCTTCTGTCTTTGAGGCCCACGTCTGTTCCAAACCACACAAAAGAAAGATTTCAGCTCTGATTTATTCTCTGATAGGGAACGGAGGGCACTCCAGCCCCTTCCACTCCTCACTCCTCCTGTGTGCTCCCACAGCTACAGCCCTTGATACTGCATGATTTGCCCTACCTTCATGATTTAATGAATTTTGGCGGGGGTGAACTGCACGGCTTAATTAAAATGTTTCCCCCTACAAATAGCGTGTGTATTCTCAGGTATCCATTTGTACTGGTTTTCATTTTTCAAGGGCTTATTTCCTGCAGGAAATAATTTCTTTTAATCAAAGTAAAGAAGACACTTTTTCCCTTGGCCACTAGTGTCAGCATTAGTTGCATATTAAAGTTTTATAGGAGTCCAGAAATGATATTTTTTCTATATCAAATTCATCCTTGCAGATTTTCCCTTTCAGACAAATCTACTGTTCTGATTCATGTGAGAGATGGGACAACGCAAAGAATGGCCTGACAGAGCATTTTGAAAGGAAACCCTTTTTTTAGGGTGGCAGAAAACTTTGGGGTTTTATATCTGATGTACCCTAGCTTGTTGGCAATTTTTGTGTGTGCACACCAGACCTGATGGCTGGATTACTTGCCAGAAACATGTCACCCAACTGAAGCAAAGTATATCACATCGATTGTACACTATCTCTTTGTACGCTATCTCTTAATGGTTTCTAAGCAGTGACTTCATCAGGGCTCTGACACACAGTTAGCAGTTCATGCAGACTAAATAACATTATGCAGAACTTCCTTTGTTCTAAAGCCTGTTTTTCATGTAGAGAAGAGATCCAAGGCTTATCCCAGACTAGGTCCCTTTGATTAAACACAATGTAATTCTATTTTTCCGCCGTGTGCCAACAACAATCACCATATCTATCAGTTCAGCCGCATAGCTGTCAAATTTAGATGCTGCATTTACTTTTCTAAAGCCATTATCAACCAGATTTGTTCACCTAATTTCAGTGTAGTTACAAGACAGGACCATACTATGGACTTCTTATGCTACTGTCACATCTAATTTAATCATTTTCTGCTAAGTTAAAGTCTAACCTGCCTGATTTTTGACAAATCAGAAAACCATTTCACTCTTTCTTTAACATCTAATATCACACAAAGTTTTGTGAACAGACAGGTTCTCTGAGTGATCCACTCCATTACTGCTGTAACAGAGAGGGAAAAAATATATGAGCCTGTGTCTTCCAGACAGCAGTGTGAGAGCTGTGACCACATGCAAAGAGCCAAAAAGCTGAAGGATGAATCCAAACGCTACCAAATCACATAAGTGTTTAAACATGCTGGTTTTATTCATAATCAAGTCCTTCCCTTGTCACCGGGTGCGTCTCCACAGCCTGAGGCGGAGAGCTGCCAGGAAGTTTTCTTGGGGGGCATAGCACCCCACAGAAGAGCTTTGCTGCCCAGAACAGTTTCTTTATTTTACTGTTTAAGTGTTGTTTAACAGTTTTCTGCTAATGTGCCTGAAAGTCTGAAGCTGGCTTGTACCCAGCCATGTAGCCATAGACTTTGTTCATTTAAACTCTCTAAAGCTCTGTTCTCCCTGTTTTTCATTATTTGTCCCTTGCTCCTATACCCCCTTTGCTGCAGTGTCCTGGCCAGCGCATCAGTGAACAGCAGCAAGGTCATGGTATGGCTCCAGGGTCCCTGCAACCACAATAAAGAGAGGTAGAACAGCATCCCTGTAGCATGTGCTGGCAATCCACTGCTGCTCCTCAGGGCACGGGGAGCCAGGCCAGTCCCAGCCACTTCTCAGAGTACCGTAGGAGAGGATAGGGAGAGGTGGTAGCAGTGGGTTTGACAGGAGGTTTTGAGTAGGCTGAGGGTCAGCATGAGGAACTGTGTTTGGCTGTGGAGGAAGAGTTCAAAATGCAGAGATATGAGAGTTGTGCAGAGACATATGCTGGGAAAATGCCCTGAGCATCAGCCCTGAGTGGATGTGAAACCCAGCAATCGTCACAGCTTGATGAATATGTGCCATTTTGACAGGAAATGCCAAATATGCCTTGAATTAATTATGTCTCTAACCTTTTCCTGCTGGAGAGAGTGCATTGGCCCATTTGAAATAACAAAGCCTGGACAAACAATCAAGAACTGAAAAGGGTAAAGCCATTGCTGTTAATCAATCTTCAATGAAATTAATGGATATTTCCACTCCTTCTGCCCCTTTACCTTTGCTCCAGTTTACTTCCACAGAGCACAGCCTATATTTCAAAGGATTTTGGAGGAGCCTCACCACATAAAAGCCTCAAAAAACAAAAGAAACGGCAATTCAACAGCAATATTCCATATTGCTGAATATTGTGAAGTGGCAGATTTAAGGTGCCTTAGAAAGCTGCACCAGATAAGGAAGCAAAGCTGCTGCTGGGGAAGTGCTGTCGAAAGTGGTACCACCCAGGGACAAGCAAATTATGGTGAAAATCCCAAACTGGCCTCCAAGGGGCAGTAATGTTGGAACAAATCAGAGTAGCCAAATGGAAAATTAATAAATAAATTTTTAAGCAGAGAGAGGCTTACATGGGAGGGCCATGAAAGGCCAGAAAAAGCACAGAAAAAACTAGTAGCAAAAGTACAAATGGTTCGTTGCCGTTCAGAAGCACTGGAAAACATTCGCCAGAAATTATTGTTCTTGGGTTCCCTGAAGGGTAAGACTATCTAGATTAGATATTCACACTTCATGAAGGAATTGTCACATGGACCTTCAAATCAAGTGCTGGTGTGTTCTTTACAGGCAGAACTTCCAATGCAAAGACTGAGCATTGACCCTAGTGTCAGGTTTGTCTCTTTCATAGACAGCAGGAACAAAATAGCATTGCTGAAATCCTCAAATTTTTTTTTTAAAAAAACTGAATTTAGCTGTGCAGAATGATCAGTAAAGCTTGAAAATATTCAGAAATTTGGTGAGAGGATGAATTAATGCCAAGTCCACTGAGAGATACTACTCCCTCCCAAATTACAGCTGATTTATAGAAGTTTGTTATAAGAAGTAATTTTTTCTGAGACAAAGTACCTACCAGCATGCTACTGGGCAGAGTAGAAGAGTTTTAAAGGATTGCCCTTTGGCATGATCTCTATCAAGACATAAATCAAATTCTAAACTGAATAAATCAAGCCTTCTGTTCAGGTGATTATTTAAAGCATTATTATTTTGGCAGTGTTCTTGATAGCTGTATTTTCACTTTTTTTTTTCAGAATCCTTTTCAAAGTTTGGCTTGGACTAAGTTTTGTATTTAAAAGAGCCTGTTTATTTAAGTGCACGTAAATATACAGAATGTCTTACATTTAACAGTTATTTGCACTGATCCGCAAATTCCAGAACAAGACAGCTCTTCTTTTAAGCAGGATGTATATTCCCAGATTAAAATTTCTTTGCAAGCTTCCAGTCAATATTCACTTTTCCAGCAAAGGGGGAAACTGACATAGAATAAAGGATCAGCTGGTAAATCTCCCTTTCTTTTATCTGTCCCCAGCTTCATAGGAGAATCTGAGGAAATTGTATTCACACTGGGACCTGTTGGGGCAGTGAAGAAAAGTAGAGTGATGTCTAGCTGTGCTGAAAATTCCTTTGTGATATAGGAAAGCTTCCTGTGATGTTTCCCAGAAAAACTAACCCGAATTGCTCTTCTGAAAGACGTTTTCAGCACGTAAACTGGCATTTGGACAAAGCCCAGCTTTGCCCAGGAGACTCTCTGTCCTCGTTCCTCAAAATAGCAGGTAGGTTTTCAGAATGTATATTGTGTAAGCACAGACATATGTTTAAACATGCTCAGTTTGTTTATTCATCTGTATCCACAGATGCCACCAGCCAGGCAACCGCTGGGCTTGTGTTAGTGCTGCTGCCTGATTTAAAGACATCGATCACCAACTTGCACAAGACACAAACACACAGAGACAGGGCCACAGTATGGACTTCATTTTGGTATCTGACTAGGATGTTAATGCTCATTAATTAATGCCAGTGTCAGAGGAAAAGTTATGCAGTGATGATATTTACTTTTAGGTTATTTCCTAGAACTAAATATCAGAGCAGAAGAAGGGAGGCGAAAAGCCAAAGACAAAAAAAAGTACAAACATTTACTTTTTCCCAGGAATAAAACTGACCATATATTTGGGATATTGAACAGTTGTTTGTACAATCAGTGAAAAAATGGCTATCAAAAATTACCTGTAAGAATATCATTAGAGTTCAGGCCTAACACTCTTAAACCAGCTGATTTCTAGAGTTCAGAGAATCCTTTGTGGGTGACATCCATTCATTGACTCAAGATTCATTTTGCAATTAGATTTATACTTCTTCTTTGGAGAAAGAAAGCTGGAATCTTTCAGAAACTGAGGGCTGACAAACTGTATTAATTTTAGTAGTGAGTCTCTCAGCTCAAGCCCCGCCAAAGGCCAGCAAAGTGGGTAAAATATTCCAGAAGCATAAAATAACATTTTCTGCAGCCTGTCACTGCCCTTTCATTATAAATCTCAAAGACCCTTTAACCTTCGGGATCTATTACTTTCACAAAAAATAGGAATAGGATTGCTTACTCAACTTCCAAGAAAATGAAGTGTGAGTATAGAGACAATTTTTTCCAAGAACTTCACACAAAATATTTTACGGATTACTTTTCCTAATTCCTATTCCTAAATTATTGCAAATGCAGCAGCCTGTCAATTGCAATTACTGAGAGTGAGAGATGACCAGTAGGTCACTGTTCCTAGATATCCTAAACATGTCAGCTTTCATTATTGTATCTTAATATCATCCCTTCTCCAATTGCTATTTGCATTCTACCACACACCAGTGCCTGTTGCCTTTTTGGGTGAAATTCCTAATTATTGAGCAGGACTAATTTATAGCCAGGCATGAAAACATATTCTTGAAAGCAGTAGGGTGACTGGTAAAAGCTATATTGTTTGGGTTAAAGCATAATTGAATGGCTAAGCTGCATTTAGACTTGTCTCTTGTTTCTCAAAGCCTTGATCTCCCCAGTCCCTCTGAGTTCTCCTACGATTTAGGATCCAGGGCCAAAGCCTGATGTTACATTGCTGTGTTCTTACAAACTGGTACGGAAAGCAGAAGTGCTTTGGCCCTTGGTTTTGGTCAAGTTTTCACAAAGAGATTATTCTTTCAGGAAGTGTGAATCCATGTGCCCAGTGATGACCTCTTACTGCAGCTGCCGTGTGTCTTAGGGGGAACGGGAGTCAAATAAGGCAAACTTCTGTCCTTCTTCCTCTCTCTCTCAGAGCTCCCTGGCTTGGCAGCTTGCCAGGATCCACAGCTGGGGTCAGATTGGGAGAGCAACTGAGGTCCAAGGTCAGACTACAGGGCTAGTGGGAGACGTTTGCTGGGGCCTGGAGGGGAGAGGAGATGGGGAATGTAATGAGCTCAGAGAATGGGGATCTTGACAGAAAAATGCACTGAGGGCAAGGAGATGAATGAACATGGGCTCTCAAAGAACAGGGGAGTTTTCTTTTTCCTGCAGAAGCCAGACCCCATTTCTCTATCAAGCTATACAAACATAAGCTAGAAGTAAAGCGAAAATACATTTACTGAGTGCAAGCAATTGAATTAGGGAATACAATGGACATTAATTCGCCAGCAGCTGTCCTAAAATCACCAGAAGTCAGTTTATCTTTGCCACAGGCCATCACATAGGAAAAACTTCCTGTTTGGTTTCTAAAATGTTTCACTGTGAAAAAAAAAAGATGCATCCACTGGGTTTTTGTAGTTCCTGATGTTTTATACCAGGCCAGGCTGTGAGTAAACCCAGTGTTTGCATTTCCCATTAGCCAGCTTTGACGGGACGCAGGTAAGTTGTTCCTTTCCTACCTCAGGATGGGAACGCTGGCCAAAGAAGGCTCTGAACTGAGGAGAAAACTTCACATATCTTCTGTGGCAGGAAAAGTATTAGGCTAGAATGTAAGAGCCATTTCTAATAAAAAGTGTACCAGGAAGCATAAACAGAAAGGTTCTTTGGATTACTGCAAGTCTTTAATTGATAACACAGTTAGCAAAGAGACAACTCCACGGGGATGCTCAGATGCAGTCGAGATGGGCTTCTTACAAAGTTAAGTCAACATGGCACAGAAAAAAGCAGTCCCCAAGCCCTGGGGCTGAGGCCATTCCAGGCCACCGCATTCGCGGTGGGGAATCTTTTTGCAGTGGCATTTTGCCATGTGTCAGCCCTTTGTTTCAGCACCTTCCTGTAGCCTCTGTGCTCCTCAGTTGCTCTGCCTGGACATCTACCTACAGCAGTGTTTGCTAAGCAAAGGCCAATGGTGAGAATGGCAGTCAGGAAGTGGGCAGGGGGAAAAGAAAACGCATGGATACAGGGAAAGAGGTTGGGAGCTGAGGGAGGTGCTGTGATCAAAAACCATAGAAACCAAAGGAAGGGCAGGCTCACTGCAAGAAAAAGGTTGAGATATAAGGTGGCATCCCAAAGTGGGAGCTGTCCCTCACTGAGAGAGGCCCAGGGACCTGAGCAAGAGAAGAAAGGAAAACTGAAAGACAGGAGGCAGGAAAAGGGACATGTGAGCACAAGACTCAGCAACACACACTGGGCAAGGTGTCGCCTCTAGCACCTGCACCTAATAAGTGGAGGCAGCTGCCCACCCTTGGCCAGAGTAGGGTGCTGCAGTGTGGAGGGCACTACTGCATGCAGCATGGTGGCCACCTTGATTTCCTGAGGGAGCCAAGAGGGGAGAACTGCACCTTGGACACATTTCTGGGAAGCGCACTTGCTGTCATGAAATACAGCAATTCTTCTTGAAAAGCAGTATAATCCCCTATTTGCTACGAGGCATGAGAAGAACTGTGCTAAGCACCACTCCCTGCTTAGCTTTGAGCTAACAGTGAACAAGAAAGAAGTCTCAAAAAGAAGATTTGAAGCCTGTTTTTTTCCAGCCCTGGCCCCATATGGAGCAGTTCTGCATGTGCTGGGTAGTTGCAAGTGTGCCCTTCGTTTGCACAGCTGTGAGCCCTGCAGTTTTGTGCTCCCACAGAAAGATTTGTCTCACACAAACAACCAACCTACCTTTGGTGTGTTTTAAAGGAAGAAAGGCACTTTTGTTTGGTGTAAAAAAGTGAAGTTTCTTCGTTTCTTTCTTCTTGTGTGATTAGATAGAGAGGCTGACAAAAATAATTTTCCAGCAAAGAAATCCCAGTTTCTCCAATTATTTTGCAATTATTTTCTTTCAGGCAATCTCTCCCACATTAACAGTTTTCCTTTTGTGTCTACAGCTGCTGCCCCCAGCCCACACCTCTCCTTCTTCGAGTTCTGTAATGAGTCAACCCCAGGAGGTGGGTCAGGCACGAACATAAGCTCAGTTGATATCTGAGCCGTGTTACTGAAAGCTGCTCCAGAAAGAGGAGGCTCAGAAGAGCAGATCCTCTGAGCCCTTACGTCACAAGGGAAATTACACATTCTGCACTCCTGAAAGCACAGGGGAGATGGGACTTTCAGATGTGTCAAAACAAACAACCTAGCCATCAATCTTTTCCTACAAGGCTTGTACAACAGCCCGTTTGCCACGCATCCCTAAAGTGTGACTCTCCTGACATTATAAAACTGAGCTAAAATATGGGAAAGTCAGACAAAATGTTACAGACAATAACATTCCTTATTTTTGCAGAACAAGCATGTTTTATGAATATGGATGTTTTGCAGTGGTACAAGGGAAGCTGCAACTCGCCCTCTGCTACTAGGCAGCTGGAGCTTCTGGAATGCTTTCCCGGCAGAAGCAAGGTAATACCACACTATAAAGGAAAAAAAGTGGTTGAGTAAGAAAATATTTTGAATTTGGAATTAAATGAAACCCGAGGCAAAACCAGCGTTCAAGACACATCCTGAATCATTCACTCTGCTGTCTTTATGACTGAGGAGACCAGCACAAAGCCAGCCCCATGAGTGGTTTCACCATGTCCTTTTGTATAGCCCACATGCACAAGGCCAGCTCTGTTGCTCCCTGGGGGGAGAGAAGCTCACACAAACAGACCCCTGCCTGTTCCTGCAGAGGTCCTGGTGTTGTTCTTAGCTGAGGCCTTCCAGGAGGCTGTTAGTCTGTTCAGCCTTTTTGCCTGAGCCTAGGAGCTCCTTGTGTCCTCTTTTCCTCGTATAATACTGCCTTACTGCATCTGAACTGGGCTGGCTCCTTGGCAAGTCTCTTCTCCCGGTACACACCTCAGGCATTTTAGTAAACCTCTGTGCACTGGTAGCTCCTTTCCTTTGATATACTGAGCTTTACAATGCCAAAAAGCACAGCACAGAGCTTCCTGCACTGTGTAACCAGTCACATGGACAAATTTGGGCAGAGGAGGGAAATTGCAAACAGCAAAAACCTGTCCCTCTTGAATAAAGAGAGCACCACGATGATCTTTCCTATTGACACATAAGAACTGCAAAGGGCAGCACAGGTCCTTGTCCGCTGCTCTGCATCCCTCCTAGTGCAAAATCACCTGGAAAACTCTGTGAGCCTAAGAACTGACAAAGCCTGAAGGAATGGGAAGAGGAATGCCCCCTATCGTGTTTCGGTTGGTGTTTGCTCAGTGGAAAACTCAGAGGGAGAAAATATCCATTTACACCACGTGGAGCTGACCAAGGACTTGTGAATCCCAGCCCAAGCACTGTCTGCTGTCCCTCCTGCTGGGTGCTTTGGGACCTGGTTGACCAGTGCACCCCTGGCCAGGCCTTGTACCCATGGATGAAGGCTCCTTGAGAGCCCAGTGCAGAGAGGCCCCTGCACAAGGAGGTCCTGCACGTGCCCTGGGACAGGAGCAGGGAAGGGGATTGGACCACGCCTATTCCCCACTGCACCGTCCACGTGCCATGGGACCGCCACACCACACTTGACTCTTTTCCTTTGGAAAACGGATGTCATTGTCAATGTTAAGTCTTACAAGATGGTGCAGAATTTAGTATTTGCCAAAATCAACCATGGCAGAGTCTTACTGGTCCTATTTCTTTGCATGCACTCCAGGACACCAGACACATCACCTTGGTGCATCACCCTGCAGGTGAGAATACCCCAAAATAACAGTTGTCTCTACTGTGGGATTTGCTGGCATGTGTGAGGGCTAGGACCAGGTTTACACAGGGAACACATGCAGGAAACAGAGCAGCCCTCAAACTGTGGAGGAAAAAGGGGCCTGTTTTTAACAGGATGCAGAGGAGCAGTACAAATCACTAAGTGTGGTTTTATGGGCTCGTGTGCTTTATTGTGCTATTTTTTCCTAAGCTCCTGTCTTCAGATGTTGGGAGCAGGTGACAAGCTCTCTGGCCAGTTATAAAGAGACAACTGTGTGAGCACCACCATGCAGGGTGAAACTAACCTCTTGCTCATCTTTAAACTGAAATGACAAGCAAGCTGAGATATGGGGGCAGAAAGCTCCAAGGTGGAAGGGCCAACATAAGAAATAAGAAATGGCAGTGGTTCAGTGGAGGATGCTGACAATTTGGAGTGTTTTCCTTTAGAAGCAGTGAAATGAAGAAGCGATGACAAACAGAGATAAGGGTAACCTATCAACATTCCTTGTAAAGCATATGGCCCTGTAAATGAGAGTTCACTGCCTGATAGCATCCATTATTGTACATTCTAGATGCAGTAGGACTTTTCAGCAGATGCTGCTGAATCTGCCCCTCCTGCTCTGTGTTTTATTGTATGGATTACAGCCTTCAAAGTTGTGAGCTGGCTTTCTTTAGATTTTAAAAAAGAAAAAAAAAAAGGTGATTGTCTGAACTGTTTTTGAGTTGACTTACAACTAGCATGACCCTGAGATCTTTCTGCCAGCATCCTGCCATTTATTTACTTCTGAACTTCTCCCCAAATTGTTTGAGACCAAACAAGTATGGAAGAAACTGAAAAAGCACCACACTGGAAATCAACATCATGATAGTTTGAAACCTGTGTAAGATTTTCAGAAAATTCCTTTGCTATTAGCCATGGTTTGCCAGAAAATACACAGCAAAGCCCAGCAGGGGATGGGGATCTCCACCCCACAGAGCCCTTTCTCCATACTTTTCTGTCTGTTGACGTTAAGTTTAAAGGCAGGTCTCTGGGAGACCTGTTTTGTCAGATGGGGTGGGAATCTGCTGGGAGAGGTGGCTGATAACTGGTGTGTTGGCCCCATGCACGGCATCATGGAATGGGAAGGATCCCTGGAAAGGGACAGTGCAGCCTTATACTTCTTATTTATTTTCATTTAAATCATGGAGATTTAAATCAAAAAAGAATGCTTCAGGAGCCCAGAGCACAATGCCACCAAAAGTGCTCTGGTGCCAACAAAGACTGAGTAGTTAATGCCTGTTGGATTCTGGGTTTCTGTGCGAAGGTCAGCTAAAAAAGTTTCTTTTTTTCCAGTTTTTAAATTAGGCATCTGTCCTAGTTTTGTTATTATTTTTCACTTGATTTACCAGAAGGCTACCCAAGTGTCAAAGCCTATACAAAATAGTAGCCAGCAGTCTGACAAGGCCACCTTCAACATGCTAGGTGTCAGTTTCAAAATAAATACCATACTGCTGAAGCAAAACTGAGTTTCCTGGTAGTAAGCCACACTTCCCAGCCATCTCTTGCTTTTCCCAGGAGGCAGTAATTGAGATTTGGAGCAGCCATGCCCTGTTGGGGCTGAGATGTAGCCAAACAGTCACAGAGGGGAAGATGGGATGGAGAGGACAGGCAGAAGGGGTCTGGCAAGGACCTATCTCCACTAACCACCTCTGGCAGGGATGGCTCACAGCAGCACATGCCATCACTGAGGGGAGGGACACGCATCCTGTTTCAGCTGAAGATTTGTTTCCTCCGTGGAGGACCTAGCCCATTAAATTAACTAGGCTGTTTTCTGTAATTTATTTCTAGTCTGCTATAGAACATATCTCCATTATGTTACAGCCCACCTAAGATATACAGACAAACTTTGAGGCCTTAATTAGAAAAAAATGAAATTAATTTTTTTTTAAGAACTTTTGAAAGCAACAACATATCAAGAGGCTCCCACTGCTTTCTTTACAAGGCGGAAGTGTTTTCCTTTCTAGGAAAGACTTGCTTTTGCTACCTCTGCAAACTCTGTGTTTGCTAAAATAAGAATTTTTCTCTTAGCATACATACAGTTTCCCAAGTTGTACTTCTCTGTCTCCAGGCAGAAGAGCCTGCAAAACACTTAAAATCAAGGTAACAATACTCACCAAGTGATTTGAAAACACTGTGAAAAGTGTCATCAAAAAAATGTGTGATTATACAATGAAAAGACTGAACAAAATATATAATATGCAGAAGAAAAATCCCATTGAAGTAACAAGAAATCTGAAATTGCTGAATTAACTTTTTCATACCAGGCAATGAAATTAGCTTTCCATTGTATCGTGAGCTTTTTGTTTAAGTGAAATGTTTCTTTAAGAAAAGCAAGAAACCAAGCTGTGTGGAAGATCTGTTTTCCCTCTTTAATTAATCCCTGTCTCAAACTTTGAAGACCTTTCTGCCCACTGTTTTAAAGCAACATAATTTATCTTGAGTACTAGGGATCCATTTAGTGGTGTTCACAGTCATTCAACCCCTTCTGCGAAGTCAGTATCCACCCTTGATAAGACTGGCAGAGTTCAGTCCAAACTATCACTGTTAAATGTCTTCACAAACATCAGACTGGCCTTGAGTGAAGGGAAATCTGTAGGAACTTTTATGTAGGATAGCATGGAGCTTAAGAAAATATTGGAGGCAGATTTACACACTGCTCGGTTTCTATCTTCTTGCAGGGCAGAATTTGCAGAGCTGTTGCAATGCTGCAATTGCTTTGTCATCTCAGATGAATTATCAAAAGCAGTTGGCTACTCCCAAGGCATCAGAGTGATTTTCTGTGAAGTGTTCAGATGCAAGCTTGTAAGAAAGTTATTTATTTATTTCAGTAGGAAAAAAATTGACTAAACTCATAAAACTGGTAATGCAGTTAATCATGATATTAAATCTCAAGTGAGAAAGTGTTTCATAAAAGAAAACATATTCCAAATACAGCTAAATTTACAGTTTAGAAGAAGCACTGTATCATTAGGAAGCCCTCTTAGTATAGCCATTTTCCCATTAAATGAAAGATTTTGATTGGAAAAGCGAGGACACAAATGCAGTAACTTGACTTTACAAGGTATGGCACAAATTAAATGGAGCATTTAACACTGAACATGCAACTCTTATTACAGTGGTGCCCAGAAAGTCACATTTTATATATACAGGATTATTAGAACTACCTTGAAAAAGTGACACTTCACAAGTTATTTGCTTCCAGTTTTCCACAGTAATTAACAATTAAAAAGGGATGCAGCTCAACAGCTGCTGTTAAAACACCTTTTCCTTGGACTTACACCACAACTGGATTAAGCCCAGCTGACCTGACTCTGAAAGTGAGGGTTAAAGAGATACTTATTTTTATCCAGCATAATGAAGTTTTACTGATAACTAAAACTGATGGGAAAAATGTAATCAAAACCAAGTTTTGTTGAATATTTTATAGATGTCATGAAAGACATATCTCCCACTGTGTTTTTAAGAACTTATTTCAGAAGCAGCATTTCAGTGCTTTATCAAAAACAGTTGGATGTTTCATTAGTTTTTGTTTCCCTTTTTTCAGCTGGGTGTTGAATGCCAACACTTGCTACTCAGCTTTTTCCAAACATTTGAATTAAATTGATATAAAGTAGAAAAGTGCAGATAAACCCTCAATTCAAGGCAATTTAACACCAGTTTCTCTCTGATTTTAGCCTGATACTTTTACGTTGCAGCAAACCGGCCAAAACCTATAATGGACAAAAGAGGGAGCTCTTTTGCTGCAGCTTCTCTGCAGAAGTGTGCTTACTTTCCTTAAAATTCAAAGCTGTTTCCAGGATTTCATAACACAGGAAACAGAAGTTATTTGTTCTGCAGAAGATTAAATATTGAGCAATGTTGTTAAAAAAAAAACAACCCAACCAAAAAAGACAAATAAAAAAAAAAACCTCACAACAACCCAAAGCTAAACAAAAGCAAACAAACAAGCTCCATTTGCCTTCTCTTCCAAACAGTTACTCTTTTAAAAAGTCACCTTTTCATATTGAGCTGGAGGTCCTTCTCTCCCCCTTTCTAAAGTGGGGAGACTGCAAAAAAAAAAAAAAAAACCACCAAAAAAAAACCCACCACCAAAAACCACCACCCTTTTATAAGGCTTTATTACAAAAAATTAAGAAACCTGAAGGCTCTCCTTTTCCCTGACCATCCTGGGATTGCCCAGCCGAAAGATTAACACGTTTCTGCTGCATCGCATTGTTGCTTGACCGCAGTTCCCAAGCTTTACCTTCCCTGGTCTCAGAGCAGCAGGTCCACTGCACCAATAAAGATCGAATTGCAAGCAGGGCAGCTTGACCTGCTGGAGCCCTGGTGCTTCAGCAGCTCTGTTGCCTGGGACTCGGATGCTCCGTGCGCTCCCTAAGCGAGCCAGGGCAGCACGTCCCCTACCCGGACAGCCAGCCAGCACCAAGGCTCAGGCGTCCGCAGCATCCCATGGGGACAGGACGAGTTCAGGCTCTGCTCAGCACCGCTGGTGTGCCAGACCTTGGTTAAAACCCTTCTGGCGAGTGTCTGCTGCTGCCTGCCTTTGGGAAGGTGCAACACCACCGCTGCTACCCAAGAGAGGGCAGAGCAGGAGCAGCGATACCCCACATCTCCCCCCGGCGCCCCTTCAGGTCTGGGAAAGATAGTAATAAATATAAAGAATACAACAATCGAATTAAGGATAGGCAGGTCTGGTGAGCAAGCAGAGGGCTGGGAAGGGTCTGAGGGATCACACTTTCCCAAACTCAGCCACGCCACTCAATCGCAAACACAGAGCCCCCTCCCTCCCAGCAGCAGACTTCAGGCTGGATTGCAGTGAGGAAAGGATCAAGCTCTTGAAGAAACAGATGTGAGGTCCAAACCCAGCATTTTACTGATGTTCACTAGAGCCAGCAGGCCATTTGAACATGAACTTCATGCTAGGTTTTAAGTTGAGACGTGCTTGCCTAACAGAGACAGACAGCAAACCCCAGGTTCTGAGGGTGAATAGGAATTTTAAAAACATTATTCCAATTTCAGGAAAACTGCAGCAGTTTCCTCACCCTTGCCTGTGCCTACTTGAACTCCCTCCTCCAAAACAACCCCACCCAGAGATGGCTGCTGTCCCGGGAAGTGTTTTACCTCAGCACAGCTTGTATTTTGAAGAGGCAGACTGCAAGCTGTACTCATATTTTCTGTTTTTCACTTTTTTTTCTTTCTTTCCTAAGGGTACCATTTGACTCAAAACCAAGAGGCACCTATTCCACAGGAATGAAAAACATCGAGCTACGCTGTAAACAAACTAGGTCTTTGCTGGACTCAAACTCTAATGATGCTTCTTGTGCGTCTGTGCAACAGAAGTGGACTGGTCACTATAATCTACTCTATTTTTCTTCCTGTGACATAAATAATGCTCAGATCCCGTAAATACTGACCTCTCTCCACTCTCTGAATGGAACTTGGCAGCTCCATTCCTGCAGAGAAAAGTCAGAGCCAGGAGAACCCTGAGCAACTCATGCTTGCAGGGTTACATTGCTCATGTGGGGACTGCCCGGTGGCCCAGACCCAGGCTCACTCTTCTGGGGCATCTCTGAGAGATAGAGTGAGAGAGCAGCCCTCAGTTTAGCATTTAACCACCCTTTTGCATTAGGATTCTTGGAGGGTGGCAAGGGGCAAGAAGGTAGAGGTTGTCTCAGCTGTAAGGAGACCAAAGGATGAAGAATTAGAAAGAAGGCACTACAATAAGAGCAAATATTTTACGGTGTTGGAATAAGGAAGCTGTTGCTTTCACTTAATGAAGATGCAATGGATACATTCACCAGGGTCCTGATCTGCACAGTACCACAGCCCCAGTCCCACCAATTTTAAGTGAACAATTTATGTGGTAGCACGTGTGTAACACCATTTGGACACAGTGGCACGTGGGAGCATCCCAAATGCTCAAGAAGGAAAGCCTCTCCTTAAGAGTCGCTTTGGGCAAAATAGAAGAAAATTCCAGGGGCCTGGCAAAACCAAAATATGTGTACAGAGAGGTGAGCCCAAACCACACAACCAGGGATCATGAGCACCGATACAAAGGATATGTACCTCATCACGGCTATTCCCAAAGAGAGATTTTCCTGTTCCTATTTGAGGTCAGTGTGCACACAAAAACAAACTGACAGATGTAACCGATTACAACAAACACAAGGGAAGGGTGTGGGCAGCTACTAAAAGCCAAGAAGTGTAGTATGTCACAAGCAAATGTACAGCCTGGTGGACCCACAGCGCTTTTCTAAGCAGAGGTAAAACCTTTCCTGCGCAGAGACAATGCTAATCTTGGACAATTTCTTAATGTTAGTCAAAGGATTTGGCACTGCATGAAACACGAGTGAAGTTCCTGCTCCCACAGGCTGAACTCTTAAGTCTTGTGACATGTTTAGGAGGTCAATACCATACAGCACAGATTGGTTATTTATCTAGAATTCCATGACTAGCTCGGAGCAAAGCTAAATGCAGAGCCGAATCCAATAAAATTCTTGACTGACTGCAAACTTGGCCCATCCGACTTTGTTATGCAGATTTTAATCACAGTAGTGCAAAATGGTTCCATTCAGGCTCAAATGCTTAATGGCACTGTCCTGGGGATGGGGGGAGGTAGGAGGTGAGGGATTGTGGGCACTTCAGGGTGAGGACATATCTGAACTCTGCATCCCTGGGCAATCTCTCTGACCATTAGATCTGTATATAAACAACTGCCACCTCCTCCTCAGGCTTGTTCTCAAAGACAAATGGCTAGGTGGACAGGATTCGTACACTGAACACAGAAAAGGAATTTTGAATTCCTGCCTCTTCTGGCAAGTTTCTCCCATCACCATTTTTTGCCACTACTTATTCTCCATCTGTTTTACTTTAAGCTAAGTTGTTATTATTCTCCACAAGGACAAGCCCTAAGAAATGCCAAAGAACATTTGAACCCCAGGAAGTGCATAGGCTGGTAATGAACGCATTATCCTTCCTTTGTACCATCAGTTGGTGCAAGGAAGGCAGGTCAAAGGGCAAGGCTTTTTCCACTTCTTTCTTGTACTGCTGCTCTGTAGAAGGGACCATCTTCCACTGCCATGGAGGGAGGGAGGAAGATGAAGAAGAGACCCAGTCCTATATCTTGCTGTCTGCACAGCTCCTGTTCAGTACAGGACACAGCACAGGTTGTTCCTCAAGATGTTTGGGGTCCGTAGGTGCTTTATTTTCAATTATTTTCATCAATGTCGAAAGTCTGGTGTATTTACTTGTGTTTTGTGACTAGTTAAAGCTTATTTAATTGTTGTATTCTTTGCAAATTCTCTCTGCGTAGATTTTCTGATGCCTAACAACGTAACGCTGCAGTCAGAGCACTAAGAGAAAATGGTCCTTTTCCACTAACCCACTTAGGTGAAACTTCAAGAACACTGTTGTCTTCAGGACCCCCATGTCTGTCAGGTATGGGAGGAGTTGGCTAAAGGGTCAAAAACACAGAGAGGCAGACTCAGGCAGAGGCTACTCCGCATCTGCCTGAAAGAACTACAAGAGTTCATGGCATGCCCCTGTAAAGAACAACATTTCATAAAAACCGCTTCTCCCATCTCTGTTTCTCTCTCTCTGTGTCTTCAAAACCAGTTGCAACAAAGGCACTCACTCTTGCCCGTGAGGTTTCTCATAATCAGGTTTCTGTCTCTGGAAGGCATCATTTTTCCACAGAGCACTGGATGAAATCCAAAGCACAAATTATGAGATCCATATGAGGGAAACAGATGTTTCCAGGCAATGTTTATGGGGAACAGCAAATCTTTGGGGAGACATTGAATTACATTTTCTTTAAAGCAAATACTTAAACTGTACAATAAATATCCAGAATGTAAAGCATAAGATCCAGGAGATATACACAAAGGTGTAGGTATCTTTGTCAAAAAAAAGATTAAAAAGTGCTTGCATAGATCATGTGCATTTTAGTGACACAATACATTGGACATGTGGAGCTCAGGAAGGCCCTCTGGTCAGCGAGACTGCAGTGGGAACCACATTGTCTTCAGCCTTCCTGGAGCTGCATAAGGCTGCCCCAAGTCCTTAGCTGATCATACAGACCTCACCACCTCATCCTTTCAATCACTGACCAGTGATTCCAGGGCCAGAAGGGAAGAAACCTCTTACAAGCGGAGCAGCTTATTCCCATTTCAGGGGAAGTTTGCTTTCTTTGCAGCACTGGTTTGGTGCAGCCACAAGCCACCTCTCAGACAGCCTCTGAAAAACCATGAGGTGAGGTATCTCCTGAGCTCTATCAGGATGGCTTTTTCTTGCAGTGCAACATCTGAGGATAAGAACTGAGCCAAGTGAAAGAAACTGAGTTCCTTGGACCATTTGTTTTGTAGTTCCCATTATTCTTCTCATTGTTTAAAATCAAACCCTACATCAGCATTTTCTGCCAGGGAAGAAATTAACTGCATGGGGGGAACACTCAGCTCCTGAAGCACAGTCAGCATTTGCCAGCTGAGTAGCAGATGGATGGCACCCATTTGCACAGTAGCCCTGCAGTCTCATTTGAGAGGTCATGTTGGCTTAAGAAGACATTTCTGCCTTGGAGAGCTTACTCTTGTATGCAGATACTTCAAATCATGTATTCATCATTCTCCACTCAAAAAGATCATGTGAAGCACTGGCACAGCTTAATGGAAACAAAGCCTTTGATGCGTTGCACTTGAGACTTCATTTTCTACACTATTAACCGAATGCTGCTGTACTGGCCTCAGTCTCCTCCTAAGCCTTCCCAAAATAAATAGATGTCATTGCAGACTTGGTTAACTTTACAAATGATAGAGAAGAAATCACTCAGAAATTATCAACTTTTCTGCTCCGCATACTGGAAAATATCTGTGTAATATGGGTATTGGAAAGGGACTCAAACTGCCAGTTGACTCCCCAGGACACTCTCTAGTCCGTCCAGCCTTAGAAGCCCAAAAGCAGGGTTGGTCATGCTGGACAGAGGTTGATCTCTTGCACAATTACTTCAGTGTCTCACTATCATTTTCATCTGTGTAAAGACATGTGATAGTGCCTGAGGCTGGCTCCGAGGCAACCGCGTCCAAACCAGGCACAGCAGAGTGAACACACAACCTGATAAAATGCTGACAGACACGTCTGTGTTGAGTGGTTGTTAAATAAAGTGAGGGGGTGACAGGTCTTCAAAGTGGTTTGCTTTTTTTTCAGAGTCGAAATTCTTATTTTAGTAATTAGCGTGCTCCAAAATCATTCATAGTTGTTGCAATATGAAAGTGCAGAGGTGTTTATGGCATCTCAGATAGAAGACTTGTTAGTAGGTCAGTGTGTCGGGTAATGTATTACATGTTAATAAGTCAAGACTGCCAAAATCAGGCAAATTCTTAGTCAGAAATGATTCAGAATTCAAACAACCTAGATACTTCCAGAGCCTATAGGAAAAACCTTTCACAGAATAAGTACTTCTATCTTCTATAAGCCCAGGTGAGAAGTCTTATTGCTAGATATCTGTAATGAAGTAGGATCCTTCTTGACCAGTGTTTCTAGCATTATTTCATGTTATTTCTTAAAACTGATCTAAAATATGGTCTTTCTACTCAGGTTAAGGAAAGCTTCACCTATGCCTATTGAGGTCTTGCTGGTGAAATATTCTGATACTGTCCAGGGTCAGCACATTCTTCACAAGGAGTTTTATACTACTGCTGCTTGAGACTCAGCTGACACAGGTAGGTAGTACCTGCTATGTTGTTCGGAGAGCTGTAAATGAAAGGGCAATATAAGGCATGAGGGAAACTGCAATTATTTTGTAATGTACTATTTCACTGCACAAAGCAGCTATGTTCATTGTATTGAAGGCTAGAAGTATTTTCCAAGGAGTGTACAAATTCTGCTGATTTATTTGACAAACCGTTTCTGAAAGAGGAAGATGTAACCCACTGCCTTTTAACTTGCCTTCTTCACCCACCACTGCTCCCTTTGCCTTTACACACAGCATTAGGAAACAATCTTTTCCTAGCATTACAAAAGCAAATAATCTTTTCCCTACCATCACAGAAGTCACCCGTTAACTCAGACTCCTATGTCTTTCCACTCCTTATTGGTATGCCTTCCTTAACCTTCTGATGCGGCCCTGCTTGGATAGCAGCACCCCTACACCCCTTTTGTCCCCTGCTTCACTTCACTATTCTCTGGAGTGCCACCAATCTGCTTTTGAAATTATTCAGAGGGATTTAGCTTCAGATCTCTAGGCCTAGATTTTTACTCTGGGCACCATCCCAAGGGAGTGCTGTGAAACTTAATTTAGCTATCACACCTGCAAAGCTGCAGCACAGAGTCCACTAAAACTTCTGGGCTAGGATTACACTTTGTATTCTTGCAGAAAACAGCTACCAGGGAAGCTGCTGTAAACCCGTGCTATCCCAGTAAATACTGTGTTTCCTAGTAAGCATAATTCCTCCAACTGGTGAAGAATGATTACAAAATTAAAGCTTTATATGGTTTTTTGGTAGGTTTTTTTTTTTTTGAGGACATGAATTTCTTTTTTAGTTCATCCATGTTAGGGGTTCTCCTTAAGCTAAAAAAAAAAAATCCAGTTTTCATACGAAACTTCTTGAAGGCAGAGACTGACTTAAAAGTATATCATCAACAAGAGATGGTATCCTTTCCATTGAGGACTAGAAAAGGGTCTAATATTTTTATATCGTTTTTAGATAAATTCACTCTAAGTTGTACTTTTGAGAAGAGTGGAAAAGTACTAAACATTTTTTCTCCTTGGCTCCCTGTTATGTTTAGGGAGGGCTTTCAGTGAGGTCCAACAGCAAGAACAAGTGGGCAAAGGCAAAGAGAATAGATTCACAAACAAAAGTCCACTGAACAAAAAAGAACTGCTGAGTCATTAACTGAGAAATGAATACAAAGGTGTGGGAAGAAGCACATTGTTATTGCTGGAGTGGAAGTGGAAGCTGCGGTGGGAGATGGAGTTAACCAGCTGCCATTCACACGTGGGCATCACCCTCTTCTCCAAGCCCCTGGTAGCAGAGGATTGTTTCCACCATCAGCAAATCCTATCTTTCAACACAGGCTGGCTTTCACACCCCAAGGCAGGTCAGGAAGGACACATGTGAGTTCAGATGTCTTGTAATTCATGCCCAAGATCTGCTCGCCAGCACCTCAGAGCACCAGAACAAACTGCACTAAAACCTGCTTGCAGCAATGGCTCCAGCTTGCAGAGAACTGGAAACAAATTCCCTATCAGAGGATCTCACACAGGCAGAGACACACGGTCCCAAACCGAGAGCGGCTCGTTTGGATTAGCAGTGGGGAGAGCCGGTAGCCCATTGCTGACAGTCGCCCTGGGGTCTGCTCTGCTCCCATCTCCCCAGGCACTGCCTACAAAGGTTTTGTTTTCTGTTCTGGGAGAAAATGACTCCTGCTAGACTGCTGTAAACCTATCCTGCTCAAGGACATCTTGTTTGTGTTAATCCTGTAGATTAAGCACACAGCTTTTCAGTTGCGGCTTTGTGGCTATTGTTACCAGTAAACCCCTTACAAGGCTTGTGGGCCAACGCACATTAACTTCAAGGCTGTCACTGAGATAGCTTGCACAAGGAAGAGCCCCCAAGAATCATGAGAACTGACTCTCACACCAAACACTCTCTGTTTTAAAAACAAGTTTGGAAGAGAATCGCCTCCTGTGATCTCTACGTTGAAGGGTCTCAGCTGTTACTGGCAATAGGAGACACCAAAGCTGAAGATTGCAGGCTTGTGCAAGTACAATGACCCGGTATACACTGCAAGAGAAGCTCAGTGAGAGCTGGAGCCTCCAGGGACTCAGAGCCAAGTCTGTTGCTTGGGCTCGAGCCCACAGAGCTGTCCAAACGGGGTGGTCACACCGGTTGAGATAGAAAAAATCAGGATTTCCGATAGCATGCAGAGGCACTCTTGCACAACCTCCCCTCCTGCATTTGGCTTAGTCACACCAGGGTCTTGGCTAAGCTTGCAAGTGTACATTAAGTCATCACTCAAGCACCAGGCATTTGTTGGGTCGCTGTTAATTGCGAATGGTGTTACCTGCAAAATACTCACAGAAAGTTCCAGGTGGGTAGAAAAGCATAAATAACTATGTATTAAGGGCTAATTTTATTTTTACAAATATACAGGAAATTAAGAACAGCTGGACCATAAAATACTTCTTTGTATACAGTGTTTTTAATATGAGTTCCATCAATTCCCTGGACTTCTCTGGTACTGAGGCTTTGCTGAACAAAGAACTGACTTTTAGGTGGTGTTTTCTTGGAATAAAAGCTAGCTAAAGCATTCGGCAGGATTTTTGCAGGCTTTGCTTGTTTTACTTTTCTTAGACATGTAATTCACTTTACAAATTGTGTGTTATGTTTTCAAAAGAGCAATAAATCATGCAACAGACGCATGCAAGAACTTGATTCTGCACCTCATGTTTACCCTGTAGCTTGGACTTCTGTTGAGCAAGATGCAGAAGGGTCTCTCTTTAAATACAGTTAGTCTCATGCTAACAACCCTGAAATATTGTCAGCTCAGAACCTCACATTTACTGATCTCAATGGAACCGTGAGCATCTTTAACACGTCAGAGCACTCCGCCAGCTGGATGCACCTTTAGTGAACACTGCACAGAAACATCAAAATGATCAAGTATTGTGTCTGGTACAAAGGGGCTTGCCTGCAGTTAAGGTACTGGGGCATTTGCAGCTTCAGCAAGATCACATTCTGCACTTGGAGAGAACTTCCTTTGTCTCTGTGTTTCAGATTAAAGAGTCTCCTGCAAATATTTCTAGACTTTAAGACAGAGAAGTCCATGTTTTCCCCACAGATAAAGACAAACTTCACCTAAAGAGGACTTAATAGCACAGCTGCCATTCCAGGATCTTCAAACCAAGATCTGGCCACACTCCAAAAATTTGGTGAAAAAAAAATGTTTGGATGCCACCAACCCAGGGATGTTTTGGATTGTGCTAATATTTCCCAGCATAAAGTGGCCAGGTTTGGCTCCTAGTGACTAATGAAGCTGTCATACACCATTCCTTCCTGCTGTTTAATAATGCTTTCAAAAAAGCCCTTTATGGAGATGAATAGTATAGTAGTGCTGCAGCTGAGGAACTGGCATGCTGTCAAAGAAAACAGAGCCCAGTTTACTATGCATGGCACTGTATTTTTCATTATACTTCACAAAGACTTGTTATTAACTGAAAATGAATTCATCATTAGGGAATAGATATTATTTAGTACATAGTTCAGTATAATTTTGAGACTTGATTCCAATAGTCAGGTTTCATTGTAGCAGCAAAATTACCTGTTACTCTAAATGTTGATACAATCTTCAGTGTTTTTTAGATCCTGAATTTCAGGAGACAATATCAGTCCTACCAGAAAAATTAATTGCGATGGAAATGCAGTTCATTCTTTCCACTTTCTCCTCAGTAACATAAGCATGCACAGAAGTTGTATATTGCATACACTTAATAAAGGTGGCAATTCAGCCAAGTCAGTGGTGCAAACAACACCGACATAACAGTTCCTACATTCAGATCCAGATCTCAGCTTCTGCTCTGTTGGTGGAGTGGTATAATCAAGTCACACATGTGATTTTTATACTCCTTAATTGACATGTCAGTAACCTCAGGCAATTGTGGGGCACAGCAATACTACTGCTGTGCAGAACACTCATCTGAAACATGAGTACCAACCTGTAAAAACCTACACAAATCCACAAGATTTCTACCTCAGTGCTGTGTCCAGGACTGTCTCAGGCAAGTTCACCTATTTATGGATTCCTGGGGGCCTTTGGCAGCACAGCTGAGAAGGTGTGCAACGCCCCTACACCCTTTGACTCTTGTTGTGAAGCATCAGGGAAAATCAAATGCTCTCCATAGCCATACAAGCACTCTTCACCACATGTTTCTTTCAGATGTAAAGCAGGGAGACAAGAGACTGACATATCTTATCGACTCTCCACACAGAGCTCCATCAACATCAGCCAGATGAGCCCAGACTGATTTGCGGTGCGTTTGTTTGAACACAGTTGGCTTTCAGAAGCTGCAATCAGAGATCACAAGCCTTATCTGTGCAGTGAAGTTTAGATAAATAGTGCTGTTAGCTTGCTATAGAGCACCTTGGGTTTGCACAAAATCTACTTCTAACCATTTTGAACATTTGCAAGTATCAGATGTGGTACTGCATAGATCTAGCTTGTCCTTTCTCTATTCTGTGATGGAGGAAAACATCTCTGGCCACTTTAAATCAGTATAACCCATGCATTTGGAGAGTCAATTATGGAGCAATACAGGGAATAAACCCATCCTGCACAAAGCTTCACTCAACAACTTTCTTATTATGCATTCCCTTGTCCTTATTGAAAAGTGCAGAGTTAAAGGACTTAAAATCAGTTAGAAGGCCCATTATTCTCTTGCAACATACTCATTTTGTCACTGCCTTTTTCAAACTGCTGGCTTAGAGATCCCAGCATCATATACCAGACAGCTGTATGTATTTGGAGTCACACAGGCATATAAATTTGGCTTGGCATCTTCATACTCCTTTTGATGCTGAAACCATCGAATTGCAGAAGAATAGCAGGAGAACTGAAATCAATCAGTTACTTCTGTGGAGCATCTTTCCAGCAACTTCACTCAGCAAAGTGTTATTTCTGGCTTCCATCAACTGGCAAATGGCAATTTAGATAGTGGCAATTCAAACGACCTGGCCAACCATTCTAAAAACAGTAGAGTGCTCACACCAGAACTAACACATCAAAAAACCTTCAAAGGCTACACCTCTCCTTCCAAAAAGCAGAAGCCTAAAGCCAGGCGTAAGGGATTCCTGAACCTGTTAGAAAGGGGTAGGTCTGTGTTTTCTTTTTTCTTTAAAGTGGGCTTGAATCAAAACAGGACACTTTTGCAACTTCCAGCATGTGTTGCAGTCTTCATGATTCACAAAAGCCCAGGAAACAGAAAAATACAAATGCATTGTGCATTCAGGAAAACATTGGCAGAAGTAGCATTTTTAATCAAGAGGGGTTTTGAGCAGTTCTGTAGCTAGGTAATCCACAGAGTGGATCATTAAAATCAGTGAGAACCAGTAACATCAAACACCAATGGCCAACCAAATGAATCTAGATATTATTGACCACCATTCCTGCACCACAGTCCATTAAGCCCAGTTTATGTCATAATACGGCTGGTCCCCAACATTACATATTGTTTAAATAACATCTTTATTAAAAGACCTGTTTTATGGAATTCTCCCATCTCATTTGCACAGACCGTTTCTCTATTTATTCATTATCCCAGTACATTTTTTTGTCAGCCAGAACCATGTCTTACAGGGATAAGCAATATTTTGAAGGCATCAGTAAGTTTTCAGTTGTTTCTAATGCAATCAACAGCTGGAAACAGCAGAGGAGGCAGTTCTAGAGAGACCACCAGCAAGTGCTGCCCACCAGGATTTCAGGGCTGTTGACAAAATGGTCTCAGCACCCACAAACTGAACAGGGTGTGCAGGCTCGAGGGCAGTGCCAAACACCACATTTCCCTGGATAAACATTCTTCCCCAGATACTAGCACCAAGTCACCCAGTGCAATGGCTTATGGCACTGCTGCTGAAGGTGCTGCCTTTGGACCAGAAATTGACCCTTTGATTGCTGGAGGTTCTGACACACCAGTCTTTAGAGCACTGAGCTAGGTTCTGTTCTGGCTGAATTTCAATTTCAATAGTGTGATTTAAAGGGAAAATTTTATGTTAGCAGTATCACAACTGTTCACAATGCTCATGCAATATTCTGATACACTACAGAAAGCTCTCTTCTGTAACAAATTTTCACAGTAGGTGCAGCCATTTGTTTTTACTTCAGTTTTCTCTTACGGCTGTCACACCCAACTGGTATCAAAATACTTGAATTTCATCTGGGGAAAGCACACTGAGGAATCACAGCATTACACATGTATTTTAAAGGGATAGTCTGGAAAACAGTGGATAAAAGGAAATTACTTCTAATGAAGCTTGACTTGGATATTTGAAATAAGATCCATGAACTTTAGAGCATTTGAATTTTATGGATCTAACAATTCCACTAGTAGATGGACAAACAAAGTAAAATGTTTCCATGAATTCCCAAGAGACACACAACATGGTATCAACAAATTAACAATCATATTTAATCTTGATGGGGAGTTGAATAAAATGCAAAAAGTCCAAGGTAGATTTTAACCAGCATCTCTGCATGAATAGCCACAAGAAATTAAGAAGCAAGGAAATCCTCATTCTATACTTCTGTCTCAAACCCACTGCCACCACTGCTGTCAGTTACTCTCCTGAGGAGAAAGGCCCAAGAAGTTCACCTGAGCTGCACCCTACTTGTCTCACAAAGTATTGGAGCTGGTAACAGAAGCATCCCATGTTTCACTGTGAGGTTTCCAAGAATCTTGAACTGCAAATTTGAAGACCAGAGTACTCTGATTCACAAAGGAGCAAGACTGAAGCACTGAGAGGTTTTGGCCCATGTTATTAAGGAAGTTTTTTACTGACCCATGCAAGTTTGAGGTATCTAGAATCTTCTTGGCCTCATTTCATACAGAGACCAAATTTCTGACAGTTTCAGGTAAAATTTTTCCCTAAGTTGTTTTTCAGTTTGTCCAAGAGCTTGATAAAACAAAATGGAAAGAAGCACTCAAAAAAAGTGAATTTCAACTTCACATTTGAGCCAATTTGGGCAGAATTACAAGCAGAGTTCAAAAGCTGTCTGAGTGATGGGAGGAGGCAATATATCCCTTGCTTCAGGAGCAACAAGAAGCCACTACCCCCTTTCCTATCCAAGAATGGATTATGCTGTCTTTCATTCTCTGATCAAATGAGGATACTGTTAGCAAGGGTGGCCCGGTACAGCGCTATCAGAGAAATGAGACCTGCCTCCAGCCCGTGCCAGACTCACATTTGTTAATAGGCAATGGGCCGCGCCTTTAGCTGGCATAAATTGGTAGCGCTGTGCGGAAGCCTGGAGAGGCACATCAGAGCACCGAGGGTGACTCGCTCACCGTGAGGTGCTTGTGGGCGCTGCCAGCGTTTAGCACAGCAGCTATACGCGCTTTCTACTAAGAGGATGCTTGTTATGTTTTCCTAGAAAATCATTGCTTTCAACTTTAGACCTTCCTAATCCCCTGACAGATGCTTTAACCACAAGTTTGCTTCCATGCCTCAAGACATGCAAGTGACCACCAAACTCAGTTTCATCCCCAGAGTTTACATTATGGGCTGTTTGCCCATGTTGGAAAGAGTGCCTGACATCAGGATTAAATCAACTTCAAGGACTTCAGTAGCTGGCAAGTCAGCTATGCTTCCCTTCTCCACAGTTTTTCAGATCTGGCTGAAATCCTGCCCTCTTCCCCCTCGGAATCGTATCCTGCCCACAGGTATGCTTACAAGGTGTCTATTTTTTAAACCTTGAGCACCAGTTAGTTTTATATCAAGATAGTTCTTCATTTCCAAAGGATAAAACTGGTTTCCTACTAAACAGCCACGGGGCTAACATCATTACTTTACAGACTTCAGGTACCACACAACTAAAGGTTACAACAACACTAAGTACCACCCTACACACCACACTTAGAGAAGAGCAGTAAATGGATAAATGTGCAAGCATCAAAAGAGCTGATAAAAGAATAAACACTGAGCAGAAGTTCATCACGTGGTTTCCATCCCAGTGATCCAAGATTATTTAAAGCAATAGTTTACCCATGTACAGGCCTAAGAATACAGTTATGCTGAAGCTCTGGACATGAACTGGATTCACATATAACTTTCCAAAGGTTACCCGCCCGGCGGATAATGCAACTTCAATGCAAAAGAATATAGTCAGATTTAGAGAGAAACATAAAAGCTAAATGGACTGGGATGCAGAAATATGTTTTGCAAATAAATCACAATTTCTTCACTTTGAAGACTTGTTTGTGTCTGCGAGAGAAAATAGAGATAGGAAGACTGCTTTTTTAATGAAAGGATTTACCTGGGAAGAAATTTTGTAGTCAGGATTAGCCACTCAACACCCACAAACTGAAGGACCGATTCCATGGAACATCAATCCCAGAATGGCTATCTTCAGAGTATTGAGCTTTTCTAAAAAATATCTCCTCATAACACATTGTCTAGACATATCAAAGCATTAAACTGATCTAATTAGCTGAATTATCCTTGGGCACCCCCTACTCCACATGGGTGCTCCAAGCAGGGAAGTTCAAGCCAGAATGCTGGCAGGTGAAGGATGTCCCAGCACAGAGTGCTCAATGCCACTGTGGGCATTAACTTCCACTGCAGACTGAAAAACCTGAATTTTCTCAGGGGTTGCTGAGGATGTTCAGCCTCTCAGAGGAGAGACCAAAGACTTCAGCAAGACACTAAGTCAAATGTTACCCAGAAAACTCAACACCTCATTAGATATGCTGTTCAGGTTAAACCCCTGGGTTGCCAAGATGACTGGGACAGAGATGAAAATCCAGAATCCAGAAGGGATCATTGCACAGAGCCTTCTGGCAGATTAAAGTCAGTGGGAATATTCAGCTGTATTGAAATAGCCTTTCCTCCATACAAACACATCAACTCCTTACAAGTGTTTTGATTGCAAACTACTGCACAATGCCTTCTCTGCAGCAGATAATTTTTACGTTTGTTCCCAAAAAATCCATCCTGGTTCTACACAAACTACATCATCAACTAAGAGCAGTTACTTGAATCAATTTAGGGAACCATAAGAAATGGGTCCAGGAAAAATCAAATGCTGTCTGCCATATTATCTCCTTTTACAGTGGAGCTGACAGGACAGCTGCCTGTTATTACAGTGCACCCCAGGAAATGCTTAGCTGCCAAAAAAGTCCAGAGCCAGCAAGGGATTAGCAGACAAACAGAATTCATGCACCTGGAAGTCATGCAGCTAGATATGCCATCTTTGTAAGATATGATACTTCAATCTCATTTGCAAAGAAACAAGAACAAACAGAAATTATTTAATGTCATCATAATTATGATAAATCTAGGAATTATTATACAGTTTTGTGACTAGATTAAGTGGCAGTAGTTTTCATTTAACTGCAGTAATCTGTTGAAGGATTTTTATAACTGTCATAAATATAATGCTCTCTATTTTATGTTTAAGCTGTTCCTAAATAATGCAGCATTAATACCATGTTAAGTGACCAGAACCCTGATATCTCTAGAGATGAATAATGCAGATGGTGCATAGGACTTAATGATTTCATGTAACCTGCGCAATACAAAACTTCCATTTCCTTCACCAATATCTTTTTAACAGCAAAATTTCTGCTAGGCAGCCCTTTCCTCCTCCCACCACTGCATTTGTCCTTCACAGGCATGCTCTCACAAGCTGCTGGATCTATGTGTGCTGGGTTCAGGTAATGCCTAGTGCCACCCCCATGTGTCCAGCCTGTATGGGAAGGGCTGGACAGCAGCTGCCACATGAAGCTGAGCTGTGTTCTAAGCAATTCCCTTACTGCATTCCCATGGACCCTCATGCTCACTGCCACCAGTTTTAAGTGGAATCAGCTTGTATCCTTACCTCCACAAAAATAGCAGCAGCAGTACTGACAGCCTAAAGTGTCTTTTCTGACATCAAGATGGATGACACATATCCAGCCCAGTGTCAATGAACTTCTAACAAAGCTGATGCATAGTCCACTGAGCAGTATTATACAAGCCTCAGTGTGCACTGGGGGTCAGACAGTCCAGGACAGTTCAGGTGGAGACTTTTCTTTATAGTTATGTACATACTTATCATGCCAACAGAAACAAGTTAGTGGAAGAGTCACTGACATATTTAAGAATTCAATAAATTAATTCTGCCCTTATTTTAGAAATACATTCTCAGCCGGCTTATGGACAGAAGTAGCAAATGCTTTAGGAAGTTTCAGGAATCAAAATTCAGAAGAGTTGTCACACCCTAGGAAACAACAGCAGAGAATAGCTGGAGAGCACCAGAGTTATCCCAGTTGTGGCTGGAGAGTGGCTTTCAAAAAGGAGCCACCACCAACCTGTCAAGGTAGTAGCTACATCATCAGTACTGAGATCATGCATTACAGAAACTCCTAGGAATAACCCTGTAGGAGTAAGCACAGTGCATTTCAACAAAATACAGGCTTTTACTAACAAAGGGTACCAGTGTGTTCAGACACTGACTTGAACACTAGAAGCAGAAAATAGACTCTGATGGATCTACTGTAATTGTATACAGGATTGTTTTGAGAATGGCAGCTGTGCAATTGCAGCAATAGCTCAAGGTTTGGAAATGGAAGCTAACAAACAACTCTTTCCTCTATTTTTCTGTAACTATAAGTTAGCTATAAAAGTTTTCTTGTATTTGTACAATTCCAAGCTTACTGTTGTTATAAATTAAGAACTGTATCTACTGGATCCAGTTGTTCACTGCACTACTGAAAAGCCAAGGTTAGAAATAAAACTCTGTACTTTCCTATATTCTGCCATCTGCTCCCTCAACCTCTTCTTAATCCATAACCTGAAAGATGCCCCATCTGCTCCTATCTATTTTATATGATTGTTGAAAAGAGAAATCTGCCAGAGAACACTGTTCTGGAGTTGTGTGGATCAGCTAACTCAGAAGGAACTAACTCCCTGCTATGGGGGTGGGAGACCTTGGGATCATATGTACAGAGGGGGTAACAGCAGTGGAGAGCTGCAGCCCATTAAAAGCGCATTCACATCTATTGACCTTCCCTGGAAACTCAAACAAGTAAAATGAGTGGTAGCAATTCACAAAACTTCATCAGTCCCATGAGGATGTTACAAGCATCCTTCTCTCTTCATGAATCCCTAGTGCTCAATTTGTTTCCAGTTTTCTTGCCCAGACAAAATATTGAAAGAACAGAAAACTTGAGTCTAAAAATAACTTTCCCAGTCCCTTAATTCCACTAAGCAAACTCCCAACTGCAGCCTCCTCTTCCTTATGCAGTAGCATGACTAATGCAAATGCACTCCCGTCTTGAAAGATAAAAAAAACCCCCTAGTTTTATTCCTAAATCAAACTTAGTTTCAATGTACCATAGTTGCAATGAACAACTTTCTCAGTGTAGCTATTTCTCAGCTCTTTAAAATCAGAAATGACCACAAATCAGTGAAAATAATATTTGCCTGAATGCTCTATATAAGCAAAATTTTTTTCTAGCAAAATAATATTAAAAAGTCAAAGTAGATGACTATTCTGGATGTAGACCATGTAATACAATCACTGTATCAGTTTTTCTTGTCACCATTTTCAAAGTGTAATCACAAGCCATACCATTAATCAGTAGATATAAGCCCTCACACATGTAGGCTTTTGGTGGTGATTTCTGCCCTGTCCCCCTCATTTGGTTTCACTTTGTAAAGTCTCTGGAAACCTTGTGGAAGCAGAAGATTGACAGAAACTCATGAAAAGATCAGCTCAATCAGTGATTACAGGGTGCTGATCTGCCCACTATCTTTCTACTAATTTTTCCATTTCCAGCAACCAGCCTCCTGCATGATGCCTTCAGGAAAGAGCTACAGACTGCATCAGTCACTCTGTTTACATACAGAGTGCTGATGAAGCCAAGATTTACCTCTTCTGAACCCATCACTCCTCTGACATAGAAATAATCTGGAGAAAAAACTCTCTGTGTGACAAAAAAAAAGTTACATAGGCTTCTTTAAGTTAAGCAGTAAATCTGATGGTAAATAAAATATCTCCTTTCTCAAATTATTCATGCAACCAAATACTGAAATAGTCATAAAAGTAGGCATGAAACACAAGCCTTTTGACATTCCAGGACAAATGCATAGCTCCATGTCTTGTTGCCTCACGAGCTTCACCCATATTGCCTGCAGAACCCCGAATATTCTGAAATGTTGTCAAGTGAATGTATAGGGGGTGGCGTATAGACAGGCATCCATAGCACTCTGTGCAAGTGGGACACCCTGATTTCAACCTGTGCTATACATATGGGGTTTGACCCTCAGTTTCCAGACACTTAGGCTAGCTTGTAGAATGAAATTGGAAAACTGGAATATTAACAGCAGACCAGAAGAAGCAAAAGTGGCCCTGAGGGGAAAAAAGTAATCTACAATGGGGAGCCATTATCCACAAGAAAAACATGCAGCCACAGAAGAGGCCACAGCTGCCTTGCATTTTGGAGAAACAGGAGGCCTTTGCATTATTTACACACACACACACACACCCTAATCTTCTTTTATTGTTTCTGTAGCCATAAAATGCCTTAGTCTGGATTTTCAAGAACTCTCAGAATGCCTCCAATCAGGGAGAGACATGCAAGGCAGCCTACAGCAACTTCACTTGGGTACTTGCAGCTGATAAGCCACCAAAACGCAGCATCTCAACAGCACAGGCACCTGAGCCACTGTGCCTGAAGCCACAGTGCCACATGCCACTGTGTGGTGAGGTGGACATCCCGAGGGACCGACACTGAGACCAAAACCTCCATGTACTCAGTCACTTATTGCTGATTCCTGACCTAGTAATCTCCTTGTCTGTCCTCTCACATTCTGCTTTTGCAATTGCATTTGCAGTGGGTGCTGGCCCCCTTCTAAAGCTGCTGAAAATCAACATCTTTAGTCCTGAAGCTGCTTGGAGAGAATATCATAGCAACTGCAATCCTGGATGTCCTTCCAACACACTAACTCACTTCATGCTACTAGGCAGGAAACATCTGTTTCTCTTTGCTCAACCAAGTTTTCCTTATAAAGTGGTCCTGAATGTGCAATTCTGGGTCAGTTTGGACATATACTAGCAGATGAGATATTTTTACTCTATTATATAAGTTGGAAGTGAATTATACTGGAATAGCTTCAGGAGGTCCACCTAGAAATGGTAGAACACACATGGAAGTAATTTATTTCAAAAATAGGAGAGTCTGAGTAAATTTACACAGTTCATAGTGGCTTTTTTGAAAGGCCTTTTTCTGCGCTATTCCCAAGTAGGCATTTACCTAAAAATTACTTGGTAGACAGATGCACACTGTGCTTGAGAGTACATGTACTGATGTTTTGGTATTGGAGTTTAATTCCCTTTTCTCTCCATTGGTGAATTTGCGTATGTGTGGAGAAAGGAAGCCTTTTACTTCAAGCAGCACGATTTACACAGACACATGGACAGGAGGTGACAAGTTGCACTAGATATCCCTATGGGTTTACTTTACCCTGTGCTTATAGGTAAGACTAAGATATAATCACTACCTTTTGCAATATTGACACTCATTAGGTAAAGTATCAAACAGTGTAAAACAAGATTGTTGAAGCAGAGTTTGAAAAGTAACCTTTAAGACCTTAAAGTAGCTGGAGTCTTTAAAAATAATCAAATAGAAGGGAAACTTGAGTACTAAATTATGCTGTGACCTAGATTTTTTACATATCTATAAAATGAAATTTCCATTTGTTTGCACCAAATTATACACATAAATTACCAAGTTATGGTTAAATTATCTAGAATTGAAAGGATTTTTTCATAGATTTACTTCATAGAACTCACCCATTCACCTACTGTAGAATTCCTTTTCCTTTATCTGTTAAAGTATCCCAAAGCAGCAAGCTCACAGACAGCAACTAAGACACTAACAGATTGTGTTCCCAGCTACTGCAGGGAAAAAAATACCATGAGGGATGGAAAAGTTAAAAAGATGCCATCCTATAAACAAGCAGTACATAACCCTTTTCTTCCTCAAATAATAGAGGGTAAGGCGCCTGCCCACAATGCTAGTAAGACCATTTCTGGATCAATTTTAAAAGTCAGGTAGTTGCTATCATTTCCAGAAATGCTTAAGCTTACACAAGCACAGTTCCCAGAAAACCTTCCAGTACAAAAAGGTACCAACAAATCAGTGCAACAAATATCAGGAGTTCAGTATCAATTTCGTGTTCTGTTGTGAAAAGACAACAAAACTGCACAGTCACAAACCACTGAGAAATAAAGGATCTGCAGAAAATATTCCTTTCTCAGGCCATAGAAATCCATGCATAGAAAACTGGTAATAATAATTTAAAGTCAATAGAAGTATTTAAGATAAACTACATGTACAAACATGTAGTTTACCCTTTTGTTTTCCAAAGCAGACAAACCAATACACAGAGTTATTAAGAGGGGAAAAAGAGATCACAAGGCAAGAGACTTAGGTATTTTAAAAGAGGAACAAAAACAAAAACCCAGCCCAGCCAAAAAACCCCACCTTCTCTTACTAGAATTTCTCACTAAACTCACTGCACTTCTCTATCAGGGTTTATTTCTCAAACTGGTAGAATTAGCAGTCAGATGATCCTGTTGTGATATTTAAACACATGGCCACCTTCATCCTGTCAATGCCATAAAAACCGAGTATATCAAACACCTTTCAGTTAACACACGAAAGGGGGCAAGCAGGTCCTCAATGCACCTTTCTGACTTCCTCTGAGCCTTTCCATTTGTGACTGAGAATGGCATACCAGTTTTCCTGAAAACCACCCACAGTTAACTCTTTATTTTAGTATTCAACCACTCCCTCAAACCATTTCTCAGGGCATGCTTCTCTTACAGCTAATAACAACAATCAAACATGCCATGGTTTCTTTTTTTCTTTTTTTTTTTTTTTAGTAACAAGGACAGAAGAGAGCCAGAACGGAAATAACAAAGGTACACAGCTAATTTTCCCTGTGTCAGACAAGTGAACCACGGGAGCATTGTGCTCATGGTTCTCCCACTTCCCAGCCCCAAGGCAGGCAGACACCAGCCTGCATCTACAACAGGGCACACTTGTGGTTTTGTCAGTTCCACTGGCACCCAGGTGTAATAGCACTGTGACTGCAACGAGTGACCACCCCCCCCAAAAGCTCTGACTGTGGCTCTTACACTGTGACAAACCTAGCGTCTAGACTTCAAGAGTGAAAGACTCAGGGAAAGTCTTTCATGTCTGTGCAGATGAAGGTTATCTTATCTTTATTTTTACAAAGCTAAACAGACAAAAACAGCAGCTGCAGAAGTACACGTAGTTCTGAGTAAGCAAAGCTTCTTCACATGGCCTGCCCTGCAGTATCCCTTGTGCTAGCCAAGATTTCTGCTGAGCAAGGATACAGAGGCACACAACAGATCTGCCCGTGTTCTAAATCAGCAGAGCACAAGCCATTTCTAATACAGAATCATTCAGTTAATCTTCCTCTTGCAATCTATATTGACAATATTTGTTTTTAATCCACAGGACCCCAGCCTTCCTCTAGGGCATGGATGCACTTTATAGCAGTGCCACAGAGTCCCACGGTAAAGTGGCTCCCAGAAGCATGACAAGTGCAAAAGCAAAGACAGTCATACAGTTAAAGCTACTGAATATTTCTGGGAGCACCAGATTTTGTCCCTAAAGTTCTGACATGAAACAAGATTTTATGCTAAACAGACTAAAGTATTTTTTTAGAGTGTTCTGAGCAAGGACGAAGAAAAAAAATAAACAGCATGTAACAATAAATTACTACAGAGCACCAGAGCAAGTATGCACTTAGAAGCCAAATTAAGCAATTTCAAGTCAGTCTTTGGATTGCTTGGCTTTGCAGTTTTGATGTAGTTCTTTCTGTGTATTTTATGCAACTTAAACCACACAGCATACATTGATAATCAGGGAGCAATTTCCCCAAAGTTATTCAGGTAAAGTTTGATTGCTTCTTCTGTTTCCAGATGGTGCCCAAAAGCCTGCTAAAATGCTTGCAATTTAACCTGCTGAAGAAACATGGCATGTGTGTCTGATTACAAGTTAGTATATACACCTCACAATAAAACCTTAACCTGTACCTTTTCTGCTGCAGATGTGACGAATCCTTTCCTGCTTTCTGAAAAATCTTGCTTAGGGCCAAGGCACTTTCACATCATCAGTGAGGTGCTCATTGCTTTGCCAGAAGATATAAGTGTACAAGGGCAGAAACTAAGCACAAGAGAAAAGAAAAACTACCCCAGCCACCAGCCATTTAAAACCTCAACCCATCCCTGAAGCAGCTGTGGAAATGCTGGCAATTACCTCAGAAACAAGAAGCAGCTGCGTTCAGTTCCAGACCTTTACAAAGCAAACAAGGAGAGGGAGGGTCTTATATGACGAAGTGGGTTGGGTGTGGTGGGAGAACAAGTGATACTGGAGGGAAGTGTAGAGTTAAAAGGCTGTCAATGTACAGTTGGACAATCTGTCTAAAGGGCCTTGTGGTTAGTTACTGATGGAGTGGAGGAGAGTATAGCCTCAGTTTAAAAAAAAAAGAAGTGTGTTATCAGAGTAGAGATACTGAATGTGGATGTGTGAGTTAGGCATGCTTTCTTCGGGAAACACCAGCAAGAGCCTGGTGGTTGTCATGACTGAGGAAAGTTAGTCTGGAGGTGGATCTGTGTATTTTGTTTATTTCATCTGCTTCTTCCAGGGCAGCCTGCAGATGGAGAGGAAAAAAAGATCAGAGGAATTTTTTCTACCTGCCCTTTATCTTCCTAGCACACAGTGATGTATCTGTAGTTGGCATGTGTATGGTTAATAATGGAGCTTTGAAAAATAGGAAGGGGTTAAGATGAAAAGAATCACTTAGCAAAGTACTATCAATGTTCATCTTGTTTTTTCTTGGTTATGTGCAGGGACCAAGCTTGCCTGTATAATGATTGATTTGCAGATTTGCCACTGGAAATACCATTTGTACAGAGAACACATGTATTTGCATGTGTGGTTCTGTAGGTAGTAGTAAAACCACTGTGAGCTCATGGCCCTGTGAGCCATTCAGGACCATATGATACCGTAGTCATACACATGCAGATAACTGGGATTCCCCTTTAAAAAGTGAGAAGCATTTTTACTTTTCTTTCAAATATGACTGTTCTGTGTGATCCTTACTCTTTGTGACTGGTAATTATGCACTCAGCACCTATATATGCTACACTCTCATGAGGAGAATTATGGTGTGCTGGGGTGCACCAGGAAGAGCATTGGTTGCAAGTCAGCTCCTTGTAGGAATTCAGATGCTCAGGTAACTCTATCCTTTCTGGTATACACTGGTTTCACAACAGGTAAGCAGGAAGCAGTGTAACACTTCCCATTGCTGGATGGGCTACATGGTCTTGATTTGAAATAAAAATGTTCTACCTCTCTGTCCTAAACTTTTTATAAAATGTTGTAGATGTACACTTGCAAGAGGTTAAGGAGACATCTCCCTAATGAGTTTCAAACCTCTCACATTAGTGCTTACTATAAACAGAATGTTCAAGATCATATGAACTGTTATGGGTAATTTTCCCATTTTTTATTTCCATAGAGTATTCCTAATTTCCACTAGGCAAGTTAAAAATATTAATCTGCTAATATGTCCTGCAGATTCACACCGTAGATGATGCTCTTTAACTATAATCAGCTGTACAGCACATTTTACAAAGAAACAGGGAAAACACAGGCAAATCTGACCAAGTGTCTTCATTTAAAATAACACTGTCAAGCCCAGGTCATCTGGTCTTTTATGGAAGAAGAGGAACTTGGGAGATCTATTTTCCATTTTCTGGCCTGATACAGCTGTTAGTGCTGTAGCTAAAAGCTGGTATTCATCTTTGAAGATAAGCTGCCCACATGTGTCTCTGGGGTTAGCCAGATGGCCGGAGCACGCTGCTGGTGCACAACGGCAGTGTTAGTACAGCCTGAGTGGAACTAATGCGCAGAAGTGTGGGTGGGATGCTCAATGACTTAAACATTTGTTTCCTTTTTCTTCCTTAGATGATACTGGTGGTCCACACAGGCTAGCAAACCTTAGCTTCAATTAAGGTTGTAGGTTTCATACTTCTTTTGTGACGTGTGGGTACAGAGAGCTTACCTTGTCACACATCGCCATTAGATATGCTGTACTCTTAGCTACCTAAACCACATCTAAAAGTATATTTTGTACTTCCCACAAAAGTAAAACTGGGCTAAGACTTCTCATATAGTTAATATGTTTATAATATACTCTTTAGAGGGTAGACATGTAAAACATCATTTAACAAGGATGTACTGAGTATTGATTAAAACAGCCCTGCATTTAAAAATTAAAAGCTGTATTTTATATCATATTGGTTAGCTTGGCAATGCAGTTAGACAAGAACCCTGCACTGCACACTACAAATTCATATGTGATTTTTTTCTGCAATTGGTGCTTCACTGCTAGTTTGTCTAAAGCATGTAATGGCGTTTAATGATGCTACCAAAATTCTGAGAGACAGCAATAGGGAAGGGAACAAGAAATCTCCCAGGAGGACAAGAGCACAGAAACCCAGCACTGAAGTAAGCAAACAAGAGCCCAAACAATCTGGTGGTTTTCTGTTGGAAGCAGGCTGAAACTGACTTCTGAAGAAAACAAACCAAACCTTTCTGTTCCTCCAGCATTCTGCCTCATCTATACAGAATCTGTTCACCTTACACAAAGCTTCTTGAAGAGAAAGAAAGCTTTCTTTACCACCAAAGTCCATTAATTCTATGGGAAAAAACCTCTCCTTCTGGGTGTTGTTTAGACTTATATAAATCACTATTTTAAGCACTTTACAACTTAGTTTTTCACCTTAGCACTTCAAAATGGCATCCCACAAACTATCAGCTTAAGTACAGGAATACTTACTTAGGAGGTACTTCAGTCATTCAAGTTTCATTTATTGTACTAAAAATTAACCTATAACTAAAATCATACACCCTTCACTTAATAGGCACTTAACATGTTTCCAAAACTTCTCTTTTTAACACTAAGAAAACATGAAAAGAGTTAGACTGATGGAATATGAACTGTCTACAGTTACAGCAGATCTACATCGGCTTATAGCCTGAACCACAAAACTTATATTCATCATTGTAACTCATAACTTTCAGCTTATGTTTTCCACAGTTAAATTCCCGAGTTAGACACCATAGTCCCTGCAGAAAATTATGTAATACATTGTAAAGGGACAATTAGGAGTACCTGAATGGGACTTGCAACTGTGAGCACACTGACTGGAGAGAAGCTGAACACAACAACCTGGGAACACCAGAGAGAGAAGTATGGTTGTAATTCATCCCTCTCTGAGACACAGGCTCTTCCTTGCAGCTTGAGTTAATCTCCACTCTCTGAGGCTGTTTCACAGCCTAGAAATTCTCCCCAAGACACTGGCCCCTGGGCAACATTTCTCATTTCAAGTTCAGCAGAAGAAGAGCAGTGGATTGTGGCTCTTCTTTCCTCTCCAAGGACACAGATACAGTCTTACGGCTTAAGTCAATTTCTGAAAAGTAATTTTCTACTTTGATTCCACTCTTCCAGCATGCATGCCTGCCTTCTGCATACAAAACCTGATTTACCACATCTAAGACTGTCTCCTAGCCCTCCTTTTGCCTTTCTACTACCCAAATACATGGGGCACAGAATGAACACATTTGCCTTGGTTAATTTTTATTTTCTAGGGCCCCAAAAAGAAACCCCATAAGGATTTGTTGTCACCTTTGACTACTGTAGTAATTCATATTCATATTCTGTACTGTTCATAAGTAAACCTCCAGTAATGTTAGTCTTCTGTCTGTTCTCAAACTCTTTTATTAAGCATGAAGAATGTGGCAAAAGCCTGTCTTACATTTACATGAGTTGGAATAACTTTTTACTCTTTGTTTTTCTATCACAGACAAAATGTCTTCCAAACTATTCCTAACATTGACAGGAGGAGGAAAGTAACTGTTCAAACCTTCAAAACCCAGTATTTTTCTAAAGCTTTCAGTTTCACGTAAATACCAAGCACTGAAATGCGTAGTATACATCAAAGCAATCAAAACTACAAAGACCAGCAGTTTTGAAAAAATAAAAACTGTCCATATGAAATGTTTTTGTCCTAGTTTGGATAATGAAAAATGACCACAAGTCATTGCAGGGAAGCTCTGATTTTTCAAATTCTCTGTAGGATGCCAGTATGGGAGAGCACAGAAATCAAGGTGTCACCAAAAAGCAGGAAGCCATCTGCCCCTGTCTCCTACTGGTATAAAGTTTTCCAATGACCATGAAGGGTGGCAGGCCTGCTCCTGAAGGTGATGGCCTCAGAAGGTATAGACCCTGTGGTCAGTAAAAAACCTAAGATACAGCAGTAGGTTTTTGCATTGTTTCATATGATATCTGTAGGATTTTCCAATTTTTAGGAGAAAACTTCAGCAAACTCATCCTTCCGGGGTCATGCTGATGTCAGAGGTGTTACAGCATGAGTTATTTCAGATCTGAGAAGCTAAGTAGCATTGGATTTTAGTTATTCTCAGTAGTGACTGTAGTGACAGTATTTATTATTTCCCTGACATACGGCTAGGTTCAAGTCTTACTCGTAATTATATCTGTAAGCAACTATCAGGCTTATTTGTAGTCTGTTAAAACAAGCAAAATTTGATGCCCATAAAACCCCACCGACATGATATGATATTTCCAAGACACATTATTAATGATAAACAGCAGCTGTGAAAGTGAAGTCCCTCCAAGTAAATGCAGAAGGCATCTTTCTTGGCAATTATTTGTCAGACTGGACTCTGGAGTCAGCAGAGGCTTGAATGCGAATAATGAACTGCACAGCAGCCCACTGTGTGTCTGTAGCCTCAAGAAGGGCAGGCACAGCCCTGACTTTTAAACAAGGACACATAAACAGAGCCAAAATGCTGAAAGCCATCATTATAAAGCCTGAGACAAAATGTAACAATAACAACAAACAGTTGGGTAACCTTTTTGAAGTGGATATACTCCTCTTTCAGTGTTTTCTGAATCTCTTTAAATTTTGATTGGCTTTAGATTTGAAAGCAGTTGGCAGACAGTCAAAATTTAAAATTGATGAAGTACAATTGGTCTGTTCATGGGATGCTTGGAAAAGAAAATAATGATCTTTCAGACAAAAATGTTCTGAGGAAGCTAAGCCTCCATGTCAACAGATAAGAAAGCAAACAGTGGTACTGAAATGACTGGAACAAACAGTATTTAAAAGAAGGTTTTGTCCTGGAGGAATTGTAGTAAATTCAGAGGGCTCTGTACTTGGTGATCTTTAGGATATTCTTTTATGCTTCCAGGATATGCTGGCAGTATAACGAAGTCCAGGGGTCATACCTAATTTGTATAAATTGCATTAGTCCAGAGGGGAGAGCTGAAAATCTGCAGCTCATAGCATAGAAGAATGATCCCTGTATTGATCCCCCCCCACCTCCCCAAAAAAAGGGAGGGAAAAAAAACAACACCAAAACACCAAAAAACACCAAACCACTGTTGAGGTGGCTTTGACTTGTGGACAAGTTCAAGAAGGCACACAAAATACATATAAGTTAGCCTCCCCCTGGCAAGATGTGGGCAGTGCTGAATCACTCTGTGTCTATCACTTACTGTCCTCCCTGAATGAAAAGCAGTGAACTCAATGGGACCGCTACTGGGTTCTGGCTCAGCAAAGCACTTGGCTTCCTAATCTCCCCTGGGTCCTGAGGGCAACCTGCAAGATGCTAGGAGGTTGAAGAAGCTCGTGACTTCTGCAGTACTGGGGCTTGAATTTGTGTATCAAATTTGATCTGCTATTGCATCTGGATGACATGTCATCGTTGATGTCAGAGCAGAGGAAAGTGTGAGAGATAGAAAAACTAGAGGTGTGTAACAATGTCACTCAAACTGTCAGCTACCTGAGGATTCAGAAAATGTGTCCTGTCTTCAACAACAAGGCCAACAAGATTTGGTGATCAGTGTGAAAGAAGGTAAATATAAGGAAGAATTTGTTTTGTGAGGGTGGCGAGACCCTGGAACAGGTTGCCCAAAGAAACCATGGATGCCCCATCACTGGAACTGTTCTATGTCATTTTACAGGGCTTTGAACAATCTGGTCTAGTGAAACATGTCCCTGTCCATCCTGCAGAAGGGATGGAACGTAGGCTTTTAGAAGGTCCCTTACAATCCAAACCATTTTGTGATTTTTCTGTGTTGGAGGATGAACACTGTGGTACCCTACAGGGAACAGTCTGTGACATAGGGTTACACCTCTTTGGCAAATCTAAGCCAAACTGGCATCTGTCAGACAATAAAGGAGTAATTCCTAGAGTAAAAATGGCAATAATAGCTTCCTTTCCCTTTAACAGCACAGTAAGTGCTGTTAAAAATAGAGGACTTCAATTTACAAGCCTACTCCAGGTGAACCAATGTCCCTTTTGATCAGCCAAGCAGCAGCTCGCAGGGGCACCAGCCCGTGTGCTGAGCCAAAGGCTGGCTTTTCTTCAGTAGGAATGGAGGAGCAGGGACAGGATTAAGTGAAGGATCTATTCTTATGGGTTTATTGGTAGTCTGCTGGAATCATTTGCACAGGTTGGGGCAGTAAAGAGAGGGCAGCAGGCAGTGTGTGTAATGTGTGGGGAACTGGGGAGCGGGTGGAAAATCTGTAACTAATAGGCATCTTTTCATCTTTCTCACTCTGTTTTCCTTCCAGTGGTGCCCAGATAGGGGACAAATCTTCCCATAAACAGTAATCCTTTAGAAAGTGCTCAAGTATGGCTATTACTTAACTTCCTGATTAGTAGCAATCACCACCTGCTACTTCTGCTCCACATTGTCCAGCATAATGGAAGTGTTCATTTCTCTGGCTGTGAAAAAGTAATGGGAGGGGAGTCCCTCTTCCCTGTTTAAGAAAAAAGAGCAACAGTCCCTCCTTTTCTTCCGTAACTAATCCCAGACTATATTTATGCAAGAAAATAAAATTTTATTTCTGATGTCAAATAGCTGGATAAGGCAGATTATGGTCACTTAAAAAACCCCCCAAACAAACCAAAACCGAAACAACAAAAAACCCAAATCACAAAAGCAATCATTCAAATTTCTTTGAACTAATTAAGGGTTCCTGCTGCAGGGCTTTTTTATTGCCTGCCTATGGCTTTGAGATCCCAGAGAGCACCAAGCAAAGACAATATATCAATATTTTTGACAACTCAAACATGCAAAGACTTTGCAAAGACTTCTGCTTTCTTCAAACCTTACAAGCTGAAGCTGCCAAGAGAGCTGCACATGTTGCCTTGAAAGACAGCTGTTAAAACAGTCTCCTTTGATCAAAATTCTTCCATGTTTATAGCTAGAGCAAGACAAAGTATTATAGGATTTTCTTAGCACAGACTGAAAATCATAAAAAGAATGAAACTTGCAAAACCTGAAAAGTGCGTTTGTCATGAGCGGGCATAACTTTTGAAATGTCAGTTAAAAGGAGACAACCCATGAATAGACTATGAGGATTTTCAGACTTTCTATTTCCCTAAAGTCCTCTTTTGTTTTACACTGGGAGTGATGGTGTCCCTTCCTAGAGAAGCACAGGCAGGCAGTAGATTAGTCCTTATTTAGATGGTAAGTTCCAGCCTATTTGAATTGTATTAAGCATTCTCCTTACTTCTGTGGGATTTGTCATAAATCTTGAGTAAATATACTTAGCACAATCTCAAAGACTGAAGTTTTGATTTCTCAGAGGGCTCAAATCTTTAAGCCTTAAAACTTCTCTTGTTTAAGAGAGATAAAGCAAAAGAATCTACTTGTCAAAACAAACACGGGGTAAAAAACCCTCAGTACAACCCTAGACTTTATCTCAATGGGAAGTGGCACTCATTCGGGGCTGTTCCATAGCATTCTTTGCCCAGGAGTGAAATCTATTATAGGAATTAGTATTGCCCCTTAAAACGGTAGCATCACTAAGAAGCAAATGAATCCTACTCTCTTTCCCTCTCTTTTCCTATCCATTCTCCTTCTTCTAAACAGTATTCAAAGGTTTCTTCAAAGGTCTTCATCCTATCTTTGTTGCCATGGTCTCTCACAGAGTTGAAACAACATTTTCAAAACTAATGCCTGCTCTAAATGCATTGTTGTTGGGATGCTGAGTCAGTTCTCTGCTGACTAGGGTGAAAGAAAGAGAATCTTTGAAAATCAGTTTTAACATTCAACTAACCTGAATGGGGAAAAGCAAGACATCTATATGCTACTAGACAGAAGCAAAACTTTTCAGGGGTGAGATGCCTTGTATTTTGGGAAGAAAACCAAACTGTCTCTAGTTTTTTTCGTGTCAGCTATGCTGATTTTACTCTTTCTTTTTATTCATACCGGACCTGAGAAAGACAATTGCTTCTCAGAAGGGAAAAAAAAACCACAGAAGAATCCTGTTGATTAACACATACCTCCCCCCCAACTAAATCCTTGCTGTGGGAGTGACAGAGGATGCTTGGTATGCAGTTGTGAGAGGCAGGGCTAGTTTTGGCATGGCTGAAATGAGTAGGGGGAAATGAAGAAGAAGCACCATTATTTCTAAGGGAACTAACAAGATATTTTGCTTGTATTCAGCTTCTCTGTTTGCCTCTCTTGTTTAACTACTTGCACATTCTTTGAAATAAGGTCCATCTCTAGCACACATATTTGTACAGCACAAAGGGAAACAAGCTTACTTTTCTAATTCAAACTTTTAAGCTTTATTATATAAATGAGAACATCTATTTGCTATGTAAATTAAAGCACTGCACACTCTGTACACACATTTCAAGGAAGGACAATCTTTGTCACAGACTTGCTTACATCAACTTTAAATTGTTTTTATATGCCTGGCTTCAATTTTTTTGAGATCTTTTGAACATCTGTCCTTAGCCCGTGGTCTGGCATGGCACGCTAAATTCTGTATATTTGTTCATTATTCCCATGGGAGGAATTTACACGAAAATTCTGCTGGTCTAATTATATGCCTCAGCTAGAAAAACTATTCATCTCTCCGCAGCAAATTTCACCTTTATGAAACAGATGATGACTTTGCCAGAAACTTTCTGGACATTGTAACCACTGAAGGTTTTACAGCCTACATTTGTAATATGGGTCATAAACTGAATTGAAGGGGGGAAAAAAAGCCCTTAGAACATTACAGTGCTTTTGAAAACAACCCTTCACCTTCGGGAAAAAAAAATCACAGTTTAATGGGGAAAGATGTTTGCAGCAGCTTATTAACAGTAAAATGTAGCCTCCCCTGCTACTTGTATCTCCTGGAGTCGGGGAGTTCAGGTTGTGAATGAGGAAAAGTTCAACAAGGATCTGAAAACAGCATGTTATGGGTCTCAGTCTCTGAGATACTTGTGGGACAGAATACTGGAAGTGTTTCAGGGTGACAGGATGCAGAAAGAAGAATAAATGGGGCAAGAGTTCTTCCTATAGCTTAAAAATCATGACTGGGAAAGTGCATTCCTATAGGATGAAGATGGATACAGCAAAACAGAGCTGGTGATCTTGGGGTTTGCAGTTTTCAAAGCTGTCCACATTTTAGAAGTTTTAAAGGTATTTCTAAAGAGATGAATACAGACAGCACATTGTGTGTACACATCTCCTGCTCTGTTTCCCCCAGTTTTCTCTGTGACCACATTGCTTTTCCCCCTCATGATTTTAATTCACATAACTCTCCCCTTTTCATTTCTAACATCTTTTTCTCCTGGTCTTTTGAATTTACTCTTTTTCTTTCTGTGCTCCTCGCTCATAATTTGCTAATTTTCTCGAAACTTTACTTTTCCATGTTCTCCTAAATTCCACACTCCCAAAACCTTCATATTCCCCTCTTCTAGTCTATTCTTGGCTTTACAGTCTTTTTAAACACTGTTTATATACCGTTGCTGGGGCTTCCATTGCTTTTTAAAGTCTTCCTCTATATATTTACATTCTCCTATCAGCTGTATCAACCCATCAATTCTATTGCCTAATCTACCACGCACTCTTCTTCCTAATCAGTATCATAACCTGAAATCCATTTCTCCAAATAACTTCCCTTTTGGATACCAGTGCTACACATCTGCATTAATCTTTTCACTTTCCATGGCTTGGATCCTTCTAGGTTCATTTATTTTCTGCCCAGTATCTCCTTTTCTAATGAGTACCTTCTCTGAGCTCCTCAGTATGTATTTCATTATCCTCATCTTCTTCCTAAATGGGCTGTTCTTTTTTTTCCCCAACTTGACTAAAATATCCCCCCTTTTTGTACCCATCACAGTGGCATCAGAGAGCCTAATGACAAGAACGAAACGGAGGGCACTCTCTGCTTGCCAGCCTGGGCTTCCCCTGCCATGTTACTTCCTCATAGCTTGTGGACTTTCTATGGAAATTGTATCTTCCCTAGTGATCCATCAGTGGGATTCACAGAGCCATGGGCATAGGAGGGCCGTGCCTCTTGCACTGTCTGCCCAACACACTTCAGCTGTGGGCTTTCACTCCTGATGCGTTGCACCAGAAGAGGAAGAGTTATCCTCACCCCCATCCTTAGAGCACAGCTGGCTCTGTCCCCTTCTCTTCCTCAGGCAGATTCACTGACTGCCACGGCACAACCTTTGGCACGAAGCGAGGCAGGATTTGGCCCCAAATCAAAGACCTCACCAATGTGTCATACGAGTTAGCATGAGTGTCTGTGCTGGGGAAGGGCTAAGAGCTAGAATAGCAAGGGTATTTCAGGTCAGGCCTGAGGCAAATTAGAAGACAAGTTGTGAAGCTTACACAACATGTGGCCACATTATGTGTGGCTCCAGTCAGCGCTAATAGCCTGTCATTGAGCTACACGTTTAAACAATTTGAGCAAACAGCAAACATAGAGGATGGGAGGGAAAAAGACCTTCGAGGAATAAGAAAGATCAGGCTACTTAGTATACTTGACAAGCAAATATTGTAGCAGTGAGGACAACGGAGTATCTATTAGGTAGTTAGAGACACAACCCAGTTCCTACCAAACAAAACTAACATAATACAAAACCAAAAATATACAATTTGTCCAATTTTAAAATTCACTTGGCTAGCAGTTTTTCAAGCTACATTCGAAACCAGTTATCGGTTTAGGCTGTATCTGATCATGTGCATTTTAAGAGAGAAAAAAATAAAACAGATATGGTTTTCGTTTAACAGCAAGGAAACTAAAAAGGGGGAGAACAGAAGGAAAAAGAAAAAACCAGTTTTAGTAACAACAAAGAGTAAACTTCAACTGCATCCATATAAATAACATTGACACTAGTGCCGGGAAGTAAATATAAAACATTTTATAACAGAACTTAGAAACCATACTCCACTGTTTAGTATGAAAATAATAGCCTTTCGAGCCAGTCCTGTTAGAGTGCTTATTTAATCCAGTGCAGAATTGGCTATGAAACCATCCACTCTACCATGGGAATGCTTAGCTCAGTATCTGGTAGGTTGCCAGCCGTTTAAAATGTTTTTGTGTTGGTTTAATGATTGTTCCCATGAGCACTGATGGTAAGGGTTGACATTAATTAAAATACTAAGTCATCAGAGCTCGCATTGTGGGGAGAGAAAGAATGGGCTGGATCCAATTGTCTTCAAGGTTTCTTCAGCCTTCCACATTTTTCTCTTAGCTGCATCATACGTGCCAAGTATCCTTTTAGCTGAGGTGTAACAATGTAAACAGACTGCCTCCACAAATATAATCTTTGTAAGTTTTTCACATACTTCCATTTAACTGATTAGAGGACAGTCATTAAAATCAGCTAATCATGTAATGTGGCTGTGTTCTGAATGCTAAACAAAATGCCTAAATGAAAGAGGATTTTAAAATAGTGTCTGCTTCTCAATTTATTTTTACTGTGTACTCAATGGCACACAATACAGTACGAATTCTGGGCCTTATCCTCATTAACCTCAAAACTCATTATCTCGTATAAAAACAGGCCCTTTCCATAGAGTGTGTTGCAAAAGGTATGAAAAAAAAACAAATTAGAGATGTGTTTTGGCACACACTCTGGACACCTGATGAAGTATTTCACCTAGAACTGTGAAATTAAACCAGAATAGCATAAAATCCTGAGTAAGATCCACTGCTAAAATGATTTTTGCATCATTCAGACAGAATAGTTATCCTTATTCATTTCTCTCATTTTATTAAACAATTACTCAAGATCCAGATCTTCAAAGGCACACAAATAGGAAAAAGTCACTTAACCCCTGGAGTCCTCAAAAGGCCCCCTCAAAAATTAGTAAAGAGGCTGAGTTCTTCTACTCCCATCCATTCAGCAAGCCTGTATTTTCATCCTCCTGGCAGGGGCTTAATACTGCAGACAGCAAGAATGCAAGACAAAGTTTATTCTACATATAACATGATCAATAGCCTAAGAATAAAGACTTCTGGCTTGATCAACGTGAAGAAGAAAGCTGAGCCTACATAAATGCGAAGGGACATTTTCACAGTAAGCAATACATATCGTAAAGGAGACTGCTGGTCTCCGAAAAGATAGAGCAAGCCTTTCTATATATAAATCACGTTTGCTCCTTTGGATCAGCAGTCACGTGAATCTGCAACTTTGGGTCACCTCTGTCTTGGTGAAGACCAAAATCTAAATGAGGTGCCTGAAAGCAGTTACCATCCCAGCTCATTCGCCAGCACATAGCACAGTGCTCACATTGCTTCCCCATCACACCAGGGGGCTGTGTAAGAGAAATCCTCATCTCTGAATATGTGCAACCACCACTATGCTTTGCACATACAAACATTGCTCCTTTACCTTGTTTGTGGACAGACACAGACCTTCTCTGCTGCCCTAATGTCAAACGGGGGGGGAAGGTGTTTTAGACCACCACAGGCAGATTTCTTGACGGCAAACCCTGGAATATGGGAACACTCTTTGGCTTTTTGGTGTGAATGTTCTCTGAATAATCTCATATAAATAAACTATCTGGTCTTTGAGTCATTCAGGAGCTTATCTATCTAATGTAGAAGAGCCAGAACAGGCAATGGAGGTCCTTGTCGTAGTACATGAGGGCAGGAGGCCTAAGGTCCTCCTGGGGCTTGTCTTCAGTGGAGCCATCTATGGACACAAGGTTAAAAGGCATTGGATGGTTTTAAATTATTCTTTTTATTTTAAACTCTTGGGTTTAGGTTGGGGGCGGGGCGGGGAGGGGAGGTTATTTGTTTTTCTGGTGGAGTTACTTTTTCAGGGTGGTGGTGTTTTTCTGTTTGTTTCTTTTTAAAGGACAGGCAGGCTCGCGGGGATAAGGCAGTGCCCAGACAGCCCCACCAGCCCTTGGATTGCCTGAGCGCAGACTCTCAGCTCAGCCTGGCCGTGGCGGTGCATTGATAAAGCGGGTCCCGCTGCTTCTCTGTGCCCGAGCCGAGAGCCGCGGGGAGCCGGGACAGCGCGCACGGGGCCCGGACCGGAGGGCAGGGAGAAGACGGGCGGTGAGGGCATCGCTGCGGAGGCCGGTGCCGCGCTTCTGCAGCTCCTCAGAGCTCGCTCCCCCGCCGGTCCCCCGCGCCTCGGGCCGCGGGGAGCCGGGAGGGGCCCGCCGTGCCCCGCGGCGGCGGTCGGTCGGAAGCGGCAGCGGCGGGGTAATCCGCGGGGCCGGGGCGCGGCGAGTGGGTGGTCCGGGCGGCCGGAGGCGCGGGCTGTCCCCCTGCCCCGGCGCCGGGCCCGGCCCGCTCCCGCTCCCGCAGCTGGGCCGGAGGCGGCCCGCAGACCGCTCTCGGCACATTTCTTCATTTCTCACTTGAGTGCCCTTCTTTAGTTCCCTTTCAACTGCCCACTTTATATCGGCTTCATTACACCACCGCTCCATTTGTGATGTAAATCGGGAAACTCAGGGAAGTTTTTCTTTTGGCCTTGTCTACGGAAGAATACCGAGAGGTATTCAAAACGTATTAACACAAATCAATGGCACCAATAAAAGCAAAATCTCCTTAGCAACATAATCTTGATTGCAAAGGGAGAACTGAGAGCATTTAGCAGAACAGTGGCCCACATGGAATACGCATTTGTCTAGAAGAATGCAGCACAAAGCCTAAAAGAGAGATGCTGAAAAAATCCAAAATTAACTCACACTGAACAGTTACTCTTTTTTTCAGAAGTGCACAATTGGCTACATTAAATCTATCGTGCGCTTTTCTGCTCAGCAACATTGTATCATACCGCTTTGCAAGCCCACATTACAACACCCGGAACGCTTCACAACGCCGGGCAGGAGCACCCCTCCCCACCCGCACGCTGGGACATGAGCATGTCTAACACACCCCCTCATATATGTTAGAGGCATTAGACACACACACATTATAAAGAGGCTGTCAAGACCTCCATACTAGAGTAACCAAAGAGCTTAAAAAGTTTCACGCAAGGAAAAGCTGCCAGATGATGAGAACCAAGGTCGTTCTCAGCGTGGCAGAGAGCGCAGACTTACTTTTTGTTCATAAGGTTCAGGTTAACCAGCATTTCATATTGGATGGTCTGAAAATAACGTGAATTGCATGGATGGGAATTACTCCTTTCTGAATAGGTGGCGTCTGCCTCAACTAGATGGAAACCCTATCTTGTTTGAGAGTACAAGGGAATAAAACATAAAAGTGTAGAAACAGCTTCAACATCACCATTCAACCACAATGATAGTACATTTAATAAATCCTACTATCATTAGGGCTTGAAAAGCTTAAAGAACTCTAAATGTGGACTTAATGAAAAACCAGTTTGAAACACTTAAGGCAGGCCATGCCTGTAATTTGGTAACTCCAGTCCTAGAGTCACCTAAATTACCCAAAATAATTTTCTCTCCCCTCTCCCCCTCCCCCCCCCCCCAGACTAAAAGTATCAACTGGAAGTAAGATGAGACCACTGCACAACACAGCAGTTTCTCAGGTTCTTCCTTTTCTTCCTCTCCCTACCACCCCCTCTCCCAACACAGATGAAAAACAGTAAGGCTTAGTAGATAGGTTAACAATTATTTTATTAGTTTATAATACATACAACTTAAGAAATGCTTTAAAAAAAGTTATATTGGAGTCCATTCCAATTCTGGGTCAGGTCAGGAAAAACTGATGTCGATGTATTAAATAATATTCTATAATTCAACAATAGATTAGCCTCAGTAATTCAGCAGACATGGTTAAATACTCTTAAATATGCATATATACAATTGTGCAGCCTTAAAAAAGTCCTTTTATTCCTATCTTCTCCTCCCAAAGCTGTGCACCCTGTGAACACAGTACTGGCTTCTAAGCTTTGAGTCTCTCACCCAGACTTAGGATATTTGAAGAGGAATGTTACAATAGTGGAAATCGCAGCAACCCTATCTTTCTAACCTCTTTGTAAGAGGAGAGATGCCCAACAGGCAAAATTAACATCAAGTCTCTCTGTAAGTAGCAGCTTCTTTAATATCCAGTTTTAGGTTAAATTATTGCTTACACATTTTCTGCTTGAAATAGATTTTTAACATACTCCAAAATACTGGGGTTTAAGTTTTCCCTCTTGATGGCAACATCCTTTCAGTGACTTATTTACCATTACTGCTTCATACATTTAACAGGTCTTTCCTAAGCACACACAGTTTGATGTAATTCTCTGCAAATTCTTTCAAAGCAACATGAGTTACATAGGTCTAATTTAGCACACAACATTTAGGCACTGTTTTGTAGTTTACTACTCTCTTTCAAATTTATGTTTGGAATGAGTCCATATTCTGATTGCCATACTCCACCCTTTATGAAAACAAGAATCTCGATTACACTTTTCAAATCAGGAACTACTTTGCATTCATGTTATCTCACTGAACCAAACTGTTCATTGACAATATTAACCAGTATATCTGCATATCCTAACAAATTAGAAAGCCTGCTGCTAGCAGAAACAGATCAGAGATAAACACTTGGAGTGGATGAGTTAGATATTTATATCAGCACAATGAAACCAGTTTAAACACACAGCCAAAAGACTGAGTTATATTGCATCAGGATATCTGACTTTTTGAAACATTTCTAAACGTGACTTAAAAAATGCATTCATAAACCTAAAATACTGTAACAAAAAAAAGTCTTCAGCTGACTACTAAGTCCAGTTTTCAACACGAGGCAAAGTAACTTTCAATTACTAAGGTATAAATGAGGAGCAAACAACAACAAAAAAGCATGTTTCAATAAACATTATAAAAATCTACTATTTGTCCCCTAAAAGCGAGCATTTGTCAACAGTTCCCTTCTCCGTAAAAACTGCAATTAACTACAGTCTTACTTACCTGAACTTAAATTGTACTAACTGGGTCCTACTTGTGGGCCTTAAATATACTGTCACATGACAGGAGCTGTCTGGACAAGTCAAGAATTTTCTTTGGAAACAATTAGCCATGCATTACAGGCTCCAGCTTAGGAAAAGACTGTTCTGCCCTCACAGTGCAGCTCTCATCAGCAATTCCACTTTGGTCTGGCTATTTTAAATGAAGAGATGCTGAGTTTAGAAGGAAGCTTACCTTCTGCATTATTATTCTGTATGATAGCAGAATTGTCTATCAACCAGAGCATAAATCATAATTAATAACACACTTATCAAAATAAAAAGAGTGAACAGAAGTTAACACGGTCTACATAATTACTGAAACTTACTAGCTTTTGCTTAACTTGCATCACTCAATACCATTTAATTCAGTTTAAAACTATTTTCTGTCATACTCACAGAACTCTAAACCTAATCCCCAAATCCAATCTTTTGGGTGTTGCTTCTCCTAATTCCTATGTTTCATCTTTTGCCTCATTAAATTGTTCCTACTGGTCTGTTTTATTTTGAGGAGTCGAGCATTTATGAATCCTTTTTCAAGAAAATAAATCTTAATGAAATATTAATGACCTAAACAAACCGGAAGACTTTTTTTTAAAAGGACAACTTCCATGAAAACAGTAAAATGTAGTTTATAAAACATGTATATTACCCAGGTGTTATGTGGTAAGGATACATACACCAGCACAAGTGCCAACATACGAAGTTTCATGCAAGGAATCAGGGGGTTTTACATTTTCAAACATAGTTTCTAATTCAGCCCACACTGACTGAAACATAAATGTGCAGAAAGATGAAAGTTCAAAAATTAACGAACTGCAAAGTACTGTTACCAACAAAACAATACAAATGGATATCTAATGAAGAATAAATGCATGTTTTCAGCAGTGAAATTTTTTCACTGCTAGCGTACTTCTCCCCTTGAAATTATTTTACTTCCTCAAGAAGAATGATACTGTTTTCTTAGTACACCAGTATCCCCTGATTCACCCAGCCTACAGAGGGAACTTTACAAAGAATAAACACAGGAATTAAGAACGTAGCACCATTAGAAATAATCACTCCATCCAAATCAGAAAAAAAAAACTTCATTTATCCTTATCCAACATACTTTGACATTCAGCAGCCTAGTAATACAGGGTAAAAGAAGCTCTCATAACTGTATATTGGTAACATTCATAATGGTCATGCATATTACAATCAAGTTTCTAGGGTGACATTTGCAGAGTAAGCCTTCATGCAGACAGGCATTCAGCTCATTGACTCCATTTTCATATTTCCTATTAGTCCCTGAGAAGTTAATATTTCTACCTACAGTATGGCTATTAAAGGCATTATAATGATCATACACTTAGCTGTTTGTCATGGAAATGCAACGTGGCTATAGGGAGAAGCACAGAAATTACAGCAAATTAGCAGTGATGAATACAGATTTCTGAAATGCATTCTTTTCAAAAGCAAGGTTGCTGAAGAGCAATGTAAGTTGTTTTAGTCACAGATACAAAACCAGCCAGCGCCACGTACCCTTAAAAAGTCACTACTATGAATCCAAGATATTTGAGGCTCTGAGACCTCTCTAATTGAGCATTTCCTTTACACAAAATCATCTGGATTTTGACCTAATGTAGGGTCATCATGATCCTTCTTTTAATTACTCAACAGCAGTGCTGAGAGAACTTAAAAGAACCAGGGATTTTCTTTGCTTAACAAGTCTTTTGCCTCTTCAATTAAAGTGATCTCTTTAAACTATTCAGAATTCAAATGGGGTTTTTGGTGGACAATTTGCATTATTGCCAGCTGCTCAAAACCCATAAACTAGGGCTCGAAAACAAGGGGACCAATTTAAAATTAAGACTTTAGGGTAGGGGGTGGAGGGAAGGGAATAAAGACAAGTTCTTTTTCCTTGGCTTCTGGATTCTAAGCAGTTACAGATTGCATTTTAAAGCTCTTCCTACAATCTTTGGGACTAAACAATGACTTTTGGAAAAAAAAATTTAAAACTGACTTTTAAGTAAGCCTGTATCTGAGAGATAGAGTATTTCACTTAAACACCATGGTCTTGAGAATTACAAAAACATATAATTTAACAAATTCATTTAGAGATTATAATTTACATTTAAGTACTGTAAAAAGTTCTTACCATCTATTCTACTTGGGTTTAAGTATTGTGGGGAATTTTGGATTTGCATAAATAGTTTATTAAAATTACTCTTATTGACCTATCACAAAAAATTTACTGACTTCCTGTAACCTATCTCCGTAAACATTTTAATTTCTGGTGAAGCTTGCCAATCCCAATATAAACTTCAAGTTACAGCTATTTAACAACAGATGAGCTCTTCAGAATTCTTCACATAGGGTCAGAGAGAAAGTTCTTCTCCCTCAGAACTTATTTCCACCTATCACCAAGAAATTAAAAAGAATTTGTTGCTATTCTATTACAGTAAGAAAGAAATCTTCATTCAGTTAAGGGCAACTATATCTAAAAATAATAATTAGCTCTCACAGGGATTCATTGATGCCTTCACCATTAGTTTAGCAGGCTAAAGATGAAACAGGCATAATTAGCATCATTTGCTAAATGATTAATATCAACTTGATACCTAACTTAACTGTTCAAGGAAATTTGAACTATGTAAGATTATTTGTAGGAATTGCTGAGTTGCAAGAAGCTGAACAAGTTAGTATAATGTAATAGTTATTTTAGCAAAGAGTAGGCTGTGTCCTGGAAGTCCTGCTATAGTTTCTGGTCTGCTCAAACTGTGCAATTTCATTCTTTGCCAAGTGGACAAAAAAGGTAATGTATGTCTTCTCACTAGCAATCAAAATAAATAGATTTAGTACTTCAGAAGCAACATCAAAAGAAAATCCCGACAACTGCCGTAGGCATTAAAGAGTTGATTAAAGCTCCTGCCATCTTCAGCTCCCATCATTGTAATTAATGAATTGAAAGGGATTGTATGAAAAAGTTTTGTAACATTCTTACTAGGTGAGTGTACTACTTCTTCAGGAGAGTACCACTTCTGAGATAAAACTCATCTGTCTACATAGGCAGCCTCTCAAGTTTCCTGATTATATTTTAAGTCAGAGACATTGTTTTAATAAAATATCCAAAATACTTTTTGAGGGAGTAAGTCTGGCCTCCTTACAAAGGGATTGAACTTTTTAATTGCTCAGAGCTCTACTTTAGACCTCTGTATTATTTCTTAAAGAGAAAGTCACAGCTAAAATACAGAAATGCCTGCTAACCAAGCCCATGACTGCTGACGCACCTAGAAGCAGACAAGATCTTAACCATCACTACCATTAACGTGGAAGCTTTACTAATGGGATACTCTGTAAACCTGTAAGCCACACTCTATTCACTGCTCTGGTCTCAGCACACATCACACCCAAAGCAGCTTTACTGTCAGTGCATTTGGGTGCTGCTGGCAAGGTAGCTGTGGACGTGGACAGAACATAGTATGGGAAGTTTGGGCAGTAAACCAAGGCAAATAGCCGCTATGAACATATCATAAGCCATATCCTCCACTAGAGTGGAAGGATAGGTTTCCACACCAGAGGAAAACTGCATCCATGACACAAATTATCTGTATAGTCAAATGAAAATTTTTATAAAATCTAGGCCTCATATGATCCAATATTCATTTTATTGAAAACTGACACTTAAATATGTATTTCTGGTCATCAGTATTTATCACCAGTTACCACTTCTGTTCAATTCCAACCTCTCCTCTGCACTTCTAACCTCCCCAGTCTCTGCCGCCATCAGTGTTAGGCTTCTGTCCTCTCACAGGCTGAAACTAGTCCGAGGTTATAATTACTACTTCTGGGTGAGAGAAGGAGTGCAGCAGACCCAGATTTGTACTGAAGAAGAGGCTGAAATTGATTTTTAGAAAATTATAAACAGTTACTTCGTAGAGAAACATTGGTGGCACTCAGAAGAGTGAGGCCAGCACAAAACTGGAATTTGATTATTAAAAATCATATTCTGTCAAGTCAGAGAAACACACTTGTAGGCTTGTATGAAAAGCATAGCTGAGCTATTTTCAAAGTGGAATAGCTATTTTCAAAGCACAAATCCACAGATGAAAGCTGAGCAAAGGATGGATTTTGGGAACAGATACAGAAGGCTTAGATTTAAGAAAACTTAAAACTTTCTAGACCGCTCCCACTATGAACAATTTAGGAATGTAATACTCACTAGAGAATATTTTACAGAGAATAAATATTTTGAAGACATAGAAAAATAGTTCACAGCATCAAGGTACCTGTAATACATTACCTTGAAATAAAACTTGTATTTAAAAGATTAAAAAGAGAAGACTATTCTTGTAGTGGTATCAACTTTTCATTCATACAAATATTAAGCAGAGTATATCTGGTTTTTTCATATATTCACATTATTGCTTGCTAACACAACTGTATAAGGAACATGTTCTTAACTTACATCAATTTTGTGTACAGTAATTTTAGGTACCTAAAGCAAATTTTAAAATATGAGTTGCAATTAAAAAAACCCCAAAAGCTATGTGTGAAGATATGTACAACTAAAGTATAATCAGAAGAAATGAAATACAACTGGCCTGACCCAAGCATACATCACATATCCAGTGAAAAAAAAGTCTTAAACTTGCGCAGAAAATAACCTTTGTAAACCAAAATGAGCAAAAGAAAGGGTGCAATAAGTAACTGCCTAATTGAAACTTACACTGTTGCCCAGTGCACCCTGCTTTGATTAATTTTAATACATGGCCTTTGCATGTGGAACTGCACTGTTCAAGAATTCTTCAATAACTTTTTTCTGCTTATGTGGCTTCAAAATAAACAAAAAACACCCATGAAAGGTCTTCTTGGACAATTAAGTTTTAGTAAAACAAGTCCTTCTGCACCCCTGTGTACAGGATCTGGTAAACAGTATGAATAAAGCTGGCACATGGCAACTGACTGAATTAAAACAGCTACATTATAAAATGCAATAATAATATACTTTCGTGATCTTGAGTTCTACTAACCAGATGCATGCAATTCTCTCACTGATTCTTCTAGTCTCAGTAAAATAATTCCACTTGGCTGCCTTTTTCTTTAACTTTTTAAAGCCGAACTTTTTCAGAATCAGCTGACAGGACTTCTTCATGAAAATAATAGAGATTTCTACTAACAACATCTGGGTTCCAAAAATTGCAGTTTCAAAAAGAACTTTGTCTCCTTCTTTTGCTGGAAGAGACTAGTCAATATCCCAAAAAGAAATAAAAGTATTTACAATTGACTAGCCACTGACAGAAGTTTCAGGATATATTAGAAGAACTTCAACATGTAAATGAATGACTAAAGGGATTTACACAATGTACAGTCAATCAGTTGTATCATATTGGGATAAAAAAATACCTGTTCACTTGTATATCATTTTCAGCTGTGTATTTATAGTAATATATATATGTACACACGCGCGCGCACACATATAAAAGACTCTTTTGAAAACCAAGATACATTAATAAACAGAAATAGCAAAAGTAAAAATAACTTAAGTAGTAATTAACATTTGTGTGAAATTACTCTGCAGAGTTTGACCAAACGCAACTTAGAACACATTCTTATTAAAAAAACACAAAAAACAACTAACCAACAAAAAAAAACCCCAAACAAAAAAAAACCAAACACAAAAAACAAAACAAACAAACAAAGAATGAAAACACCACAAGATTCTGTAGAACCAATGCTATGTCACTACCAGGAGAGCACCAAGCAAGGCACCATTGGAAAGACAACATACTTGAATAAGTCTCTATAAATAAATCGAATTCTAATCTGGTCGAAAAATCGGTGTCTTTGGTAAAAATTCTATAAGGATGACCTGTATAAAAAGAAAACAAATATGTATTAAAGATGGCAGCAATCCTATTATCTATCACAATGATAATTCACATGGGTTTGGGGGGTTTTTTTTAGTACATCAAGTTGTGATGAAAAGCAAAAATCACAGCACTTGTCTCAGGTAGGAGACCATTAGAAAAGTCATGTATGATAATTGGTTTGGGGTAGAAAACCAATACTCAAAGAATCAAATTCAACTGGAAACGCTTCCCCACTGACATGAGACACAAACAAACTGAACTAAGCCAATTATGTTAGAGAACTATTATGTAGTAATTTATTCATTGGGAAAAAAAGTTATGAAAGAGATAAATGCATTCATTAAAAAAAAAAAAACAAACCAAAAACCTCCTGAATGCACAATGCATGAAAAGTTAATTTTCAATTCCACTTCCACTTACTTCAGAATTGTTGCCACTTAATACAGGATTCTAAATCATGTTTATAGTTCAATACCTGTATAAAAAAGTGTATCAACTTTTGCAAAGCTACCATATCTACAAATGTTCAAGTAGTTAACAAGAACTTGACTAATGCTTTTGCATGATTATTCTTATGGTCTCAATTCAAATCTAAACTATGTTTTTCTGAGCTAAGTACACTATAGGGTCCACTCCAGAACACAATCCAAGTATTTATCCTCCTTTAAATAGGAAGCTTAAAGAAAATGTTCACTTGTGCATGTTCTTTCTTCAGAGACAGTCATAACACAGCAGTGTGATCTGATTTATAAACAAATAAATGCATCTGGTAACATAAATAAGGATTTTATTTACTTGAAACTCACCTTTCTAAGAAGTTAAAAATTATTTCTCAATGGTTTTGATTGTAAAGGAGAATACAACTTAGCAGCTTAGAGAATAAAGACTTCTATCTCTGCAAGCATACCAAGCCTCAGAAAACAAGTAAGTCTCTGATTTTATTTCTAAGGCATTTTGGAGTAATGAATACTGAAATCAGGTGTACAAGTTTATTTTTTGAGATATTCAGAAGGTACTTATTTTCAGAAGTGATGCAAACTGCTCAAAATCCACTGATCACTAGTTAACCACTGGATTCTGTAGAGACACCAGGGCTTCTGATATTCAGACAAGTTTCAAAAGGGGAGAAAGAAGTAAAGCTGGAACACTGTGTTTATAGCAAAGGTATAAGATTATCTTGTCTGTCTTTATTTCACTGATTATTTATTTAATTTAACATCTAGTACAATGGATTTCAAATCTCAATTTGGCAAAGCACCAAGTTTTGGGTACAATAATCTAATTTAAACCATTTGTTTTGTGAAAAGTTGAGGATAGGAGTTTGTTATTTAAAATTAAATCACAATCATATAAGGGGCAGTTTTTAAAGACACTGGCAAATCAGTTCACTGAAAGCGAGAAAATGGTACAGTGAAGTTTTGTAAAAATCTTCTCATTAAGTATATCCAGAGATAATATCAGACATTTCACAAATTGAAAATAAAATCTTTGACCTTCATCCTGTAAAACTATATGCCCATGCATATATTATTATTGTAAGCAGGTCAACTGATTTGGAATTATATTTAATAGAATGAATATTTATCTGTAAATGTTGCTGGGCCACAGTATTTACAAACTCACATTATATTTTTTCCAATTTAATCTGCAGAACATTGGGTTTGACAATGTTTCCTATAGAAAAATAAAGTTTTCAGCAAAATATAAACACTTCATTTAGGCAAAGCTTAAGTCTACTTTCTGAAATTTGTTTTATTCCATTTTCAGTTACACTCATATATCTAACCTAAAAAAAATCTGTAGAATAAATGTTACAAAAAGTACTTATTCAGTGAACTGAATAGAGTCATCTCTAAAAAAAGCATTTTGAAGACCTTGTATTTCAGGCAAGAGATAAGATCTAAAGGAGAGACAGGGAAAAGGGGAAGACTAAAAGATAAAGATCATTTTACTATCATTTTGAACTGTTTAATCACATTTAAAATTTTTATATGCATTATAGCTTTGTTATTCTAAAGAACAGACAAAGTACTGGGTAATGGAAGATCACAGACTAAGTCAGAACTAACACAGTAGATATCTCTCAAAAGCTAATCTTTATTTTTAAAAAGCTAACCTTCCTATAGCCTACTTACTAAAGCATTAAAAGAAATTATGGAAATTCTAATGTTTCTTACATTTTAGCAGCTTAATTTCATCCTATCCTACGTACTTCCAAAATATATTGAAAATGGAAATAAGAACAGCACCAAAAAAGAACAAGTTGCAAGCTAAACACTGAAATCCTACAGAGGACATCACTAATTTTAAACCACATATAACTTCTCACTGTATATTTCCAAGAAGGGTTTATGCAGTCTCAGCCAACAACTGAAGTAGATTAAAACTCCAGAGACTGATTTAAAAATATTTTAGTGACACCAATTGGAGATAAAGATACTTTCAAGACAGTTGAGGTAAGGGGCAGTTAAAATCTAAAAAGGCTAAAGGTTTCTTAAGCTCCAACAGCTTAGTTGAAAGGTCTTCTTCCATACTTTTGGACTTGATTAGCATTATATAAAATAGCCATATCTGACTTGCTGCGTAACCAAAGTTGCGGTTATTCTTTATACAGCATCTAAAATTTCACACTCCATCAGCACATGTTCAAGCTATTTTATCTTGGCAATTAATTTATTATTTTTCAGAACACAGTGAAGCCTTGTTTTCAAGTCATTCATAACTTTATAAATCAGTCCTGCACATGAAACCATGCATCTGTGAACCGTAGAAAATCCTTGCACTCAGGCGATTAAGCTCCTGACACCTTTACTGATTAATAATCATGAAAAGAATAAGATCAGAAGCAAAATAAATGATCATTTAATAGAGAAACTCACAAAACAGCCCTTTAACTTACATATTCCATCATGTTATTCGTTTCACATTTCCTTTTGCTTAGTCTCCAATGCAAGCACAGCTAGACAAGGAGGAAAGAAAAAGAAGAAAAATGAGCTGTATTTTATTGCAGCACACAGACTAGCCCATTTGTCCACCTTTCATATTTTTCGTTCAACAAAAGCATCTGTTTCCATACTGTGCAATTCAAACTCCAACAGTACGAAGCTGCTCCCTGCGGCACTCACCTTGTGGTATAACCTATTGTTTTCCCATTCTAATAACTTCTCAATCGATCTTCGTGTCTGGAAGACAAATGAGAAAGAATTTTACTCTTGACTGGTTTTAGAAAAACTTTGTTTTGCAGCTGCTTTTGTGTGAAAAGGAGAGAGGTACAGGACAGTGACTGAGTACAGGGTGGTCTGTAGTACTATCAAAACTTGTTGGGTATTAAATAGTATCTAGAACAGAAACAACTTTGTATGATAGCCAAGTAAGTACCTTCAACCACTTTGGAACAAAAACTGTTGTTATGTATGCTCTCTGGTTCTTATGGCAGTTTTAACTTTAAAATCACAGAAATTTCAAAGTGATCTAAGTATAAAAAGCAGGAACGCTGCTCCCCTAGGATCAGTGGTCTAAATGTACTGCTTCTAAGGGCAGCATTTAAACTCACAAATGTTGCAAACTATTTTGCAATGCTGTAGGTCAAGTGCAAATACACAACACTCTAAATAAATGAGAGATTTTTGTTACACTTCTATCCAGATTTTAGAGAGTGAAAAAGCAAATGCAGAAAGTTACAGTAAATTCCACAAATAAGTATTACTAAGTTTGTGATCTGTATAGAGAGCAAACCCAATATTTAGGATTCTAAAGAAAAGGTTTACTGCCTGTGTCATCCACACTTGACATTTCAGATAGAGAATCCTGAAAGCTGTTCTGCACAGCTTTTTAAGATTATGCATGCTAGAATTAAAGGACATTCTGTGCTGCAAAGTTTCACAGCATTTTGAATATAATTATTCAGTTATATTTACATTTGAGAAATACATACTGACATTTATGGTCATTTGACTGCCAGAATATATATTGCTTAGCTCTAAATGGGATTTGCTACAGACAGTGAATAAAAAGAGGATAATTCATGGTGCCAGGTGTTAAGATGAGACCAACAGAGCTGCAGGTGCAAAAGGACGGAGCAATGACAAGGATCAAATACAACTTAGTGCAGCTGCAGCTTCCTTAGAAGGCGGAGAGGGGTGAGGGGAAAGGATGAGAAAGCATCTTGCTGTTATTACTACAAAATACTAGTACTGTAAATGAACATTAACAAACCAAACTAAATGCTGCCATGAGAAACAAGAAAGTCTGAGTAAAATAAAAATTAGACAGCAAATTATTCATTTCCCCCCAAATATTAAAATCTTGGTTTTCAAACATCAGTTTGTCTCTAGGTTAATACTGAGGCAGTTGTAGGGAAACACATCTAAGCATGTACTGTGGTCACATGATTAAAAATTAGATCATTGCTATCTATCAGTATTCATTACAGCAAATTTTTATTATGTCTTATTTTAAAATCACAAGCCAAGGAATTATCAAAAGGTGGACATACCAATGACTAATTTATCACATCAATTGGAAATTGAGTATTTTTGGGGTTATTCTTATTATTATGTTTTTAAAGACAGTGCCCTTTAACAATAATCAGTAGACCTCACTTGTTTCTTTGTAAAGATAGCCTTTTAGAGTCTGCTCTCCTTTTAAATGAAAATAGGGCAGCAGTTATGGTCACACTTTTGTTAATTTAGTTGCCAGTCAGCTCCAAATCAAAAGAAAATAAGGCTGCAGAGTGTAATTAACATTCAGTTCAGTCGTTTTGTCCCTTGTCTAGCCCCCAAGCTTTGTTAAAATTGCCATCTGAATGCTGAAGGCTGTAGGGAAATCGATTTGATTCTAATCGCACCATGAAAAGAACATGATCTAACTGCTTTCAGCCCTCCGTAAATCTGTACTAGGTCTTTAGCACAATGCAACTTCCAATTTAAAAAGCACTGAATGTCTCGTCAATGACTTTGTGAAGAAAAAAGAACAAGGAGCAGACATAAAAATTCCAATAGTTGTTTAAGCATTAAAGTTCATTTGCATCACAGCAAACCTGAAAAGGGCTGACCTCTCAAACCGCCTCTCAGGTCTATGAAGTTGTAGCCTTGACAAGCTCACATTGACAGAGCTCATTGACTCTGAAAGGCTACTCTATCAATGGTGAAAAATGGCAATAGGTTCTACTCTGAGCAGGCATCTGCCTGCCCACCCGCTGCTAAACCAATGGCAAAACCGATTCAAAACCTGAATCTACCTTGTAATCTTCCCTTCCAGGACCTTTTAATAATAGATTAAGATCACGATACAATTTAATTTCATTGTTTGCCCCAAAGACTGTGAAAAACATCCAAGCTTTTCAAATTCCAATAAAATTACATCTATATTACAATACATACATATAAATAAGAAATTGATAGGTACTATTAATTGGTTTATTTAAACTGTCCAAGAGGACAGTTTAAAGTCATTTGACTAGCATGAGAGAAAAATGCAGACTCAAACCATGCTTCTTTATCTTCCCAGAGCCTTAAATACTACCCTTCCTATAGCATAATCTGGGATAGTCATAGCTCCCAAACACACCATATTATCAATACAGAAATGTTAATGAAAATTAGACTGTAAAATATTTCTGCAAACCTCAGAGCTTGGAATAAAAAGAAATGAATTAAACAGCATCACACAATTCACTATAGCAAGTTTTCTTCCTACTTGACAGGTGAAAAAAAGCACTTGCACGTGCAGCTTAATTAATCACTGCTCTTGACATCTCAATGATTTACAGTGAGGAGCAGGTGAGGAGATACAAAACCAGAAAGGAACACTTGATTTGAGTGTAGCATTTCCAGCACACAAGGATGACAAGCTTGTATATTCTATCAATGGTGTACAGAAAAACCCATACAGCAAATTATTTGTTAGCCACAACAAAAGCACAAATTAAGTGGAAGAGAGACTTGCTTATTAGGAAGATTTAATACTACCCAGCTTTTAATTTTTTTTTCTTAAAAAACCCAGTCCAATATTTGAGCAAAGAAAAAAACCACAATTCAAGTACACTTTTTAGCATACCAATGACAAGCAAGTATGCTTTGTAACATATTTCATGAAAAAAGCAGATTGCCTTTAATGCTATCCACAGAATTTTGTGAAATAGACCTCTTCAACTGTCTAGATGCAATGTTTAATGAAACATTTCTGTAAAACTGATTCTTTAAAGATATTAGTGTCTAATAGTGTCTTTTGAAAAATCAAACTACCAAAAAACCCCAAACACAGAAAACACTTTCACTAATGCTTATTGTCCCTGATTCAGTAAAATGAAGTTTTTCCCTTAGACATGGAAGAAAAACATTCTAAGCCTAAATATGAACTTTTCGTGCAGAAACTAGTATTGAATATATTACCAAATGCAAGACATTTCTGTTATATCTTTGCAGTGTCTATCCAGTTAGGTCCAGATGGAATTATGATCTGGACAGGAAGGCTGTGCAGCAACACAGCCCCTCTGGCAGTGCATGACCAGGAACATGCACACTACACTAAACCGCACCAGTGAACGGGCCAAGGCCCCCCCAAGTCCTGCTGTAAATCAGTGAATGACTGGTACAATATTAAACAAAAGGATCTTACATGACTCCCAAAATGGTGCTAATTTGAGTACCTCCCTTTGTCTTTATTATGTGGGGAAACAACATGGATAGCAACAACACGATCCTCCACTAACAACTGTATTCATAGTTATTTGGGAAAAACCAAAGAATCTCCTGCTACGTGCATTTGATCTTTGACTTCTCATCTGAAAACATATGTATACATGGTGCAATATTAGTCCAATAAATAGCATGAGATTTTCAAATTCCTTCATACAAAACTTTACTACGATCGAGTATTATTAGTTTTGAATATTGCCCTGAAAAAATACACTTTATGCTTACATTTCAAAATACAAAGAGACAACACTAGGCAGACTTTTGTTAGATTCTCACATGGCCATAATTTGTATTATACACCACAGAAAAAAGTCAAAGGATCCTGTCAGAGGTCGGAACTATACCATCTCCACTCACTCAAAGAGAGAAAGCACAGAAGCAGGAATTTCTATTCATTCTGACTACAAAATTTATACCCAAGTAATTTAGCTATCAGCACAAATGATGAAATAGAAAGTCAGACGATAACTGAGTCACCTACGCTCACTTTCAACATGCCAGAACATCCCCCAAGCCAATTTTGAGGCCCATATTGGTACCACAAAAATGCCAAAGCTGTACTCAGAACACACATGACTGAATGACGTACATCTGTGCTGAGAATGTCCTCATCTTTAACACTATACCACAAGTGAACCAATATAAACTGCAAATTGGTAAGATTCCCATCTTGCTAAGGAATTCTCTCTGTGAAGGCAAAAGAACACAAAGGTGAAACCTGAGTTGATTTCAAATCCTGACATCCTGGACTATCTGCTTTAGCGCACAGTATTTTGAAAAGGTGTCTGTTCTACTACATAGGTGAACATGGAGATCTTGCGTAATCTCTTCTATTAGTATTAGTAGCTAGGGAATATTAGCTCCCATTAGTAGCTAGGATATTTCTTATTTTAGACCATGGTAAGAGCCCTCATCCCAGAAGTCACTTCAGCATCCATGCAAGAAAGCAAGTGAAACCCATACTAAACAGAATGAAGAATATCTGGAAATAAATGTAGCAGTCTGGTGCTTTTTGTATGATCTTGAAATAACTGCCTTGTCCAACAAGATTACTATTGCTGCACCTTGCCTTACCATATCGATTACTTTGTGCAGAAAGTGAGTCCAGCCTAAAGCACAGATCAAAGCTCCTGATCACACAGAGAGAAATACAATCAACAGAGTTCTGGAGTAAGAGAACTGACAACATCAAGTTGACTTCATGAAACTTCCCATTCTGAAAGACAGCCCTGAGGATATTGTCTCACATGATCCATAAACTAGCTCCATTTGTACGGGTCTCAACCCTGGGTTGGTACATCACAAACAGACGAATTTAAAGCTTAGTGAATCAAATCACACCAATTACTTTCTGGAAAGGTCTCTTCCACCACACTGTTTGCTGATATAGAGAGAAGCTCCGTGTTATTTGACACTACTGCATGTAACATTTTTTAATATCTAAACTCAAGATGATTCCTCAGTTACTTTGGTAGCCTTGATTGTCAAATTCCTCGGGTGTTTAAGAAAGCACTAAAGCCATTAAACGTGCAGGAGAGAGAAGGTGTACAGAAACATACACCCCATGTATATTATCCAAGAATAAAACGGAGAGGATGTTGTATTAACACCAATGTACTAATTGACAGATACTGAATGAGTATTTTCCAAAGGCATTTTGGTCTGCAGTAGAAACACTTAGCAGAGACAAACTATCAAAGAAAATTCCTAGAAGCTGATTAAACTCTTCTATAAGTTTCCTCTCAAATACACAAAATCTGAAAGATTCAAGATGCTAACTGATATTTCAGCCATTGGACATTTTGGCTGTCCTACAAGAGCTAAGTCACCAAATAAGCGTTGCTAGCTACTTTCTGTAATGAGGTGACACTGACTAGAGGCAACCATTTGTGAAAACTTCATACTACGGAGAAGCCTTGTAGAAGAAATAGTCTTGACCTTGGCAAAAATAACACACTTCCCTTAAGAAGGCCTTGAAATGTGGTAAGAAACACATTTCATGGGCAGACAGATGTTGAACTGATCCATGAAGCATTACGACTACACTTAATGTTGTTACTTGAACTCTTACAGATTTGTAACTCATTCATTCTAGGATTAAATTCTAGCTCTGATTCTCTGTCATTATATGGAAACAAAACCCATGAAGCTCTGATCTCTCTAAGCAAATTATTAAAATCTGGCCATGACAATCTAAAGCATCCACCTCCTGCTAAAGGACATTCTCACAGAAAAGGCCACAGAAAATGAACATGTAAAATGGAATTGACCGTAACAGGGATGAAAATAGGATCAAATCTCCACCAAATAACTCATCTGGTGTCGTTCTCTGTGGGAAATTTTAAACTGAACAAGAATGAAACTTCCACCTCCATCTCCTCTTTTAAGCTTAGAGAGATGTTAATTTTGGTCCCTGTCATTTATTTCCAAAATATCCAGGAGTATGCTATGGAACATAGTTCAGGGCCAGGGTAGGTTGAGAAGCTAAAGGATCTCTGGTTACATCTCTATTAAGAAATGAATCTGTGCCCAGAAACATTCCCATTCATTTCAAGCCAGCTGGCAGGGAACAGCTTACATCTCTATCAGTAAGTTTTCATAACCTCCAAACCACTCATAGTGCCTGAAGCATTCTGATAATGCCTGTGAATTGTTACACAATACAGACTCAGAGACTGCCAGGGACCTTTCTAAAAGTACAAACTATAAAGCACCAATTCCAAAGACCACTCCCAGGTTTCATTTATTAGTATATAGGAATCCTTTGACTCCTGCTGCTACGAGTGTCTAAGGGCAGTGGCCAAGAATAGAAGAGAAGCTACATGGCCAGAAAGACTGAAAGGCAGCACAACTTTACAAAACTCCATAGAAGACTGTAAAATCCAACACTTGACTAGTCTGCATGCTGAAGAGAATGATGTCTCTTAAGAGGACAGCCTCTACAGTCCCTTGTACATCTAGGGCTGAATCAGAAAAATACAGGTTGGTCCTGCAGCTACTTTACCAATATAGAAAAAATAAATCTGGCTACTTAGTATTTTCTATCATCATTATTGCTCTAGATTCAGTAATTTATTCCAAAATTCAGCAAAAAATATTTTTATGAGCTACAAAATTAGAAGTACCTGGTCACTTCACATTTTTTATGTGTTTGGTATGGTACAAGATTTATTAACTCCTTCCATCTTCTCTTTCATAGAACTGCCTCCCTTGTCCTCCCAACTGTTTTGTCAGCAGTAATGGTTCTTGAACTACCATTTTCTTTGTTAAATTATTTTCTTTATGCACAGTGCATGAGTTACCAAGAGTGCTACACTTCGGCAGAAAATAACATTTTGATTTGCTTTAATAAAGTGGAAAAGTGAATACTTTCCAGACCTAGGCTACTTTGAGAAAAGTCAAGAGAAGAGGCACAGAAGTGTGTCACTACCTCACACTTGGCAGAACTTTATTCTGCTTTTCTGTTTTACAATAACAGTCTAACAAGCTCTTGTTCAGTCAAGTGCTTTCTACTTAGTTTAATTTTATCATAAAAATTTCAGGTAAGTTTGCCTTCTAATTCTTTCCTCAACGGTGTTTGCATATGTTCCCTATTTGGGATCATCTTTAAGTTGCTAAAGACAGAATCCTAAAAATGTTCCTTTCTAAACTGATTTCCAAATCTGACAACTAACTAGACCATTTTTAGCATGTTCCTTCAAAATAGCTCTATGCAAATTTCACCCAACTCACACTTGTATTTTCAAGCACACGTCAACCTGGACAGGAAGAGCAATATAAAAAGCAACACTAAACCCAAACCACTACACGATCCCTTTATACACCTTACCATCACAATGTAAAAAGGGCTATAACATGGAAATGTTAATTTTACCCAGATTGTTTTGATTAATATTAAAATTTTCAGAGATGTAATTCTAATTATAAATGCAATTAAATTTTAAATGGCATTTAGAATATTCACTATACATCCCAGAGATATCCTACATTTAGGATTTATATAAAACCTTCATATAAAGAATACATGAAATCACAAATTTAACTTCAGAATACTTATTTTTGAAGTACTAAAGGGTTTACATTTGATCTATAAAGAAACAAACTAGTATTCTGTGATCTACTTATATCCGTAAGTATTCTTCATGCCAATCTCACCGCCCTGTCCTCCATCAAGCAAGTCTGCAAAATGAAAAACATGGTAAAACGAGCTGCTCCCACACCTCATTGTGCACCAACTCACTATTATACTCTTTAGGAAAGCACATGAAAACCTGATAAGCTTTTGTAGGGTGCTGTGAAGGAAATAAAATCTGATTTCAGATATAGGAAAAAAAATAACCACATAGGTATATGCATGATGATTTCACATTTATTTGTTCTACAAGCCTTGCTACTTGAAGTTGAGTATACGGAGGACTTAGTGACTCTTCTGACCAAAATGATACTGAACAATTTCTAAAGCAAAATACATCAGTCCTGAATCTTCTGATTCTTTAAAGTTTCATTTCATAATTAATACAAAAAAAAAAAAAAGGACCTCTGAATACATTTGAAAACAATGGTCAGGAATGCATATTTGATACATACAAGTTCTACTTTAAAAAAAGTTGTACTAAGTTGACTAGAGCCAACACAGAGATTATATGTGCTCTGGTTAGGATAAACACAATAAATACATTACAATTTTAAAGATTCTTCCAAACTGAACTACAATGTAAATTGTCTTAACAGATACTTCAAAAACAAGGCACCTTTTGTCTTAAGTAATTGCCTTGTGGAACTCCTCAGAAAAGCATTATGCTATTAAGAGTACCTCCAGTGCAAAGTCCCTGGCAGACAGGTATAGGAGCATTTTCTTCAGTTTTGAAAATAAATGTAATGTATTCATAAACTCAATAAACTGATCTAATGTATTTTAACATCAGTATCATCCATTGACAAGCAAGACTATCGAATTTAAGAAAATTCATTCCAGCTACTTCACCACATATTTAATTTAATCAATACTTTGGAAGTTGTAATTAGCTATGTTTATACAGCACTCTGAACATGTGAACTGCTACGAAAGTGACAACTAATGATGAGGCTTAAGCAGCATTCATCAGCTTTGTGTGAATTCACAAACAAACAAGTAGCTCTTGGAAGTATTAGTACAGATCACACTGTTAAATATCTAATTCTATTCATTTTAAGAGATTGCCCATGAAGCATTTGAAACATGCAATTTACTTATACAATACCAGCTTTTAAGAAATCTAGCAGTACTGCAATTCTATCATAGCTTTCATTGTTACTGTTTCTGTTGAAATTATATATCCTATTTACCCATCAGGAACTACAGCATTTAGTTAATACTGAAAATGAGTGCCAATTCATTTGAAAAAGTGGCTTCAAATGGGCACCTCAGCCTGCAGTGCTTTTTGAATTATAATTCACTACACCATTCTTTTTATTTAAAGAACAACAACTTAAAGACTTAATGTTCATTTGTACAACGTGGAATTTGTCCCAGAAAGGATGGTGCATTCTACAAGTAAAACTGCTTAAGACATTTATGATCTAGATCTGCAAGTGAGAGACTGTACTTCCTGCAACTTTCTTGCAGCTTTTATTCATTAAAATCGAATCAGAACCACATAAAAAGAGAGAGGCAGTAAGATACTGAATCAAATAAAACATTTATTTTACTGCTAAAGAGTAGCAGGCTTTTTCCAAATACCTTAGTGCAAATGAAGAAACGAAACAACACTATACAAAGACTCTACCACTGAAAAGAAAAATTCAGTGCAGGGAAAGCTTTCACTGCATGGAAATGCATTAAAATTATATAATTAACAATTAAATGTACAAACATCTGTGGCTTAATAAATTCCTAGTTTGAAGCACCTGGTGGTTTAAGGAGACAAACCATTACCTTATTTTTCACTGCACAAAAAAAAGCATGTATTCCCATTACACACAAACTTTCAATAACTGTAATTTCAGAAATTGTACTTACATTTGTGATAACTTTCCTGCGTTAGAATTTTAGAAGTCAATGAAAGGAGTTAAAAATACAAAATGCAGAGAACCACTAAGAAAATTATTCTAACTCTGAAGCTGCAATTGTCATTTTGTCTACATGAACCCTAATCAAAAAAAAAAAAAATCTTTCTCTGAAAAAGAGCTGCAAACTACACCAGCAATTCAAGACCAGGGTAGAGTGATTCAGACTCATTAAAATGGACATTGCTTATTTGGTCATTCTGAGAAAAATTTCTCTTCTATATTAAAAGTAAGCAATTGTATAGTAGAAACTGTTGTTTCATTTAATAAAATCCTTGAGAAACACTCCCACTTGTTAGTTCATTGTACATGTAACTCAATAAAACAAATTTATTAGTCTTCTATTTCAGTAGAAAAGGGCAAATACGAAGACTTGTATATTTTCATTGTGCAATTAAAACTTGATCTGCACAATTTCAGGATCTGCACAAATCCTGCTTTCAGAAATCAAATTCTCTAATTGGACAGTCTTGGGAGTCTTCTGTGATCACTGCAGCAAAGGATACAACACAAGTCAATTCCAAGTAACTGTCCTTTCACCAGGAATCACTTAGGACAGGGTTGAACTAGCAAAGCTCTCTGAGTAACACTTCTCAGACAAGTGCAAGTAATGTAAAAGAAGCAACCTTTTATTTATTGATCATTTGTTATTGATCATCTGTTATTCTTGTTTTACAGTACGAGCATAAGTGGAAAATAATTCATTGTATCTAAAAATTAAAGGGAAGAAACATGCACACATCATCCTGGACCTCTGTTTCCTCAAGAAGTGAATCCTGGCTGTTGTGACTATACTTATGGCTGAGTCCAGCCAGGGAAAGGATATCTAAAGAAGTCAAAGCATGGAAGATAATTTGATCAATACAACCCTCTTCCAAGACACAGGTAAAGTCAGACACAAGCAGTTTAAGAGTTCAAATGTGCGTAGTTCACACTGAATACATTAGTCTTACGTATCAGCAAAACTGTGGCACTAGCAGCAAATCAAAATAGTCAACGAAATTTTTTTTTTTTTTTGTTAGTGGAAGAATATGAAGTTGCTTCTTGTCACAGTTCTACTGGAATCTACTGAGGAAATAACAGACTGGAACCTAGATTAACCAGGTGTTATTTGAACCTACTATTTTTGCTGAGCAGCTCCAGGTAATTCACAATGCACTGTCTCTTACTTTCCACACTTCTAGGAAAACATGCATCGTTAGTTTCCTGCACTTGTCACAGCACTTTGACATAAACTGATGGAAAGTCCTAGGATTTTTCTTTTATGCAGAAGCTTATGGATACAATTCAGTACTGAGATCTTACATGGTACAAACCCTGTAATTCCAGGTAAGAGGGACTTAAGGAATTTATATCACTTTATACTTTCCTGCTCTGGGTCTACCAAGACAAAGTTACATCCACCCACATCTGTACAAGCAACCCAAATGGCAGTAATTTTCACCATTCTTCTGTAAGTAGTAGCCCTGACTAGAATCATTAAAAACTCTTCTGCTTGTTTCCTATACTAGAATGTCCAAATGTGTCCTTGAAAAATATTCCACAGCTTTCCCCCTTAACTCCTCTACCAAAGAAAAATATTCTTTCCCAGCCATTTCCAGGATTAAGAGTTAGGAGTTTGGGAAAGCACTCTTTTCCCTTTCACTTTGTCTTTAAGAACACAAGTTAATTAATTCTTCTCTCTATATACTCTCCAGATGCCAAACAGACACCAAGTTCTGAGTTTTCTGTCTGAGAAACAACCCTGTAAGCACACATTCATTTGGCAAGCTGCTGACATAGACACGTGATGCTGACCTGAAGTCTCCAGATTGATTTAAATTACTCTTACTCTGGAGGAATAATCGAACCGTCATCAGTGTCTAGTGCCATGGTGCCATAGACAGTGGCACAAGATACTTTGTTTAGGTATCTGAGTCCTAAGTTTCACTAACGCTGGACATCCAAGTGCAGAAAAAGATGAAAAGGTCCCTAAATGTCTTCTGGTACCAACTTTAACAGGAAAACTGCAACATTCACTGACAGTCTGGGCCACATGCTAAGATGACTTACAGAAGTTCAGTCACAAATCTGTGTCCATGCTCCTGCTGTCCATACCCTTTCCAGGACTCTTTTCTCCTTATGCATTCTATATTACAGCAACAATGACATCACCATCCTCTTTCCAGCCTCCTCTGAACAAAGTATCCATGGCTGGAGGGTTTGTTCCCAGATTTATCCCTTTGGAAGGAGCTTACCTTTTTACCTCATCCCATACAACTTCTCTAACTGTTGCTTCACCAGACTCCCACACAGAACGTCCTCCTCAGCTTCAAACTGCTTTCTGACCCCAGATCCTAGAAGCCCTTGTATTTTTTCTGACACTGTTTAACAATGTTTAAAAAGTTGATTACAGGACCCAATCTAGAAGTTGAGAGCTTGCAACATCAGTCCCTACCAAGTTACATCCCGTTATCATTTCCTGCTACAACACATTATGTGAGAAAAATGGGTCAAACTTCATAACATCAGAAGCATTCTCACTCAGAAGTTAAACATGGACAGTAGCAATGGAAGCTTCCCTTGTGTTTGTTACTTACAGAGCTAGGCCTTGAATGGTAAAGGTAGTCTTCTCTGCAAGCTAGTTAAGTCACCTGCTTATCTGTTAAAGCAACCACCAGATTCTAATGTCTTCTAGCAGATTTCTGGGCTATAGATACACAGTCATGCTACAGGATACTTACTAGTTCGTGACAACTTGAAGATAAAAATCTTAGGGTTTGATACAAGTCACACTGGCACCAACATTTTCGTTTTGGTTAGTTTCTCCTCAGCCTCCAACATTACCAGGAGGCTTTTCTACTTTATTTTGTATACAATTAAAACTAGCCTTCAGTAATCTCGTAAACGGACTAAGTATTAAGATCTTAACACAGATAGTTAGATGATACAAAAATGCATACAGGTTTTGTTATAACCAATGTTCATCCTACACGTACTTTTTTTAGAATGTCTTTATTTATTAACTCTAAAAAATGAGGACTTTGATGAAAATCACGATGATGTTCAGTGTACTGAATTGTACACAAGGTGTAGCATTAAGAGCTATTACACAAGAAAGAACATACACAAGCCACGACATGAAATGGAAAGATGAACAGTACTAAATAGTGAGGAGATGATGGGGAGGTACAGAGACTTCTTGCAAAGTAGTGAAACAGAATTAGCCAAAGACAATTCTAACACACACAGAAATAGAAGAGGTGGGAGGGTAGCCTTATTAACTGCACCGAGAAAAAGGAAGTGAAAACCAGGCGTGTGTAATGGGCTTCTGTTCTGAACAATGCACTAAGTGTCAAATGTACACAGACAAAGGACTACTTGCAAGTTTGTCATGTAAAAAAAAGCATCTTACTCAAAATTCAAAAAGAAAAATCAATTATTCTTTTTAAAAACTGCCTTTTTAACTCAAAACATGTGGTTCCTTGGGGCCACAGTGTAATCAGAAGCTCCTCAAAAACTACCACCCATTCACTGCCAAATTCTGATAATCTCAGTGTATCACAGAGAAGATGCAGCTGTTAAAGAGCATGTTGCAAGTTGGTTCAATAACAACAACTGCTTTACAATAAATGGCTCTAGGAGGCATTCAACTATACTACCCCTCACTGAGTTATAAGCTCAAAGTCCTGACTGATGTCTCTTGTAACTTTAACCAGTACAACAGACAACTGATATCAAAATGTATGAAATAAAAGTGATTTAAGTAAGTTCTAGCATACAGTTTTTAACAGTGAAGGAGGAAAAGAAAAGAAAACCAAAATGAGAACAAAACCAGTACAATTCTAACGATCAAAAATTACATTAATAATTCAACTTACTCTTTTACTGAGGCAGATAACTGGCCACATACTACAACCTAAAGTGCAGCAGCAGCAAAGGCATCCACATAGTAGCCATCGCACATTAACTGGAAGATTCTTCTTAAGACAACTGTTAACTCTACTGATGCTGGCTTTGAATTCTTCAGGTGCAACCTACAAGGGAAATGAAAAAAGAAGAAACAATCTAGTACTACAGCAGTGTAATTTATTACTTTTACAGTGGTCTACACTTGGAACACTTGTTTTTGTAATAAAACCTGAACTCCAATTCCAAAATTCTATTCAAAGATACTCACCTTTCCAGTTAAAGATGAAGGAAATTCTGCTTCAAATTTGTTGCTTAGTCCAAACCTGCAAAAACAAAATTTAGATTGTACCAAAATTATAAATAACCCCAATCCATGCCACAAATGGCAAGCACCTCACAATACTCTCAGGGTCTGTATCAGTAACAGCATTAATTTCAGGAAAAACACTACTTGTTACTAAGAGTAATTCTTAAAATTATGGTAACAAACAAAAATACACCATTGTACACAGATTGAAATCCATCTCGCCCATAGTCTCTTCTCATGGTTCTCTTGATGCTATTGACTCTTCCCCAAAGCCAGCAAAACCTATAAGCAATAGTGGCAAGTGAGGTAAGTGAAGTACTTAAGGGGAAAAGGGAAGTTACTTGAGGCCACAGTTTGAACTACCTCTCCCCTGCACCAGTACAGAAGTATTTTGAAGAAAAGCTCATCCAGTGCTAAATAACTGTTCTAAGCATAAAAATGGAATCAACACCAGCTTCTTTTTCAGAAAAGAAATACATAGTAAGTTTCAAAACACAGAATGCTAAGTAACAAAACATGGCTTCAACAATATCTAATTTTAAAGAAACACACTAGTTATAAATGTAAAGCTGTGAACCAGTTTGAAATGAGCTAGTTATTGAATACTGGGTTTCACAAGATCTAAAGATCAGAAGAGTTTCAGCTTATCTATTAAAAAATGTTTTCTACCTTACAGGTGTTTGGTTGAGTTCATGAGTGGATGAACCTCAAAGAAAATCTGAATATTTTCTGGCATCTGGGCTGGGCAATAACTTCTAGTAGAGACTATATCGACTAAAAAGTCATTAATAACACTATATGACTGGCTACTAATATGGTAAAGAGCTGTCAGTGTAAAATTTAAGTTGTAATTAAAAAAATTCTGAATACAAACCAGAGCAGCCTATCAGATACTACAAACAAAAATCAAAAACTAAACTGCTCAAGAGCTGAAATACTGGCAGCAACACCTATCACAGGTTGCTCAGTTATACACAGAAAAGCTTACATGAGCCTTAACAGCTGAAGACTTTAAAGACATAATTTGCTATTGAGCAGCTAGGTATTTCCCAGAGTTTTGGGGTTGTTGGGTTTTTTTTCTTACTGAACTGAATGATCTGCATGCCAATGGAGAACTTTGTCCAAGTAATCAAATGGGCAGTTATGTGGTAAGCTACTGTGGAAACCTCATAAAAACCAGTGCACAAAAGCTGGCAGATGAGTTTCTTTGTAGATAAATAAAAGGTGGTGAATTTTGAGATTGCTGAACTATGCTTATGTGACACTCAACTGAAGTTTGACAGGTACATCTCACAGGAGAGATCTTTTATCACCGCTCATGATTCTCATAAACATTAGCTCAATGCAAGCAGCAGCCACCAGAAATAGCAATAAAATACTGGGCACCACTGGGAAGGTGACTAACAACATCATTTTGACTCTCCATAAAACCCTCATATACCCACATATTCAGTCCTGGGTGCAGCTCTGGCATCCACATTTCATGAAGGACTTAGTGGAGTTAGGAAAAGGCAGAGAGAAGGAAGGCTAGTATAATAAAGGGAATAAAGCAGCTGCCTCAACAGACTAAGGCTGACACTAAGCTGGAAAAGAGAAGGCTTAGAGGGGCATATGATTAAAGTGCAAAGTTTCAGGAAGGCAATGGATAAGGGGAGTATTCATCAACAAATCCCACAACAGACAGCGCTGACTGAAATTAGTCAGAAATTGGTTTAAACAGTTATAAGAAAGTGCAGCTAAAAAAAGGTGCAAGTAGCTAACTTCAGGGTTTGTTTCCACTTGACATTACTGATACAAACAGTGCCAACAAATTTGAAGTGAGATTACACAAGTTCCCTGACAAACACACTAAAGCAAAGACAATGTTGAAGTATACATCACTCACATAGCTGCAGATGCCAGAGAGTACAAGAAGAACGGACACCAGGAACAGCCAGACTTACATGCAATCCATATGCAGCAATGCCTGTTGCCAAAGTTCGCAGCAGCACACTGGGTTACATAGTTTGATGCTGTAGGTGACTTTTACATAGGGTCTTAAGGCCAAGTAAGCAGGTAATTTTCCTATCACTGATTACAGGCAGTAGAATCATAGAACCATAAAATGATTGCTGTTAGAAGGAACTAAAGATCATCTAGAGATCATCCGATCTCCCTGTCACTAGATCAGGTTGCTCAAAGCTGCATCCAACCAAACACTGAACATTTCCAATGATGGCGCATCCACAACTTCTCTGGGCAACCTGTTCCAGTGCCTCATCACCCTTATCCCTATATCCAAACTAAACCTATGCTCTTTCTGTTTAAAACTATTCCCCACAGTTCTGTCACTACAGGCCCAGGCAAAAAGTCTTGCTCCATCTTTCTCAGAGGCCTCCTTTGTATGTTGAAAGGCCACAATAATATCTCCCTGAAGACCTTACTTACACAGAAGTTATCTACCATATTTCAGGATTTGCAACTAGAATAGTAGCTCTGAGTCTGTAAGTCTCTCAAAACTGGTGAAATAACAAATGAGAATTGTTAAGCAGAAACACATATGGCAAGTTTACTACTTCAACACAGAACACACATTACTGGAAACATCTCTACCATTGAAAATCCTGTTGAATACTCCATGACAGGAGGACCATCCACCCTTTCCTCAAACTGCTGAGTGAAACTAAGCGCTGAGGCAAGTTATGTAAATGTCAGAGTTGTGCCCCATCAGTTAAGTGTCATGCCCTACTTAAAATTGCCAGTAAGTTGAAGTGGAAACCAAACTGAAAAAATCCCTTGGATCCACATACATTTCAGAAGCAGCCAAGCCTGGAGAATGACTCCAAGCTGAAGATACACAGCTGCCATCACAACTCTCAAAACTAAAAGGTATCACCACTTTACTATGTAATGAGTTCAGTAAATCGGTATTTGTGAAGTATTCAAGTGTTGAAAGCTCCATCAAACACAAACAAATATTCACGATGATCACAAAAGTCATGCCTGACAAAAGCAACCCCCACTGGAAAAGCTCTACAGTTATCTGAAATTACAAAAACTGAGGCAGAGTGAGGCACAGAAACTTCCAACCAATGCAGTTACACTTAGCTGAAGTTATAAGCAAACAGACTGAGAGCCTGTACTCAAGGCTTGTGGTAACATTTAATATACGGTGGGGTAGCGAAGCTGAAGCTAACGTAAACAGCTTCCAGCATAACTTTGAGCTTGACACAACAGAGTGTTGTCACCACATGCGAGGAGTAAAAAAGGTTGACTCCATACATTGTAAGCAGTTATGTGATGCCAGAATTGTCCCTCTTGACTGCAAGCTGAAATTTGGAAATTAAAATATTAGAAATTCCACAGAGCACAACTACATGTTCAATGTAAATGCATAACTGCTATGAAAAAAAAAAAGAAAAAAAAAGCCTTAAAACACTGGAAATCAATATTTTGGAGATGCATTTCCTCAGACAGCTGTCCTACTATAGCACTAGATTTCTTTAGTACAATACTGGATCTCCAGTGACACGCACTCATCTCTGCTTGCTCTATGCCTTTCCCACTTTACATCAGGTCTTCAACAGATCCATGCTCACCTCATGCATGAATACTTTCTTTACCCTTCCTGGACCTGAGCAAGGGTTTCTTGAACCTGACTCCACTTGAAAGGTTCAGATAAATTCCTGCCTTGTCTGCAGTGGAGAAAGAAATGGTGAGAGGTGGAAACTTTAAAGTACAGAAGTTTACAGTATAGGACACAGACAATTTGGAACCTTTTTCAGCATACAGCTCAGATCTTCCTAAAACAAAAAACTGACACATGCTATCCTCTTCTTCTTTGTCCTCTCTTATGGGGACACTAAACCATTTTTTCACCGCCCTTAACTCTACTCTTTAGGTCCACATGTTCCCAACCCTTAAAAAATAAATCTATATTTCACAAATCTTAACACCCTCCATAATTCTCACATAGCCCTGTTTTCACTCATATGTCCTTGATACAGAGTAAGGTTGAAAAATATATTAGCAGACTTCAGCTTAATATTAAAGAAACTTACTTGGGTAAATACATCTTTTGTAAGTTCTTTTTCCCCTACAAAAAGTTATCTTGCATTGAGACATAAGGTGCTGTAACAACAGCACAGAAAGACATTCATCAGCACATCACAATGGCTCTCCATCATTCCACTACTGCAAGAGACTAATAAATCCAGTATTACTAGTTAATACAGTCTGCTATATATATGGTACATGTCTCAACTGGTTGAGGAACAGGAAAACAATCACTGAAAAACACAATCAGACATCTATCATAAATACTCTCTTCACGATTTCAGATATGTCATGTACCACCCTTCCTGTCATAATATGATTTTAGAAATAAGGATGAAACACCTTGGACTTTCAGTTCAGTTGTAAGTAAGGATCTCTATTTTCTGAGCTTTCAAGTTTTTTGCCATTACAAGAGAGAACCTCAAATTCTCAGAAACCAGGTGATATGTTACTCCTGTCTACCAAGCTATCGAAACTCTGCTGGTGCGAAAACAGTTTAATTGACTATTTAAAAAACAACGTTAAAAAAAAAAAAGCATTGTCTGCAGCATGCTTCAAACAGTGAATTTAAGGAGAAAACTTAGTGCTAACCAAAAGCTCCACATTCTCAAAAGGCAAAGACTTCATATGTTTTATTTGGGTAATATTTAACTGCTTTCCTTTAATTGATTTTAACTACTCAGCTTAGAAAAGACTCACACTTCCATTCTCTGTTGGATGAAATCAAGTAGTGGTAAATGTCTTTCTGATGTTAATATGTAGTCATGAAATTGACATATTTCAAACTCAACATTATGACTCCTATTTAAGATCAGAAAGGATATGACAACAGACTATGAAAAGAGAACTTCTGTTTAAATATACACACAGCAGACACAGTCAGCAACTCTTCAAACTGCAGAGCCAGGGACAGATCAATCCAGTATTTGCTTAACTGCTGATCATTTTTGTCAGATCTTCAAAATGCACACATGCTCAACCCACTACACTTTTATAGCAGCAAGACTAATTCATCACGTACACAGGACTTGACTTATTCCTCAGATCCACCAAAAGAATGCTCTAAAAGGGATCTAACTTTTAATAATAAGCATCTGGATCAATGACAAAAAAGTTATAGGCTGTACAAAGGTAAACGTGGCTGATGCTATTTAGTGAACTGTTAACACCTGGCACAGTAAAGTAAGTAGACGAAGATCAATTGCCTAATTTTGGAGGCACGCATTGGTATTTCATTGCTCATCCAAAACCTAAAGAACAAGTACTTTAAGGAAGATCTTAAAGCAATAATGAGCTAGTAACTATTAATGAACAATTAACAAGGTAGCCATCCTTCAACCACAATGCCCTTACTAGTCATAGGCAATGCTTCACAAGCTTCCCCAACATTCCACTAACGGGCCTTCATCTTGTCTTGCACAACTTCCCTTCAAGTATTGGAGAAGAAACCAGTGTTTGCCTCTGTTTCAGTTCTCTATACTTTTCACTTGCTAATATGAAAACTATCTACTTGTGGTTTTGCTCTGTTTTTCAGGCACAAAGGTTACTGGCTTATTTTCAGTGAATCACTGGTACAGCTTCTGTTCACAATAAACAGTCATAAGTTGAACACACTGACTACATGCTTCTATTCTTTCACAGGGCCTCCTTGGCCTCCTGCCCCATCTATGTCCTTCTAACTTTCCAAATCTCTCGCAGTCTACCCCATGTCTTACTTCCTGTTTTTAACTAGACAGCTAACTGCACTGCCCAGCTATTAGCATTTGTGTCAACCAGATAATAAAGCAGGAATGTATCCACGTCCCAAAAAAACTTGTCAGGTCAGTATCTGAAAATCAGTAGAGTTTATGAGGCCCAGAGCAACAGACCACAGTATGTTCAGCATTTATGTTTGTATTACAAGTCTAATTCTGCTGAACACTGAATACAAAAACCCAAAAATCCGTACTATTGTGTCTTGTCTCCAGGTTTGTATTTCAGCTTCTGACACTATACATCGTAACTGACAACTACTACACTTCAACAGAGTGAGCCTGACAGAATCGATGGAAGGAAAGATATCCTCATCTCTTACATTATTGAGAAGTACTACACAAGCTCGTGGTCACCTGCTGCTAGACTCAAATATCAAACACGCACAAAACAAAACTAAGTTGCTTCCACGTCAAACACAGTGAAACAACACACACCAATCACAACATAATTTTACATGTACCTATCTGACTAATTGATGCCTTTTCTTTGTAAAAGACCTCAGAGCTATACTAGCAGCCACAAGTTAAACGGGAGTGGGTAACAGGTACATAAACAACCCTGTGCAATAGTCCAGCCGGTCATGTGCCGGCACATACCTGTTATACACAGGAACACAGGCACCTTACTTCCTGACAGCTCATCATTTTGGACAAATACTTCGCATTCCTCTGCCAGTCACAGCCCAAGCCAGCCTTGTTTCCTCAGCGCCTAGTTAGAGGTTTGCACCCGCCTGCGAGCTTCCAGGCGGCTCCCAGCTGCCCGCTGGGGCTGCGAAGAGCCCTCTCGCAGCTTCACGGACGTAGGGGAAGGGCAGCAGTCCCGGCCCGGTGCTCCCCAAGCCTACCCCCCGACTTGCCCCAAGTTGTACCCACGGGCTCGGCGCTCCCGGCCGGCCCCGTCCCGCCGCCCGGGCCTCCTCCACCGCCCGCCCCGGCCGCGCAGGCCCCGGCGCGGCCCTTACACGGTGACATGGCCGGAGCCGCGCACCACCACCGGGTCGGGGGAGTACTTGAGGAGCTGCTCCTCCAGCGCCCGTTCCTCGTCCTCCTCCTCCTCGTAGATCTCATCGAAGTCCGCCATGGCCGGGCCGGGGCGTCCGCTGAGCCAGAGGAGCCGGGGCGAGGCGACGGGAGCCGGCCAGGGAGGCAGGCGGGAGGGGGCCGGCGGGGGCGCCCCGGGGCCGGGCCGGGCCGGGCCGGGCGGCAGCGGGGCCGCGGCAGCGGCTGAAGCGACGGTGGCGGCGGCTCCGGGCGGGGAAGCGCCCGTCACCCTCCGCGGGGGGAGGGGGCGAGGGGCGGGGCAGGAACAACAACAACAACATCCGGCCCCGGCCCCGCCCCGCCCCGCCCGGAGCCGCGCGGGCCGGGGCGGGCCGGGGCGGGCCGGGGCGGGCGAGCGAGCGGCCCTCGTGGCACGTGGGGTGTTCCCGAGTCACGGAGCGGGTCCGGCTGGGAGCGACCACAGCGGGGCATCGGGTCCGCTGCGCAAGCAGGGTCGTCCTAGAGTGCACCGGGTTGTGTCCAGACGGTTCCTGTATGTCTCCAGTGAGGGAGACTCCGCACCCTCTCTGGACAATGTGTTCTAATGTGTCTGGTCACCTGCACAGTAGAGAAGTTCTTCTTCATATTACGGTGGAACTTCCTGTGCATCAGTTTCTGCCCGTTGTCCCTTTTCCTGTTGCTTGGCACCCCTGAGAAGAACCTGGCTCCATCGTCTGACATCCTCCCTGCAGATTCTGGTGGATATTGATGAGGTCCCCTCTCAGACATATCTTCTCCAGGCTGAACAGGCCCAGCTCCCTCAGCCTTTTCTCGTAAGAGAGATGCTCCAATCCCTTGATCATCTTTGTTGCCCTCCACTGGATCTGCTCCAGGAGCTCCATGTCTCTCTTGTCCTGAGGAACCCAGAGCTGGACACAGCACTCCTGATGTGGCCTCACCAGGGCTGAGTAGAGGGGCAGGATCACCTCCCTTGACCTGCTGGCAATGCCCTTCCTAATGCAACCTAGGATACCTTTGGCCTTCTTGATCACAAGGTTTTAACCCTTTTTTGGGCATCCATGAAGTCAACGAGGGGGTTTGGACACCTGCTGTGAGCTGAGGGGGTTGCCCATTGGTCCTTCTGGCTTAGTGCAGAGAGATGTGGGGAAAGTGGCCCCTGGCCAAGGCTGACCAGCTCACACAAAGGTTGGGACCAGGTGTCTGCATGTCCCTTGGTGCTGTCAGTTCCTGCATCTGCCATTCCTGTGGCAGCCTTGAATCCTCCATGGAAAGCACCATGCAAAGGCCACTGTTTGCAGAGCAGATGAAGAATGAATTTCCAGAGGAACAGCCCCTTTAGGACTACATTGATGAATGCTAACCAGAAAACCCTAAAAGTAGCGGGAACTCTTCTTCTCTCTCAGCAGTTTTGGTATTTGTCATAACCCAAACTTAAAACAAAGGCTGGAAAATGCCCGTGTGAGAATAATGGCCTTAGTAACAGGTAGGCCGTCTGCTGTTGTGACAGCAGTGGAAGGCAGTGCTGACGTGGGATACAGCAGTAGTAGGATGTCATTTTAAACATGAGGAGCAGACCTTTTTTATTTGGTGGAGTGGACTGGTGGATTATGTACTTGCAGCAGTATTTTATATATAATGTCAGAGGGTTCAGCCTGAGATAGCAAAAAAAAAAAAAGGCAAATCTGCTTCTCGTAGAATCATAGAATGGCTTGGGTTAGACAGGACATTAAAGATCATCAAGTTCCATCCCGCCCTGCTGGGGGCAGAGACACCTTTCACTAGACCAGATTACTCTAGGCCTTATCCAACCTGGCCTTGGACACTTCCAAGGATGAGGCATCCACAGCTTCTCTGGGCAACCTGTTCCAGTGTCTCACCCTAACAGTAAAAGTAAAAAATGTGTCTTTACCCTCACAGTAAATAATTTCTTGGTAATATCTAATACTTGTCCTTGTAGAAAGTCCCTTTCCATCTTTCTTGTAGGCCTCCTTCAGGTACTGCAAGGCCACAGTCAGGTCACCTGAAAGCCTTCTCTTCTCCAGGCTGAGCAACCCCAATTCTCTCAGCATTTCCTCCTAGCAGAGGTTCTCCTTCCCTCTAATCAACTTGGTGGCCCTTCTCTGGACTCGTTCCAGCAGGGCCATGTCCTTCCTGTGCTGGGACCCCAGAGCTGGATGCAGGGCTCCAGGTGGGGTCTCACCAGAGCAGAGCAGAGGGGCAGAATCCCCTCCCTGGCCCTGCTGCCCACAGTGCTCTGGATGCAGCCCAGGACACGTTTGGCTTTCTGGGCTGTGAGTGCACATGGCTGGGTCAGGTCCAGCCTCTCACCCACCAGCACCCCCAAGTCCCTCTTGGCAGGGCTGCTCTGGATCTGTTCATCCCCCGGCCTGTGTTGATACCAGGTACTGCCCCAACCCCAGTGCAGCACCTTGCACTTGGACTTGTTAAACCTCTGGAGATTCCCATATGCCCATTTCTCATGCTTGTCCAGGTCCCTCTGGGTGGCATTCCATCCTCCAGGTGTCGACCACACCTCTCAGCTTAGCGTCATCTGCAAATTTGCTGAAGGTGCAAACTAGATCTGTTTGTCTATGTCATTGATGGACATTAAACAGTGCTGGTCCCAATACAGATTCCTAAGAGATATTGCTTATCATCAAAGAGATATTTGATGTCCATTGGGAGCTGTTGACCATTACCCTCTGGATGCAACCATCCAACCACTTTCTTATCAATCTAACAGCCCACCCCTTAAATCCATCTCTCTCCAATTAAGAGAAAAAGATGTTGTGGGGGACCATGTCACAGGCTTTACAGAAGTCCAGATAAATGACATCTGTAGCACTCCCCTTGTCCACTTTCATGAGTGGGAAGGGAACTCTGCATTCCCCTTTACTTTCCTAGTACTTCGTGTATCTTAATTACAATAGCTTCTTTTTCACATGAGATAATTTTTCCTTTGAAACCTGCAGTTCTTTTTTCCTGGCTTGTTTCAGTATATCGTAGAATCATAGAATGGTTGAATTAAAAGGGACCTTAAAGATCATCCAATTCTCCTGCCATGGGCAGGGAACCTTCCAGTAGACCAGATCGCCCAAAGACCCATCCAAACTGCCCTTGAACACTTCCAATGACAGAGTATCTGCAACTTCTCTGGGCAACCCATTCCAGTGCTTCACCACCCTCACAGGAAAGAATTTCTTCCTAACATCTAATCTAAACCTATCCTGTTTCAGTTTAAGGCCATTTCCCCTTCTCCTATGGCAACAGGCCCCTGTAAAAACTCCCTCTCCAGCCTTTTATAGGCTCCCTTTAGGTACTGGAAGGCTGCTATAATGTCTCCACAGAGCCTTCTCCAGGCTGAACAACCCCAACTCAACCCATTTTCAGTGGAGAGGTGCTTCATCCTTCCGGTCATCTTTGTGGCCCTTGTCTGGATTCGTATATACTGATCGGTTTATTTTCTGAAAGACTACATTTCTACTTACTCTCCATTACTCATAAAGATCCTCATGGTGTATTTGTCAGGAGTAGAGTATATACAAAGATGTGATGATGCTTACTGCTCTGTGTAAAACCAGGGTAGAAACAGTGTGGTTGTGAGAGAGTCCATGACACTATCTTTGCTGCAAAGGAGAAAGCAGCATTTTGTGCTGTCACACTAGAAGAGTGTGACAGTATTTCTATCATGAGCTACTTGTAACAGATTTCATTTCCTGAGTAACAGAATTCTACAGAACAACACAGAATTCACGTGAGTAATTGTGTACTTTCATATTAGTATGCTTAACTCATGGGGTTTTTACCTAGTTACTCTTCTTATATGTCTGACACATAGAAATTGGATTTAGCAGGATTGATGGCTCATTAGTTCTATCTAACAGTCCTGAAATTGAGTAAAATGGACTAAATTTGTTACTGGCAAAAGCAAGAGAAAACCCAGTGGTTTCAGTGGAACTATGCCTCCTTGTTCTACCTCACTCTACGATGAATTTGGTAACCAGTTTGTTTTCAGATACCTGTTTCACAGTAGCAGATGGGTAATCAGGGTTAGTGCTGTGCAGCACAGCAGCACCATGCTGGAAGTCTTGGAAATGACATCAAAGGGATGGGCTTACCTACATCACACTTAAGCCCTTGGAGCGGTGCTGCAGGGACCAGCAACTGTTTGAGGTCCAAGATCCCTGTGCTGTGTGGCATGACAGGCTTGGTTAGCTCACTTGATGGATTTGAGGTAAGACAAAGAAAAAAAGTCCCAAGCCTCTCGATCAGTTCATCACTTTAGGTGTACATTACTTGCCTAACAAAGGCCAGTTCCACAGTCCACAGTTTCCAGCTGTTCAGTATGTGGCAGCCTTTAACAGATGAAGAGCTGTGGCAGGTATGATGTGGAAGTTCTAAGTTTCTAGGCTGAGGTGCCCATGATGCTTCAGCATGTGTTCACAGCACCTGGTGTGCTCAAAGCCTTCGGCACTGGGCTCAGCGGTACTGGACCACCCTCAGAGGCTGCTAGGAGACTCATTTTGTGCAGCTTGTTCTACCACACACACTGAAGAAGGCAGGCCTCTCCTTTGTTTCAAGAAGTATCGGTGAGTTGTCACTCTTCTACTTCTGATGCGTCCCTGCTATGTGCCAGCCCTGCCACCAGTCACGCACTTGCAAGTCCATGCCTTTACATCACAGAGTTTGCTTGTGACTGTTTTGGTGTCTACTCTGGCCCAGCATGGTGAGACTCACATTTACAGTTCATTGTCCTTTCTCTGGGAACAGTGAGAATAATGCCAGGCTCATATTGATTGCATTTTTAAGCAACTTAACTCTCTTTTTATCTAAATAAAGAAGTTAGGCTTAAAGTCCAGATTGAGGAGCATTGTGCTGTTGTTCCAGGTAGGAATGCCCTCCCTCCCCAGTGGATTTCCTTACTGCACTAGGGGAGAACTGATACCATGTACAGATCTCTCTGATAGAGGTACTCACTGTCCTCAGAGTTGCTCTGTAAGAATTGTGTACTGTAATCTAAAGGAGACTTTAGATTATTTCTTTTTATGCAACTCTTTATTCCAGTTCCCTCTGTTTTTTGATTTCTGCTTTTTTTTACTTGCCTCTCCTTTATTGTTTGTCTCTCTCCTTTTTTCTGTATTTCTATCCCAATTCCCGCTTTGCCATTTCTTCTTCCCCCTGCTTTCCTCTGACATCTTCTCAGTTGTTACTCACCTCATTCCTCCCACGGTCTTTGTCTTGTTTCTCCCTGTCTTTTCCTTTGTTAATTAGTACATTGTTGGAACTTCTGAAGAAAATTGTTTCATGCAACAGGACATCAAAGAACAAGCAGCAGGTGCAGGCGTAACCTTGTTCTTTGAACTCCTACTGCTACTCAACAGCAAAGCAAAGCTGGCAGGAACAGCTTCTCTTTCCCTGATTAATTAAAAGAAGAGAGGTAGCCAGAAGGAAAACAAGAGTGGGTGGCGATAGCAAGGGAAAGGGGCAAGCAGGGGAGGGTAGGATGGTACAGAAGCCAGAGAAGAGAAGACAGAAATAATATACACTGCAGAGGGAGTTTAACAAAGCTACAGAACCGTAGCAAACCTCCAAGGGTACTCACATCAGACTGTGCTTTACTTAGTCTCCTCTGAGACCTGGTCATCGGTCCCTTCCCTTGACACAGAGCCCCTCCCCTGGGTTGGTTCCTCCGTCCTTCTTAAATGTCCCATTGCTCTTGACAAATCTGGATAAAGTACATCTGATAATGTATGTTTTTCTGCTAATGGCATCAGTGACCACCATGCCCTGAGTTTTAACAAAATCAAATAAAATTTTTAAAAAATTAATTTAGTTACAGTATTACAGAAACATGGAAAGGCAAAGTCAGAAACGGGTACATAGCTGTAACACAGCAGAACTTACTGTTAGAGTCATGACATTGTATTTGTCTGACCAATTTCATTATGTCATTTCTTGCTGATTAACTGATTATTTTGCAAAATCCCTGTAAACCACAAATAAACTAACCAAGATTTTCTGTGCAAAAGTTAAAGGGAAGTCTTGACGCCAAACCATCATGGTAGGTCAGATTTGTGTTTCTGACTTTATGACACAGGATTGAGTGAGCTCTTAGAATAAAAAGATATGTTGAATAGCTTCAATTCATGTCCTTTTTTATTAGCCTTTTTTCCTTCTGTCAAGCAATTTATTTTATTTTCCTTTTGGTCCAGCTTCCTACATTGTATGAGGTTAATGAGAGGAGTTCAAAAGATACCTCTATATAGAAAATAGTATCTCTGAAAGAGACTCTTTATAAGGCATAAATAAAGTACAGAAAGCATAGATAGCATGTAAAGACAAAAGCAGATACTGCCTTTTCAGAATTTCCTTAACATATAACAAAATGAGAAATAGAGTCCTTGTAGTTTCAAGTCTGTTAAAACTGTGGGTGGGTGGAGTTGGATACTCCTGATCTTTCAAGGACCAAATGACTACATGTTACTGAAGGCAGAATCTCCTAATCCATAAAGAATTTGTGATATGTTTGACTTAAAGACCTACTTGTGTTTCACATAACCCACACACAAGATAAACTCTTGGCTGTTTTTAGGCATTACACTGGGTTTTGTTTTCTTCTTGTAGGACTCACTGACATGAAATATACATGGCAATGTGTTTTTCCTCTTCCTATCAATGTTAGAATCTAGTACAACAGAATCCATGCTGCTTGGCTTTTAGGGGTTTTTTTCCTATAATCACATCAATTGAACAGAAACACACAAAAAACTTTTTCATTTTATTTAAGATTAATTTCTCATTGAAACTAGTGGGGTTTTGTTCAGTGCTGGGAGACCAAAAGCATAAAGTCCACTAAAGCAAAATGTAAATAAAATCATATAAGCATACAAATGGAACAGCAAGTTCTAGGTTTTAAAGACATTCTTAAAATGGCAGATGTACAATATCAATCCTTTCTTCAGAAGGTCGCCCTTAAGAACTGTATCTGCTGGAAGTGCTGAAAACAAGTACAAAGGAGTAATGCAGGCTGAGTCCTCTGCTGTATATATTAGAGATACAGATGCTGTTACTTGGGTAAAGCTGTGGTCAACTTCTATTCTAAAAAAGCATACCCCAAACCCCAAACCAAAACGATCAGTGACAAATGCAGGTCTCCTCTAGCTGCTGTTGGAATGAACAATCGTACCTCCCTGCACACCAGCATGGATTTTAAGTTAACATCTTTATTTTTTCTTGTTTCTTTGTTTTTCCATCCTTCAATGCCTTCTTGTAGTTTATATTTATTCTGAGGGCAGCTATTTTCCTCTTGGTAAATCTGACTGAATGGCTAAATTGTTTACTCACTGTCTTAAAGAAACAGTGGGTGACTACTTAACTACTGCAACTGAACTATAAATCTCAAAGTCACTGTAAAAAGAAGTAGCTTTTATATGATGAAATTGTTGAAATAAAATTTACTGATCTGTATTAAGGTGAAATGCCTTCACGTAACATATTTCAGAGAATTAGACAATGCCTTTGTCCATTTTTGCTTGAGAATAGAAAGTGCAAAAGTTTTTATCCTGCTTAAAGACAAATACCCTCTGCTATGCCACCCACATGTACCCAGTCTGTTGGAAAACTGGAACTATGTAGTCCTTTAGGATTGAGAACATAATTCTTTGCCTGTCAGATTATTCTGACAAATTACATTATAATTACTTCCTCATTAGTTACTGTGACAAATGTTGGTCTAAAGAGAACAGGGAAGGATGTCTTTCGTTTAAAATCATCAAAACATGAACAATTGAGATTTCCTCTAAATGCTTTCAAGTTCATTAATATTTGGGAATGCTAACATGTTCATTCCTATTGCATATAAGCGAAGAAAGATTTCTAGCACCAGTCTCTTTCAGATACGTCAATTTTATTTGCTATTGAACATCTTTAAAATAGCATCCTTTCTGCTTCCAAGTAGATTTTTTTTTCTCTGATAGTATTGGGCATGATCCTTAAGTCATGAAAAAATAGACATTAAGAGTTGTTTAAAGTGTGACACATTAATGTATAGTGGAATATATTACATTCCTAGAGCATGATTTCCTCAAGGAAGGTAGAGAACAAATAACAATTCCAACCTCTGTGGTAAAGCATGAGAGAGGGGAATAATCTGCAACCTCAAAATAAACTTACTTTCCTTTCAAAGCAAGAGAGACATTGGAAAAGAATTGCCTTTCTTCAGGATGCAGTTCTTTCAAGTTCATTTTTGACTGCTAGCAGTCTCACCCTAAGCATTGCCTGATGCAGCTCAGTGAAAATCTGTGCTTTATCCCATCACTAAGTGAGTGCTACAGTTTCTTGATGTGCACGTGAAGAAGCAGCAGAGGAAAAAGTTCCACATCTGCTTCAAAGGCACTTTGTGATCAGATTCACTGCATCTCATTTGAGACATTGGAGTAGAGTTTTGCCCCCCTCAAAGAGACTAGAGCATCAATTCCAGCCTGCAGCACAGAATTAAATCAGTGAAGTTTGGGTAACTGATCCGTTTGTACACAATGGCCAGCTTGTACCAGAATGTCCTTGCAAGCAGGAGAATAACCTACGTAAGTTCTTACCCACAAAGGAATGGGAAAGCTGCATTAGGCTTCCTTTGCCCAATGAGTTATTAAAGTACAATCAGATTGAGCAGACTCTTTGCAATTCTTCAAGGTGCCTTATGCCACTGTTATATAGTGCAAGATGCTGAAAAATAGCAGATTTTGGGTCAAATCTCAGTTCTGCAACTGGCTTGCTCTGGGACCTTGGACAAAACTGATTGTTTGAATATGTACACCTTTCCCACAGTGGGTGAATCACTGGCAGGACTCATTATTAATTGGGACGCTCCCAGGGCTTTTTCTACTGGGTAATATCTTAACATACAAGTGTTGTTTCCATGTGTGCATCTAGGAAGTGTGATCGTGGCTTTTATTTTTATTTCTTTGGTATCCTTGAAAGACCTTTTGTAGCTCTGGAGAATGAGCTGACCTCTTTTGTTCCCCTAGCCTGAAAAAGGTCATATTTTGTTTAACTAACCTTTGAAAACACCAGGCCAAATTCTACTCCCACTGCACCATTCAGAATAGCTGCAGAGTTATTCTGTCTTAGAGCTCTGAACTGAGAGTAGTATTTTACCCAAACCTTTCCATCTTCTAACTTGTAACTAGTCTGTCTTAGAATGTCTGAGAGTGCAGACAGTCACACCTCTTATGCATTGTAGTGTTACTCATATTCTAGACTCATACATGTTTTAATAGGAATATTAGTTCTTTGGCTCAGCTGAAGCGTAAGGGAGAGAACACAGACTGCTAATGTGGACACAGTTGTGTCTGAACTGCTCTTAAAACTTCGGACTCCTTTTTGGCTGATGTTTTATTCATCTGGTCAATGTGTGGTAGTAATATTTTTGCACAATAAATTTGTAACTTATACCTTCATGGTTACGTCTTCTACCAGTTTACATTCCAATACTTCTTCCTTCTTCAGAGGATTCATTCTGTTTTAGATTGTTTGGTTGGTTTTGGGGGGGTTTCTTTCATTTTAATATGTTTCATTTTTTGTTCTTAGAAGAGTGCTCTAAATTTATAATATGATTTCCAAGACTTCTATCATTCTCTTTCCATTATATTTTGACACAGCCTCAATATTAGAGCATATTAAATAACCTTTGAAATTATATGCTTACACAAGTTCATAAAACATGTGAAAATATTTTGTTTCCATGATTTTTCAAACTGAAAGCTTCAAATACAAGCTTGGACAATGTATTCATGAGAAATAAGAAGAGGCAGACTATGCAAAACTTTTTTATATTTTTTAATAAAAACCTTCATTTTAGTTTCATTTTGATGTGCTCATATTGTATCCTTCTTCAATATGTTTCTTTCTTCATAGGAAAGCAGGAGTAGGGTACCTGTAGCCTGTATTTAACTGAGACTCTGCTTCCTGAAACTTTTGGTTTTGTTCCTGTATTTTAAATTAAGTATACAAATATGTATAAAAAGATGAATGTGATAAAGGGCTGCTTCCAGCTAGAAGCATTAGATATTTGTTTTCACATAACAGCTGCTCAGGCAAAGCTAAGACTATATTGTGAAAATGGAACTGAAGAAATGAAAGGATTGATTTCTTTCTTGTAGAGGTTTACACATTGTATCAAAATCAGACTGAAGTTTATTCTGACATATGAAAAAACCTGACCATTTTGGCACATATGGCTTTTATTACACATCGTAACAACAAGGGAAAAACCCAAACAAAAGAAACAGTTCCTGTTGGAGCAGAGGCAGAACTCTAAACAGGAAATGAACAGGGACAGTATAGGGTAGAAGACAGGAAGGATGCAGCAGAGCACTGCTTCCAGACTTGCTCTAGGTGCTCTGTGGACCTTAGTTTTTAAGGGTACAAATCCAGGATATTTCTTTGACAACACATTCCCTGAAATAAACAGCAACTAAAAATTAAGTCAGTACTATTTCAAAATGGATGTTAAGCAGAGTTTGTATGTATCTTCAGAAAAAAATCCCGTAACTTCAGGAACTGTTACGTAACAGTCAGAAATGTGTCAAGTTTTCTCTTAAAACCACTTCTATTTCATATTTCCATTGGTAAATCCCACAAGGAGTTCCAGAACTTAACATCTCTTGTAGTTAGAAGGGGTTTTTTGCTTTTTTTTCCATGCTAAATTTCTACATGGCCAGAGTATATCCACCTGTTTTTGTGATGATACTCTTCTTTAGATGGAGTAGCTCTTCTCTCTTGTGGGTATTTACCTCACTGGTATAAGCAACAACCATGTCTCTGCTCTCTGAGTCTTCTCTTCCCATGGGGTTCCATGTTCCTCTGATACTATACTTCTAAAACTGTTCACTGGATGTGCTCTGATTTAGGGTTTTTTTCTGAGATGGACATGGAAAACAGTCTCCCATCACTGACAAGGTTTCTCCATGCACAGTGTTGTGGGCTTTGACCATCTACATGGGTTTGTCCATGTATGGTTGGCATGCTCCAAAGTCCATATGCACAGTGCTTCTGTCTCCTTAGTGCAGTGGCCTTGCCTGTTCTGCTCTGTGACACCTGTCACCCGACCATACCACAGCAATGCTTTGTAAACATGGATCAATGTGTCCAGGTGCCCCAGTCGCAATGTTGCGTTCAGCCATGGAGCCCCTAGCTTGTGTTGGCTTTGTCATTGCACTTCTTCCAGTATGGCTCTCCAGTCTCCACAGATACTGACTTCACCTCTTTCCTGTGAATAGTGAAGTCCTATTGGCTGTGGCAAGAAAACAAATTAAACAAAGTATTTCAACTGCTTCTGAGACTTACCCTTGAGGAACTCCATCATAACCATATTCCCCTCTGCTTTCCGAATTTGGAGGACTGGTATCATCTCTCCTTAGTTAATTCCTTCATCAGTCTACAGTTCTTGAACTATCCCACATCCATACTTTCATTACAGGAAAAAGAAAGAAATTATAACCATTTTATTTGTTTAGGTTGTGTGAACTCAAAATTTACACAGTTTTCTGACTCTGAAATAGTTAGCTCCTACAATATGATGATGTGTTTGATGACCTCTTCATTTTTCTCACAAGCATCATTTAATGTCCATTCCTGTTAATCTGGCTTTAAAAAATGTGGCACTTCCTCTGGCAGAAAATTCAAAAGGCTGGTCACTTTTGAGGTCACTGCTTCTTGGTCACTGTTAAGAAGAACGTTTCAACCTAACCACAACACCTAAGGAACAAAATGCATGATGTCTGAATTTCAAGGGTAGAAATTGAGTGGGATGTTTAGTATTACACAGAATCTCGTGTTCTTTGTTGGATTGGGGCCTGTATCACTACAAATTATCACTCTTGTGTTGATTTGTGGTACACCACTGTAAAACCAAAACAGGTTGTGATTGGTGTGTTCTAGAGTCCACAGCAGCATTTTGAATCCTTGTTCTGACTCACATGACCTTGGGGTTTCATCTCAGTTTCCCAACATAAAACTTCACTGAGGCTATGGCAGGGGTTTAACTTTAGCCCCTTTAAAGACACATTATCACAGCTTTCTCTCACAAGTCATATGTAACAGCTAGCAATTTTATCTGTTAGAGCTGTAAACAACGGCCAGTAATGAAAGCAGGGCCCAGACTGCTTGTAGTGTCTGGTCTGATGCTGCCGCATACCTGAAGAGTACTAGAAACATGGCAGGCTCAGAGAAATATCAGACAAGACTGTGGATAACAATCTCACTGGGCATCTTCTTACTCTGTCTCCTTCACACAATCTGTTGTAGAACGGCAATATGGTGAGGAGACGCAGACAAGATATTTTTGCTTCCAGACACTGAAGGGAACCCATCAAAATGCTAACACTCTTTTTAAGAGGGTTGAAGAGGGCGAGGGTTAAGGCCTACATCAGCATATATATGAGCAGACCTGATTGTCTTAGGAAGAACCTCACAACGTGAATAATGAAAATTCCCACTCCAAAAAAAATGTATGAAAGAATTAAGCCTTCTGTCTTGTCATTACATGAAAAACAGTTGTCACTGTAGGCCTGCAGGTGAAAGCAAAAGGCACTGAATTGGGCTGTGAAGGGAGAGAGCGGAAGAAGGCTGCTGCTGGAGCTCTTTGGAAGCACTCTTTCAAATGGAAGTTATCATAGTCACCCTGAAGGACTCATGTAGAAATTTGCTGCTAATCAGTATGAATGAGTAACTTTGTGAAAAGCACCAACAACGTGGAGCAGCGTCATCTCTCCAAAGGCTGCAAAGGGGTTGAAAGTCTTAGCAGGTTTCTTCCTAGAGAGGCTGCTGCTCCCACTCCAGCTGGAGCTCCGTGTCCCGCCATCCGCCACCACCCCCACTTCACGAGGTGCGAGAGGGCACTGGGGCAAGAGGGGCTCGGCAGTCCTGGGAAGGGCAGCCGTGGGCCTGTCCTTCCTGAGTGCAGGGGCGCCCCTTCATTCCCTCGGAAACGGCCCATTTCCTGGAGGGGGGAGAGGGTTGCCGTGCCAAGTCTAGGTGGGGTAATTTATGACCGAGGATGGAGGCAAAGGAAATCTCTCACGGAAGGGAAGGGCACCGGGGATCTACATTTGCGGGGAAAGGGGGAGAAGCTGCCTTCGCTCTCCTCAGTCCGCGGTCAGCCCGCAAACCCTTGGGTGAGCCCACTGGCCGCTGCCGGGCTTCGAGACGATCTCCGGAGAGAGGCTTCGCTCCCCTGCCCTCCGGGGCCGAGGAGGGAAAGGCGGATGTCCGAAGATGGGCATAGTTCGAGGGGCGGTGGGGTCTCGGCCTCGACTCTGCCCTGCTCCCCCAGGCAGCGAGGAGCTGGGCAGGCGGCACTGCGTGCTCACATCCCCGGGGCACGGTTCCCGTTCGCAGCTTGGCCGCCTCCGGCCCCTGCCCTTAATGAGATTCTTTGAAATCCAAAAAAGCGAGATTTAATGTTACATCCTTATCTTTGGAGGAGCGCGGTTTTCTTGCCGCGGCGACGTCACTTGTTAAACAATCCGCGGCTGAGCCCCTGAAAAGAGAGGCATTGCACCCTTCGTGCTGAATACGCTTCTCAGTGCGCATAACGCCAGGGCCTTTTGATGTCTCACAATGCGTGTTACGCCCAAAGATTGTCTCTTTGGACAGATCTACAACGCTTGGCTTCATGTTTGGAAGTTAAATGGACAGCGAGGTTGTAGAAACTCCCACGCTTGAAGCTGGCGCAGACACTTGGTACTTTTGCCTGTTACTTTCCATGAGTGAAAGCGGCAGGGGTGGAGGGAAGGGGCTGCTGGTTTAATCCGTGCTCCGAGGCAAAGGGAGGGGGGAAAGCAATCCAGACTTTTCCTCTCTTTTCTTTTCTTTTCTTCAGTTTATTCTTTGGCAGCCCTAAAATAAGAGCTATGTGCAAAGCGTGCGCCCTGCCTAGGTAGCTTGTGTCTGGAAGTCGCTGGCAATGTTGCTGCTCCATGAAATCAAAATTTATGATTATTCAAATGTTGGGGACTGTGAAAAGAGAGGAAGAAAGAGAGAAAATTAATATTGCAGCTGTTCTTCTGATTAATGAGAGATAATTGCTCATGAAAAGTCACCCCTGTGGCATTTTGTTGTCTCCTGGATCTTTGTTCTTTTCCACTATTATTGAGGACTTTCTTGAAGACTAAGCGGTTCTTTTCAATTTTTGGTATTCAGAAAGTGTTGCTTGGTTACAGATAATGGAGAAATCTCGGGCTATATTGGGTAAGATGTGCCACAGACAGCAATATCACAATGCCACTTTCAGAAAAGGATGGATACAAGTTAACGATGCGCTTTCAATAAAACATTAATAGACTTGTTCACGCTTTTATAATGACCTCCTTAATGGGAGCTGGGGGCAAGTCCTGTCTTTAGCTTGCGTTCACTTCAGAAAGGCCGGCGTCGGGATTGCCGATCACTTTGGAAACTAATAGGAAATCAATGTTAGAGTAGCGAATAAATGCGATTATAGCGCAGGAGCCCGCGGCCCCTCGCCTACCCACGCGCGGCTTTATTTTGAGCGGGACTTTCCCGTACGGGAACTGCCCCAGCCCGGGGCGCAGCCTGCCCAGCGCCACCGCAGGTCACCCCGGTGTGATGTTTGCTACCACGGCTGCTCTGCAGGTGTTGTTTTGGGTTTGCCGTTTTGGTTTTGGGGGTTTATTTGAGGGTTTTGTTTGGTTTTGGTTTTTGGTTTTTTTTTTTTTTCTGCTCGAAATGTGTCCCCGGGCTCCAGCGCTTTCCACTGAGGCAGCTCCTCCCGTGAACTCCGCGGAGGTGCGCGCCTGAAAGCCGGCGCTTTCTCCGGGCGGGCACGGCTTTTTCTTCTGTCGAGAGCTGCGGGGGTTGGGGGAGGGAAGGGAAAGAGTTGCTTTTGTCATTTAAGCCGTGAATCTCTTCTACATAAAGGTGTTAGAGACATCTGGAAGAAAAGAGGGACCAGCACCCAGTCCTGCGCTCGGCGGACCAGGGGAGCGGCTCTGATGTTCTTTTTGAACTGCTCCACTTTCAAAAGGGGGCAATTTCGTTACATTCTCATTTGTTACACTGTCTTGAACTAAAGGCAGACAAAGCTATACTCTGTCACCCCGAGCAGAATGAAGGGAATCAAAGGATTTTCCCTTAAAAGGACTAATTTTCTCCTTGAATTATGAAAGTAATGGCTAGGTAACAGCCTGTGCTCTGTACCCAACTGCTTAATACCTTCTAAATCCTTCCACGTGGCTCTCCCAGTCGTAGCAATTAGAGCTCATTATAGGCTCATAAGAGCTCTCATTTCGGGGATTACTTAATGGACAATGAAATTTTATCGGACAGAATTATTGAAAAATAAAATTGTAACGAGGCCGATGTGATGTGGGCGCACGCCTTGCATCATTCCGCCTGGTTTGGGATGTCTTTGCTTTCAAATGACTTCTTTTCTTGCTCTGGCTTTCAGGGGTGGGTTTTTCTTAGTGATTTTTTTCCTCTCTCTCTCTTTTATCACTGCATTTGGTTTATTATAACAATTACAAATTGCAATTTTGATCCGACTCTTGCTCTGTCTGCCTTCCCTTACGACAGCCCCCTCCTCAGATCCACTCTAACACTGGAGACAGCTTTTTCCAGTGAGGTTTGGGGTTGTATTATTATTATTATTACTATTTTCATTTTCCAGAACAGCCTCTCTTAAAGGAAAACAAAAATAAATAAATAAATAAATAATTTTAAAGATTAAAATAAAACTCAGATATTTCGTCAAATCTTCTCCAGATGTAGTTTGCTTTAAACGGGAAGAGCCGGACCAAAAAATGCCATGCTTGTGCACGGTGACCCTGACTAGAATCTCTCCGGCCGCACCGGAGCTCAGGAGGCAGAGTCCCCGGCTACATCCCCCGGGGCCGCGGACCTCAGGGCCTCGGCGGCGGCGCGGGAAGCGGTCGCTGGGGCTCCAGGGTCTGGAGGCTGCGAGGCCTTGGCTGAGCCCTGGGCAGCAGTTTGGGGAAAAGTAGGTGAGGTTGGAGCCGACCCGCCTAAACCCCGCGAGCCCCTAATTGTTGTCACAAGACGCGGGATTAGCGCATTGCTGGAATAGCTGTCTGTTTACACTCCGGAGCCCCCGCCGGCCGGTAAACACTTTCTAATTGAATTCTAATCACATTCAAATAGCCACATAACCAGCCTCAGCTGCAATTCATAAAACTTTAATTGCTGTCCATAAATCCTCAGATCACCGAGCGCGGAGTGTCCCTAAAAACGCTGTTGCATCGTGCCTGCCCAGGGAGGTGCGGGGGGGAAAGGGGAGCAGGGCTAGGGGAGACCCGGCCCCTGCTCGGGGGGACCTGCACAATGGCACTGCCCGCGGCAGGCTGGGGAGGGGAACGGGGACGAGGACGGGAGAGCGCAGCCGGGCGAGACCTGGCCCCTCTCTTAGTAAGGCTCGAGTTGCACCGCCGAACCTCGCTGGTCCCGGGGCGAGGAAATTCCGGCTCCATCAGAAGGCGGTTTTATTTTGCTAGGTTTAACAGCGGGAGAGTGGATGTGCGGGAGGGATGGTAGGATGTCTGCGGCCCGGCCCTTGCGCATGATAACCGCTTCTGAACACGTTTCTGCTATTGCTACACTCCCGAGTTTCTGTTCAGCCTCTGGTAATCAGGCGTAGCCTGTGTTTTCTGCTTTAGAGCACAATTGTCACTTCCCTTTCCCGTGTCAAGTGGAATGGGATCCACAGTCTGTTTTAAACGCCGCTTCGCATCTGCTAAACAAGAACGCGATCGTCCTTGTATTAACGATAAGTCTCTTCTTAAACTCCCATAAAACAGGTCATTGGAAAATCGCGTAATATGCTGCGAATACCTTGGCTTTTTAATGCACTCTGAAATGCTTCGGAGCCACCGACCGTATTTAGCTGTTTATCCAATTTTACTTTGAATGATTGCTTCAGCAAACTTGGTGGAGATCAAAGAATCCCTCCCTGACATGTTCGCTTTTCATTAGCGCTGCGCACTACCGTCCTGGAGCGGGCGGGGAAGTTCGCTTGAAAGTTTTCCGTTGTGATACCGTTTGGCTGAGAAGTGTCCAGATATTTGAAGGCTTTGTCCGTTGCAGTAATTGCCAATTTGGCAAGATTCACTCGAGGTGAAAAGGGCGAAGAGAAAAAAAAAAGCTACCCAACCCACTCTACATGCATATGCATGCGCAGACACACAAACGCGCGCCATCCCTAACTTTATATCTATGTCTGCATCTGTGTTCCTGGCTCCTCTGATGTAGAAAGGGTCTCCTGAAGGAGTCCTGAGTACACGCAGTGGGCCGGACTGGGGAAAGGTGTTGGCCCCAGGCCTCCGTGGGATCCACTGCCCTTTGGATGCTATTTTACTGGCGGTGACGGGGGCGGTGTCGAACCGCTTGTTTCAGCGCATCACCTGCTCTCACCTCTCTTTCCCTTACGGCGAGGGAAAGGAGCGTTCTCCTCGGGGAAAACCCCCGCGCAGAAACTCCTTCCGAATACTTTTATCCCCAGCATCCCGGCTGTGTTGACAGAGGGACATGCCTGCGAGGGCGACGTGTGACGGGGCCGCGCAGCAGCCGCCCCCTCCTCGCTTTCTCTGCTCCTATAATTTATTTGAGGCGGAGGCAAAGGAGTGAAGTCATCGGGCAACGAGCAAGCACGCACACTTTGCCCCCCTCCCCTACCCCGCTTTGCGGCCCCCCCCCCCTCCCCCCCGGCAGCCTCTCCTGCCGGCCTGGGAAGCCGGGGAGATTTAGATCTGCGAGGCTTTCAGCCATCACGTGTTTAAATAGTTGATATAAAACCCCGGCGCAGGGGATCCAGGCGGGGGGACTTTAAGACCAGCCCTCTCCAGGGACCCTTTTGTTCAGCTCTCAAACATAAGCACCTTCTCGACTCGCCAGGACTCCAGTGGCAACTTGGCCAAGCAGGAAAAGCCTGACTTTGGGAGAGCCGCCCCCCGGCCTCTCAGCCCTCCGCAATGTCACGCTCCTTCTATGTCGACTCCTTAATCATCAAGGACTCCTCGAGGCCGGCTCCGTCCCTTCCTGAGCATCATCACGGCCAGGACTTCTTCATCCCTCTCAGCATGCCTTCCCCCCTCGTCATGTCGGTGTCGGGCCCGGGCTGCCCGTCCCGAAAGAGCGGCGCCTTCTGCGTCTGCCCGCTCTGTGTCACCTCGCACCTGCACTCTTCCCGCGGCGGCGGCGCCGGCGGGGCCATCCCTCTGCTCAAGAGCCAGTTCCCCACCGCCGCAGGCGAGGCCCAGTGCTGCTCGCGGACCGGCCACGCTCACCACCCGCCGCAGCACCCGCCGCCCGCCGCCTCGGTGCCCGCCGCCGCCGCCGCCCTGGGACACCCTGCGCATCACCCACCTGCCTGCGCCGCCACCACCTACAGCGTCAGCGACCCCCGGAGGTTTCACTGCCTCGGCATGGGTAGGAGCCCTGCGGCCGCTGGGGAAGGGGGGCAGCGGGAGAAGGGGTGCCCCCAAGGGAGAGCGGCTGCCCCGGGTCGGAAAGCTGCTGGGAAATGTCCTCTCTCTCTCCCCCTTTCCCCTCCCTCCCCCCCTTCCCCTTGTCCCGCTGAAGTTCGCATTTCTCTCCCGTCCAGGAGGGTCCGAATCCAGCCAAATTCAAAACGGGAAACGGATGAGGACTGCTTTTACCAGCACCCAGCTCTTGGAGCTGGAGAGGGAATTCTCCTCCAACATGTACCTGTCCCGGCTGCGGAGGATCGAGATAGCCACGTACCTGAACCTGTCCGAGAAGCAAGTGAAAATCTGGTTCCAAAACAGGAGGGTGAAACACAAGAAGGAAGGCAAAGGCACCCAGCGAAACTCGCACGGGGGCTGCAAGTGCAGCACCAGCCAGGGGCATTACCCCCGGTCGGAGGATGAAGAGTCTCTATCCCCCTCATCAGCTACCGAGGATAAAGAGATCTCCCCGTTATGAGCCCGGCTCGGAGGTGTGCTCCGGCCGCCGGGTCCCAGCCCGGAGCGAGGTGACGGCACGGCGGCTTACCTGGCACTGCTGCCCGCGGCCGGCTAACCTGCAGTGGGCTGGCCCGCGCCGCCGCGGAAGCTAATTGCCATCCATTCGCAGTAATAGAAAGAAATATATATAAATATATTTTCGGAATGTAAATGTTTTAGTCGTGGGAGTTCAACTAAAACGTTATTTATGTAACCCCAAGAGAGGGCACCTGCTCTTGCTAAAATGTAACATGGGACAGGGCTCGCATGGTCCAGGGTGCCTTCCTCTGCATCCTCACAGGCAATTTAAAGGAAAAAAAAAAAAACCCCGCATTTCAAACCGAAAGGCGAGACATAAAAAAACTGAAAAGCAAGCTAAAACCCGTAGACAACCTTCTGGACGGACTTCATAACAAAAATAAGAAAAGACATAAAGATCGGCCGCTTGGGTCTGGGACGGCTGTTTTTTTGTGAATAGTTTTATATAAAAATTATATTTATATTTATTTAAATAAATGACATCAGACGAGAATTTAATTTTTTTTCTTCTTACCCCCCCCCCCCGCCAACTCCCCCTTCCTCCGACCAAGTGCCAGCCCAGTCGCAGCAGTAAAGATGGGCTGGCTGGGCAAGGTGCTTTTCTTTGCAGTCCTTGTCCTTCGTACGGTGAAAGCATCGCTGTGTATGTGTCAGATCTCCGTAAAGAGTAAAAATAAAAGCCATCGGCTACTAACACGAACATGTTTTCTGTTCCCCTGTGACTCGGGACGGCTGGGGGGCGGAGAAGGGGGGGACTCCGCTCCGGCCGGAATGCGAATACGGCCGATCATCTGAGTGCAGCAGCCTTGTGTTCCTTCCCAGCCGGAGCCAGCGCACGCCCTCCCGGCGACTGACAGCTTTCTCCCGTCTTCTGGCCCGGCGGCACCGCGCTGGGGACAGGCGGCTGCCGCTGGCCAAGGGCCGCCGATCACGGCACGGGGCCGGGGCGAAGGGCTGTGCGCCGAGATCCCGCACACAGCCCCCCGCCCCGCCGGCCTGGTAGCCCCGGCTCTTCCCTCACCGAGGGGGCTGGCTGCACACGTCGACCCTTAACCAGGCTGAAACTCCGCTTAAGTTGTTATACGGGTTGATGTTAAGCAGAGATCAGGGACTTTTTTTCCCCTCAGGTGCCGGAACAGCGTTTGCTCTTTTCGGTGTTGATTTCATTAGGCGCCTTGACCAGGCTTAGGGAGAATATCTGAGTGCAAACCCGTTAGGCTGAGACATGGTTGAAGTGCTCTGCAATCTGCGTTGGGCAGCTCCCGGCCACGGGTCCCATCCTGCCTCTGTCTTGCGCAGCCCATCCTCAGCTCCTCGCAGGAAAGTTACAGGGGCTGGTGCAGAGTGGGATGGACCTGGAGCTAGTCAGTCCCAAATGAGCCCCTTTATAATTTTTTTCCTAGTTCCTGCAGTACTGGCAGATACAAGTCTATATATAGCAAGCAATATAAGCAAATCAGAAGTGCCTTTTGCACATTATGTTATTTCTCTCACCTTTTCCTTCCACTAATCCAATATACACTTTTGACTTCAACCTTCAAAACTGTACCAAAATATTTTCCGTAACTAATTCCCTCAACAATCCCTCTATTTCTCATGTTTGATCCCTAACTTCGGAGTTTCAGCTCAGAGGTATGTCTCCAATTTGATTTGCCTGCAAGAACCCTGGATGCTGAAGAGAGAGGCAGCCCCAGCACAGTGACACTTGCATTGCTCGCCTGTCTTGGAGGAGAGGCCAGGTGCAGGGGCAGGGCTGGGGTAGGATGGAGAGAGCCTGGTGTAGGCACTGCCCCACAGCCTGGACCAGCCTCAGGGCTTGGGACAGAGGCAGAGTCAGCACACCCACGTCTAGCAGGAAGGGAAAGGCAGGACCAAAGTTTCTAGCCTGGACCTGGAAAACAAATACAAAATCTCACTGATCCATATCACTACCATTTCACTGCCTGAGCTGACTACAGAGGCCAGCAGCCCACATGCCAGCTGAGTGGCTGGGGATGTTGTTTACCCAAGTGGCAGTCGTCTCATTTGCCAGGCTGGGGAGACCAAAGAGCCAAAGGCTTGAGGTCCTTGTGACTCCTTCCGAGGGGAACCTCATGGAGGGTCTGGCTGAGGGGGTTGTCTCCTCTTCCCCTAAGTCTGCTAAGGTGAAATCTGGAAACTGTTGATTCTCTGTTTCAGTTCACCTGTGTCTGACTTGCTTCTATAATCACAGTGGGGCTTTTCCATCCTTGAAGCTTTGGGAGCAGGCGTTAGTTCCACAGAAAGTACTGCCCACCCTCTCAGCAATGTCATCCTATACTGTAACAGGAGGGAGTCAACAGGCCTGCAGCAGCCTGGGAAAGCAAAGCTTTGCTGGGTGAGAAAAAAGCATCAGTCTCTGAAATCTAAGACTGAAAAACTCAAAGATATTTTAAAACTTCAAAGATACACTTGATAGAGCGTATCTGTTCTCAGTGTAACTCTGTGGAAACATGCACCTCAGTGAATAAATTGGTATTTCCCTCTGTTTCTAGAAGATAAAGAGTAAGGCTTCTCTTCATTGCAGTATTTAGCGATTTCTTAAAAATAATAGGATAATGAAGTTAGTTCTTTCTTATAGTAATGAATGCCTGCATGTATCTGTCAAGGTTGAGAGGTAATTGTGGCTTATCATCATCATCATCATCATCATCATCATCATCAGCATCATCAGCATCACATACAAACAGTCATTGAGACAGATGAGACAAAATTTCGTTTTATTTCAAAGTAAATGTTTCATGTAAAAAACTTTGGAAAAGAGGAATGATGCAATGGTTTGCCCCAACATATCTCAAAAAGCTGATACAACCAGCTCAACCTGAACCTGGCACTGTTCAGGCAGTCAAAGCTGGTGTGACAGGAGCACCACTCCAAGTTGAACGTACCCTAATTTGCAGGAAATGTATTGTAGGGTTTCCATGTCCAGCATTCAACATTCTGAAATTCAGGCAAATTTACATGAAAATGTCTTGGGTTTTTCCTCCTTCTCCCCCCCCCCCCCGGCCCCCCTTCTTCTTTCTATCCTTTCTTTTTCCTCCCACATAGTGTGAAGTGCAATTTTTCCCCCTCATTCACCCAGTGCCTAAGACAGGCAGTGTTCAGCTCCTGATGGAGCTCATCCTGGCATAACTTGGTGGCAGAGGAGTTGCCTGTGTCCTGGGTGGATTTCAGATATGGAACAGCCCCTAATGCCCCTCCGGGTCACTTAGCCCCCCAGCAGCTGCTGCGCTGGACCCCCCACAAGCAAGGATCCACAAGGGGAAGGTCACACACTTAAAGCCTGAGCGTTTGCACAAGAGATGCAAGTCATGTTTTTGTGAGTGACCCTGTTACTGACCTTCTGTATCCTGTTGGGTTAGCATCTCTCCGGAAAAGCTTTCCCCTTGAGATATTTATTTACTTACTGTAATTCTGTTTAAGTCTTTTCAATTAAAAAAAATCAGAAGAAAAAAACATCCATCTTGAGGAGTTTCCCTCACCTTGGTCTGCATGGCTGAGATCAGACTCATGGCACTGATTTCTCTGGTTGTGGGGTTGAAGCTGCTCCCATTCCCTGATCACAGGTGTTAGCCCACAGGCAGCATTGGCCATGGGCTGCTGGAACTTCTCAGTGCCGAAGACACCACACTCCCTCAGCTGCCCTGAAGTCCCCACAGGTGTTGTTGAAACCTTTCCCTGCTGTCTGAGCTCTTGCCACAATGTCCATTGCCAGCATCTCACACTTCTACCCTGGGCGTGGGGAAGTGGAGGCCCTTGGGTCATCTCCTTGCTTCCACCCGTGGTGTAGTTGAGACACTGTGGCAGGTACGCTCCAGAGATTCCCAGATCGAAGAGCTCAGTGTTCTGGCCAGCTGCACATCCTCCCTGGGGTGGATGGGGCAAGCTAGGCCTCATCAGTCAGGCCCCAAGTACTCGTGGAGAGGAGGGCTCGCAGTGCAGGGATCCAGGGCAGGGGACTGCAGGAAACTCTCTTTCCTCCGTACCTCCGGTTTGGAGCTGGGGCAGAGAGAGGACAGTCTATCTAATCCGGCTGCATTCACCTCTAGTTTGACCTAATTTCTTACTCCCGCCCCTCCCGCTCACCTAACCCCCCATGGGACTCGGCCTCGGGTGGGGCTTCCCGGTGCCCGTTGCTGCCCTTGCGGGCAAGGGCAGCCGAATCGGCGGCAGCGCTGCTCGGTGGCTCAGCTGCTGCGCGGGGCTCTTTTTCCCCCTTGCACTGTTCAGTCGACGGCTCAGCCGCAGGACGATGCCACTGCCAGAAAGGATCAGGCCCATTCGGAAGTTTCTGTGGTGACCATGGGGATAAGATGGCCAGGAAGGGGCGAGTCCTATTACCACCGCTCCGGGACCCCGGCGAGCGTCCTGACACAGCTCGGAGGACGCGGGCAGGGCGGGGAGCACTCCCATTCTTGATCCGAAGCCTAACGATGACCGCATGCAGTCCTTCGGGAAAGAAACCCGGCCAAAAAAACTTTTTTTTTTCTTCCACTATTACCGTTGCACAAGTTTTGGCGGCTGCTCGAAAAGCATGCTAAGAACGAGTGAGGGAAGCGCACCCCGCAGCCTCCGCGCACCTCCGTCGGCTGAACGGCGCCTCGGTCTGGGCGAGAAACCCCGGGGAAGGTTTGCAGCCCGAGCCCGGGGGTCCTGGGTGGGACCCGGGCCCTGAGAAGGCGCCCTCGCTCCGCCGGGCCCCCGCCGGTGACGGAAAGCCGTGCGCCGGACAGCTGCCGGGGAGTCCCGCATGACAGCGGAATAACAAACAGCCCGAACCCACTGTGCCACTCGGAAAACCTCGGGGCGTGTGTCCGCGCTGCAGCGCGCTCAGCCTCGCCGTGAAAGGGCCGATTTCACGCAGGATCTGCTCCGCGCCCCTCTCCGCCCCCCTGCGCGCCTCCCAGCCGGCCCCGCTCAGGGCGATGCGCCGGCCTCGGCCCCTCCGCGCCTCCCCCCTGCCCCGACCCCAGCCGGCGTGTCCGGGGGGATTTAAGCTCTTGGAAGCGAACCCAAAGAGATCGGAAGCGTGTGCTGTGTGCTCTGGAAAAATAACTAGCTTCAGATTAATGAAGGAGTGACAATTTCAAGGCTAACGTTGGCACTGCCCAAGCCAGAGCGTGGGGAGCTCGCCAGGCTTTGCTTTATATTGTCTGCTTTTCTGAAGAGCAGACAAAGATGGATAGAGAGACATTGAAAAGCAGGAGGCGTATTTCAAACAGTTCAATAAAGAGGGTTGTCACTTAAAGACAAGAACCATAGCGCTTTGATGACTTTGTATTAGCCTTACCGTTTCAAATAAGTGACTCTACTCTCTTTGCGGAATTCACCGAGTTTTAGTAGATGACACTTCAGTGAAGCCGCTTTAGACAGGAATGAGAGCTCGTAACTGTGGGGCAAAGCTTCTCTTCGGGAGGGTTTTACATAGATTACATACAAGATTGCCGACCCGGGGCTGCTTTTTTCTTCCCGTCCTTAAATTAAGGAACCTCGGTAAAATCGAGGTTTACAATTTACGTGGAACCGCTGTATAAAGTAGGGGAAAACGCTCCGCCTCCGTGTGAATGTAAAGAAGGCTAAAGGGAGACCTCGACACGGCCGGCGAGAAACGCTGCCTCCCGGCAGAGCCCGGCAATACAGGGGCGGTCTTTCCAAACCAGTTACTACACGCTCGGAGGAAGCACCGACACAGGGTGTTGGACGTAAAGTTGTACGGAATCCCCCAGGCAGACCACGCGTGTTCCCATCCGCGCCGGGGCACGGTTCCCCGTGTACGCGCAGTCTCTCCATGGTCGTGTCCCCTCGGGTCCCCGACGCTTCCCGCAGCGTTCTGGTGGGACGATACCTTTCCTCTGCCCGGGGGGCAGCCGGGCTGCCGCAGCCCCAAAGTGTGCGCGGTGGGAAGGGAGGGACGTGGCAGCCCTGCCGGGGGAGATTTTGCTGCCAAACTCTGTAATTATTTCATATATAGAGATGTAAAACCTTTTTTTTTAAGATGCGGACCCCCGATCGCTGCTGCCCCCCAGGCTTTGAAGGCACAGCGAAAGGGCTTCACTGTGGGTTTGAGAGAACCATTTAGTCACTGTTTCATTAGGCACTATTTGAACCTTGCAACATGTGGTAATTTCTGGGGCAAGCTGAAAAGGGGGGATTATGTAGGAGGGACACAAGGAAATTAGCTAACGGTTAATTTAACTCGTTTTCTGGTAGAATTTTCGATACATTCCTAATTGACTGAGGAGGCAGGTGAAGTCTTCAGTTCCAGGCAGACTCATTCACGGTGAGAATAAATGGCTCTTTTTCAACTCTCACTGCTCACAATATATCATCAGGGAAAAGACATGCAATGAATATGTTGATTTAGGGGTTTTTTATCATTATTATTAATGGAATTACACCCTGCTACGCAGGTGTGAGGGTAAAACCTATACTGCGATGAAATCAGATTAACAATGAAATGAGAATTTTATTAGCTTTCTATGTCATATAGACCTGGATTTAAACTGTCAAAACAAGAAACAAGAGGTGGGGGGAACGTTAAGTCTGAAGAAAACAATGCCAATCAATGGGCAGAAGCAGTAGCTTGGATTCCAAATGATAATTAGATGTAATTCACGGTGAATATTGACACTCCGTACTCTACACCATTTATATCAAATAGAGAATGTATGATTAGCCCGTAATGGCAAATCTCCTTTGAGCCCGGGGTTTGCCAATTGATCCTCACCACACGAATTTACAGTGAAACAGGAACACTTGGTCATAAGGTCCAAGGTTTAATAAAAGGTCGTGTCGGAAATAAACTCTGTCCGACATTCTTGCCGTGTTCGCAAAGGGAAAGGGTTCCGGCCAGATCGGAGCGTCCCGGGGGCGTTTGGGAGCAGCCCGGGGAACAGCGGAAAAGGAGCACCGAGCAGCTTCGGACAGCAGTGGGCTGGAGGTGACCCTGTGCTGGGGGCGGTGGGCTGGAGGTGGCCCTGCGCCGGGGGGTGGTGGCGGCTGCGCTACCTGCGCGGTGTGCGGAGGTGTTGGGCTCAGCCAGGCGGGACCCGCCATCGCCAGAGGAGCCCGCCACGTCTGCCAAGGACCCCTTTGTAACCTGCTATAGAAAATGGAGGTATTCTGCATGACAAAGCCCAATTAAGCTCGCTATTCAGGACTTCTGCAGCTGGTAGCCCATTGGGAGAGTGGGAGGAAACGCGAATATATTCATTATGCGAAGGGGCGGTGAAAAGTACCAACAACCGCGGGTCTGGGTTGAGTGTTGGGTATGTTTGTTTGGTGTTTTATGTGTCATTCCCGTTATCTATATATGTAATTTGGTGGCAGGGGTGGTAGGAGGAGGAGGAGGGGCGGGGTGGGCGCTGCCCGTGGCGCACAAGCCCCGGCCTATGGAGCCCCCGGCGGGCCGGGTCTCACTCACTGCGGCAGGAGCATCCCCTTGCAAAGAGGAGCAAGGAAAGCTGCCTGCCAGGCTGCAGGATAGGGCTGTGAAACTGTCGATTAATATACCAGCAAAGCTGTCGGTTTTCTGTAAGAATTGTCTCTCTCTTTCTTAATTGTCCCTCAACAGGGGTCAGCTGTGAACTGCCAAGGGGCTTTCACAGGCTGAGTGGCATGAAACCCCAGGGTGGACTGAAGGCCATCCAGACAAAATACTGGAGACCTAACATTAAGATTGACCCAGACAATTCATATATTCATTTGCTTTCCAGTTCTATCTTCCTGAGCCAACAGGCCATAATATATGCATAGCTGTAGTTGGTATGTAAAACACAATTTCAGACCTCAAAATCCAAAGTGTCTGAGAAATATCTTACATGTTGTAGTCATCTTACTCTACATAATCTGACTCCTATAGTAGCAGAGGAGTTTTAGCTCAGACCTATGTGCCACTGCACAGAGAACTGTGCTTGGAATCAGAGTCTTCAACTCTGACCACCAATGCATGCATGTGAGCACAGATCATTCCCTTTTCTTCTGTAGAAGTATAACATGACAGGGAAAGTTCAGTCTGTTTTTATGCTATGTGTGCTCCCAGTCTTCTCAAAATGGCATGAAGTTTAAGCCAGAATGTGGTCAACCACACCCGCAGAAGATGCAAATAGCATTAAGTCAAGCAGCACAAGACATGTGAAATGCATTTGAACAAAACTTGGTATTCTATTTTTTCTCTGGTATGCTTAAATTTCAGCTAACCTACCACCCTTATTGCATTCTTCTAGAACAGTTTTCAGAGTAGTCATGGCCTCATATCCTCAGAGTTGCTACAGAAAAGCGAGTAGACATCCCCAGTTAAGGTACTGTGAAGGAGAGAGACCATTCCTTTTTGTTTCAGTTCCCTTGAAAGACCAGTCCTGGCTTTTGACACATCTTCTGGAGTGGATAGACAGGGATCCTATGCTGACTTGGATTGAACTAGTAATCTTAAAGACACCACTATGTCTTTAGACATGTGATTGACTCAACTGAATACAGGAGATCAGTGTATATGAGTCAATCTTGCTTGCCTAAAATCTGTAATAACCCTGAGGGGCGCTAGAAGAGTAACAGAAAAAATTGCTACTTGATGCCATTAAGATCAGTTATAATTTTGCTGTCATCATTTTTATCCACTCCCATAGTTTTGTTTTGAAATTGCATTTTTTGACAGTCAAATGAAAAGCCATAAGGAGGGGTGTTTGTTGTTTGTTTGTTTTGTTGTTATTGTTTTTAAGCACAACCTGCCAATTTCATATTATCAGTTTAAAATCATTATTGAAATGCTGCTGCCATTAAGAAAAGATCACAAGAGCTTTTGGGTATTTTGGTATTGTCTATTTTCTCTTGCTAAAATATTTTTCAAGATCTGATTTTTCTTTTGTAATTAACACAGGACTGAGTGGGTTTAGGCAATGTAGTGTTTAATAGATTGTGGCAGTTCAATGCACTGGATTTTTAGCAAAAGTTGTCAAATTGCAGTAAAGTTGTCAAATTTTTTCTCTTTTCTAATTGCTATTAAATATGAGTAAGTGATTGCACACACAGAAAGTAGCTCTCAAGCTTTTTTATTTTTTCTTTCTTAGGCAAAGGTGAAGTTAATTGAGTTCCAAATGCATCTTACTCCCCACTAGTCTGCCTCAGCAACGGATTTCTTCTTGAGACAGTCTCCCAGTTTGTGATAAAATGAGCAGACCTTTTTATCTTCAGAACTAACTATCAGAATGAGTTTAAGCTAGAAATTTGATTTAGGGATGCAATTCAAACCTTGCAGGTTAGCTGCCATTATAGATGAGCTTGAGAAGAAAGAAAACCCCAGCAAAAGATCTTTTCCAAAACAGGCACTGAATCCTTCAGACTCCTTGATTTGGGACTTGATGCTTTTGGAAATATTCAGGAACAAGACTGAGATCATCACTTTCATACTTGGAAGGTTTCTTTATTGTCTGTACTATCAGCATAGGTAATAGGGCCAGCAGTTATTTGAGGTCGCCCTGTGTCAGGAGGTGTCTCCATGGGGTGGCAGGACATGTGTCCCCTGCCACAGTGGTGGCACTTGATGCTGCTGAGATTGGAGCAGCAGTGCTGGGTCTCACCATCCTGAGGGTACAGACATTGTGCCCATCAGACAAGCAAAGGAGATGATGCTACTTTCTGCATTGAGGGAAATCATGTACGAGTAAATGAAAGTAAATCCTGAGAAGTGCAGGCTGCCAGAATGATGTGTCAGCCCTGTTTGTGCTGGAGTCTCATGAAAGAGGACAGTGTTGTTGCTGAAAAAGATGGCCTTTGCCTCTGGTCATCCACAGTTCTCTGGACTGTCCCATGTTTTGCTCTTTTTTCTTTCCTATGGAAACTTCTGCCCTTGCCTTCATTCCATTTCTTGAGAAATACACAAAATCAGAGGATGTGAGCAAGTCATCCTGTTTACAGCTCTGCACCTACATGGGAGGAGAGAGCCTCAGTACATCTGTATGACTTCTACACTTTTCTAATTGACATTGGCTAATACATCCCAAAATTACAGGGGAGCTGAGTGGGTGGGACAAGCTTGAGAGACAGACAGGGGAAGGTTCAGAGAGATTGCTGTCATAAATTTAATCTCTTTAGAATATGAGATTTACAGTATCATCTGCTGGCAGAACCTGCACTCCCATAGCTGCTAGGTCAAAGTTGAGATGTTTTAAAAAAAACCTTCAGTGCAAATGCAAACTTTGAAAGAGTTTTTTCCAGAGGAAGACTTCTGCTGTGCTTGAGATACAGGAATAACAGCAGGAACCACGGTCTGCCTGAAGCCATAAAGCTGACATACTTTGGTGGTCCTTTGCCTATAAGAACTAGGGGGTTTGGACTTAAAAAGAAAAGACTTGCATAAAATTACAGGAAGAGGAGAGAGTAAACACAGTGCATATTTAGAGCAAAGGACAACACTGATCTGTTGTTGTTTTCATAACTGTTTTTTCCCCTTGTTAGTCTTGTGTTTAATTCTTCCCATACTCTAAAGAGAAATGGAAAAGATTCACTGTTTTTTTCCTTATGTCAGTGTTCTCCCCAATGCCCTTCCCACTAAGGCAAACTCCAGGGCATTTGAAGAAATTTGACATTTGAAATTAAAGACTGTTTTTTGTGTAAAAGGTAAACAGGAGATATAGATGTTTGAAAACTATTTCTGTCTTACCCTAATTTAGAATGGCCAGGTTCAACTTCCCCAGGCGCTGCTGCACACTGCAGTCCTCAGCCAGCATGTCCCCCTCTGTATCTTCACCTTGGCTTTCCCATTTCATCTTACTCAGGTTTCAGCTCATCTTCAGGGAACTTGTGAATCTTCTAGGTCAATTTTGCAGTAATAATTTTTTTAGAAGTTTTCATAGGAAAGCAGGGTATATTATACCCCAGCCTGTCTACAATATAATGCTGTCTTTCACAGAATTACCAACACAGAAAAAACTGGTTTTGCTGGATTTGTGTGATTCCCTTTTTCTTTCTGGAGGTCATTTAGGAATGAGATAAGGAAATGCTTCTCTTTCACCTTTTAAGATCTTTACTCTTTGGAAAGTGGAATAATGTTGGGCAATGGTTTATTGTTCTTTTGTTGGTTTTATACACGTATGTTCTATTAAACATGTGCATGAACTATACTTTCTACACACTGAAAGGAACTATAGAAACTCGTAGGAAATTTTGTATTTGAAAAGATTATTTACTAATCAAAATGGTATACATTTGCAAAGGCATGTTCTTGGCAGGGGACGCCGGCAAGCCTACAGAATTAACAGCTCTACAGATGGGCAACATCCAGGTCCGAAACAAGGAGTGAAAGAAGACGTGGTCCAGCCAACTCCGTGGGAGGGACCTTAATGGAAAACAGTCATTGGACCAATTTGCTCCAAGATAGAATTTGAACTAATGCCACCTAATGGAGAGTGGGAATCACTGCAGCAGAAGAAAAGATGGAAGTTTGGGGTCAGTTCAGGGGAGCTGGGTGGCGGCTCCCACCTGGGCTCTCTTTGGAAGGTATGGTGAAAGCAAAATGTAAAAGTTGGAAAAAAAAACCAACTGGAGAACAAAAGTTCTCCCAAAGAATAGGAGTATTTTGATTCATTGGTGATTTTACTGTTCAGGCTGCCAGACTGCATAAAAGAGGGAACAGGAATGACCATCAAATCAAAGAAGGGACGGGGATTTGAAAACTTCATTGTTATTGTAGCTAGAAGAGAAAATGGCACAACATGAATCCATTCTAGGGGCAATGATTGTAAATGAGAAAGAGAATGGCACAAAGGTAACCCTTTCCAGTCCTAACAAGGTGCACTTGTGTGGTCCTAACACCCTTTGGCTCTCTATTTTGTGTAATTTGCTGGTTTCTTTGCTAGAATGACTGTACGTCTGTAGCCCTGAAGCAGTGAATTTGCAAATACATTTTCATCTTTGGAGAACAGAAGTTTCCCTTGTAAGTATGTAATTGTAATTGTAATGCTGATCAATAAATACATTTAAACTGTTCTACAACTTCATGAAAGTGATGTTACAGTGACTAAAGCAATGCTTTCTGTATAAGCCTATTCCATCCACTTAGAGCACTCAAAAAATGGGATGTTTTTTGCTAAGATGAACTGTTTTCTCATCAAAAAAGGTCAAGGGACAAACATTTCAAACCCTGTGCCTGGCTCAGATATGTGCAAACACAACTGGAGCTACAAACAAACCTGGAAGTGTCCATGCAAACGTAAGTTTGCACAAGCAAAGCAGGATGTACACGTAAATGGGAGTTTGCTCACACTAGCTAGCTGGAGCAGAAAGCAGCATGAAAGTTTTGCTTTAATTGTTTTAGAAAGTGAAGCAGGATGGTGATATTTGCCTGGGGCGCTTCATGCTGTTGGCCATTTCCCTCCCTCCTGGGAAAGCACTGAGAAGGCTTTGCTGGTTTGTAGGCACAGCTTGGTGGGTTTGTATACAGCTAGAAGAAAAGTGGGGCAGGAATTCAGGAGTGAATTACAGCAAGGGTCAAGCAGATCCCTGTGGAAAAACCTCTGGGGACTGTTAGAGAGCTGTTGACTTTTAAGAGAGCTGCTAAATCTTAAAGCCAGAGTTGGAGTAGGGCTGCAACAGGGCTGAGAGTAAGCATGAGCCAAGGTGAAAGCCAAGTCTCTCCAGTTAGGTGATTCTCTAACTCTCATGGTAAATTTTTTGTAGACCATTTGAATTTGTTGACAGAATTTGTTAAAAATTGATTACAAGATTTTGTGACTACTATGGATATCTATGTATCTCTCTATAGATCTCTGTATACACACTTGGCATATTATCAGAACACTCAGAAAATGCCAGCATTGTACATCTTTTAGCAAATAAATGACAATTTTAAGAGATACTTATGGGGGAAAATATACCTAGGCTAAGTTTATAATGTAAATTACATTTTAAAAAAAAATATATGTACTACAGATAAGGAAATGGGATGGGTGATGGATTCACTTCTAGGCCTCAGTTAGGTCTTCCATCTAACACAAAAAGTGTTTGTATACTTCTGTTTTAATTATCCATGCCAGAGGAAATAGCTATTTTTCCTAATTTGCATTTTTCAATACTTTCTGGTACTTAATCTAAAAATGCTCCTTTTTTTAGGACCCTACTGCCCTTCTGCTATTGTGGTATTTGGAAGTTACCCACCATGTACATATAGCCACTGATCTCATGTTAAATTTATCATCAGTATTCTGAGTCAAAGGAATAGGTTTTGGAGCACAGGAGAAGACTGGAAGTGCTATGTGATGAATTAAGTGCAATTGTTTATTTGAATGGATCACAATGCATTTGCACATCTCAGAAACATGAGGGCAAAATAATTTTCCAGATATGCAGGTTATGAAAGAGCAGGAGGTGCTAATGTGTTGTCTAAATGAAATGTGTTGTCTCTGAAGGTTTATACTCAAATGCAAACCTGAAGAGACTGATGTTTGTATTGCTTTCAAATATCCACAGGAAAATGAGCTAATGGTTTTGTGCAGCAATGGCATCATCAGCAATGTTGTGGGCAACCCAGAAATAACAGCAATTCTGGAGAATTTCTATCAGCTTTCTTTTTCTTTTCTTGTAAGGCTTCACTAGTCCAATATTAAGCCTCAAGGAACCAAGCTACTTTGATGCATTTGCTATGCAGAGAAAACTGCACCTTGATTCAAAATAGTTCTCTGCTAAAATTGGATGGAAAGCTGCCACTGCTTTTACACTGCTGTAGCTGATTTTATTTATTTATTTATTTAAGTTTCTCAGTTTCTTGAGTAAAGTGTTGTTTGCTGGAGCTTCCCCCATCTGTTTCTTAGAGAACAGTTACTGACATTTCTTGTTCTTATGTTGAGTGAGGAGGATGAAAATAATGCACCACTGAGTACAGATGATCAGAGATGAGACCAAAGAGCAAATTTTGCAAATGCTGTTGTCTGTGTTACTCACTACTCAGGATCATCCCAGTGTGAAGGACTGCTGGTGAATGCTGATGCATTTGTTTATACCCTTGAGCCATCTGCCCTTTTGCACCCAACAAGTTGTCATTCCAGTATTCTACATCTTCCTATAGGTTCCCCAAAAGGTTTGGAAGAGGGAAGTGTTTCACTTTGAGGAATGCCTACTCTTCTAGAGCGTGTTCCTCTGAAACCAGTGACAAAGCACTCCTTGCTTTCATTGACTACAGGGTCAGCTTCTAAGATAATGTTGACTGACATAAGAACTTTGAGAACTTTAGGCATACAAACCCTAGACTGCAATGTCACACAAGACAGCTATTCCTATTATATGCTTCTACGCATTGTCACACATTACTCCTCAAACACCTACATTTTCAAACAACAACAACAACAAAGAATGTGCTTTACTAAATGCTCAGGGAGAGAATTTTTACATTGAATTACTGTGCACACTAGATTTTACTGTCATTTTGTGGGCAACAGACCCTTGGCTTTGAGATCCAGGTATACTACTAAAACTTTACTTTATTAAAGCAAATTTTGAGAGATACATGTATTTTTGGTATTCATTGTGAAAACTTGCAGCCTTTGCTCTGAAGATGGTGAGGCACTATAACCAGTGCCCATTCATTCAAAAAACACCAGAAAATACAAATGCAAAAATTTACATACAGTAAGACGCCTTCAGTGGAAATGTCATTTGTTCTGTTTTTTTTCTTTCAAGTGGAAATGTGTACATGGGTTATTTTCTGTTAATACTGAATGGTAACAATTTAAGCACATATTTGAAAACAACTTTAATTTAAGCACAACAACCCAAGGAAAAATAAAATAACATGTAAAAAGCACAGGTTTTGTCCATTTTAGCATACTTATTTTCCTTCAGGGACTGTATTCCAGCCTGCTTAAAAAAACCTCTTAGACGGGATGGCTGAAGTGAGACAAAATGGACTCTCACTGGCAGGAAGAAAAAAACCAAGTACAAGAATTGGCAATGCTATATATTTTACAGGGTGTCAGAGCTGCCTGTTATTCCACATTTCCTCAGACTGCAAAAATGTGAGAACTGTCAAAAACAAGACAACCACCCACCCTCTGCTCTAAGTAATGATTATAAAATGTTGTAAGTATGCCTTGGCATTTACATACATACTTTCTTTTAATTTTTTTTTTGTTGATTAAATTGAGTATACAACATTGTCAAGGGAATATTTTTACTTTTAATGTGCCTAAAATACTCAGCAGTGTGTTCAAATTCTCTGGAAAGCAGGCATTATACTCCATAGAGGATTTCAGCTTGAAATATTCAAAGAGCGTCAGAGAGAGAGACACACACATTTCACTGTAAGCAAACATTTCTGTCGCTTTGGACACAAAAGCTGTCTTGTTTATAGTGTTTCAAGTGAACCATTTTAGAGGTACTGTAGTGTATTTACAAGATGAGTTGACAGTGCTATTGTTAATCCCACTCACCAGTGTAAGTGTACCGGGATTTCCCCTTGGGAACCAAGTCCAACAGGCCTTTGAATCAGAAGACTTTCTTATTTGATGATTTCTTTACTGACCTGGTCCTCCTTCTGCTCTGCAATAGGTCAGCTAAAGGCATGTGCTCTAAAGAGAAATCTTGAGAGTAGTTTCTAACTAGAGGTAACAGGGGATTGATGCTCTTAGTATTTTGTGTCCATTGCATTTCTCATCACTATGACCATACACTGGAAACGTTCACTTTTAATTAGAGAATTCAATACTGTTTGAGCCCACTTCAAAGGTTAAGTATGTGATTAAGTGCTTTCCTGAATCACTCTCTGGAGACACCTCTCTCTTTCCATGAATGCAGAGGCAACAAACTCAGCTTGAGTACCTGCACATAGAAGGCTAGAGCTGGCTACTCTAAGTTCTTTTTGGTGGACATGACTGTAAAAGAAGGCTAGACAGTTTTTCATTTTCAGATCATATATATCAAGCCCCATCAGCCAATGTCTTCCTCTGCTGGTCTGTCTGGTGGCTTAAAAACCTCATTCAAACTGGCTTTACACTCTCTTGGGCAAATTCTGCTGCTCGTTATGGTACAGCTCTGAAGGCTGCAGCAGTGGGTGTCTTCCGCTCACAAGTTTGTCTGACCCTCCCACTTGCTTTCTTACTACTAAATGTTAACCCTTAATGTTTGGGAGAAAAGTAATTGTGGATGTATTCCCTGCCAGCTCAGAAACTATTATGAGATTTTCTGTGAATGCTAAAAGCCTGGATGCAGAGAGATTTCTCAGTTTTCTGACAGTGTGTGTGTGAAAGCCTTGCTTTCTCACAGACGCTACGGGAAAACAGTTGAGAGATTTTGTAACTATGGTATTGTTATGATACCGAAGAGAAAATATCTGAAGTAAGTGTTGTTGGGTTCAGCCAATCCCTCTGGGGGGCAGTTGGTCAGTGAATCAATAACCTTATATCAGTATCCAACATGCTAAGGTATATAAGCGAATCTGTAAATTAATAAAGGGTCGGTATCTTGTCGTACTAAACCGTCCATGTTGCTTTATTCCTCGGTCTCTGCTCGCTAGCGACAATTTTCCTACATTTTTTCCTATTTTATTTGGGCACAGGGTAGCGATGTAGAAAGAGCTGAGAGGATTTTTCAGGTGTAGAGTCTTTTTATGTGGGTGGGAGGTCTATTCTCCAGTCCTGCCCTCTCTGCATTCCGTATATTCATCTTCGCCTCTGTGAACTTTTAATGGATATTCCTGGGGAAGGTTGTACCTTAGAATGAGTAGTAGCATCTCAAAGGGGTTTTGTTTTGGATCAGGTGCTCTAACAGAGGAAACCTGGAATAATTTGATTTAGGAATAGCAGTTCTGGGCAGATGCATAGTCTGCCTGGTGTAGTGACTAGACACTAGTCATTTGGTAGGCAAGAAAGTAAACCCACTGGCCAAAAAATGTGGAATAAGTGAGGTCAAGCCTCTTGCTCCTCCCTGTTCCTCCATCCCCATCCAACCTGTACCATGACTGTCAGAGCATGGGGTGTGCTTCAGAGTGAACTCATCAGAGCAGCTCACACTTGGTTGCTGTACGGCATGTACGTCAGAAAAGAATAGGGACCGGGATTTTCTGCTCTCACCGTCATAAAGTCAAGAGCTATTGAGGGAACACTGCTCATGCAGTCTTGACAAAGAGGCAAAGACTGGGTGAAAGCCTAAGAGGCCTGATTGGTATCTGCTGTGCTATTTCGACAACTTTATAAGAAAAAAAGAGAGGGTAGTGCCAGATTTATCTAATACATTAACTTCCGTGAAGTTTTAGTTAGAAGCACTTTTGCACATCATATAGATTAGTTACAGATGGAGAGAGCACATACAGGATAAAATATTACATGCACTTTTATTAATCACATTGCTTCTTCATTTTGATGTTGACCTCAGTTTCAGGTCATCTTTATAAGTTTCTGTGTTGGGCCCCAGATTTACTCTGCTTGTATATTGTCCACACTGGGAGGATTTCTTGGTATGCTTTGCTTCCTTTTCCTAAACACTGCTAATTCATGAAGCACTTCTGCAGTACCACAAATTTGGGAAACTCATGCTGTACACCAGTAATTGGTCTAGCGTGTTAAAATAAACTTTCTTGTGATGTGCAAGAAAGAGTGAAGCCTTTTTAATGGAAAAGAATCTATATTTTAAGATGCAAACAGGTATGTATAAAGATTTCTTTTTCAACTACACATAATACAGCTGAATAATAATTTTAACAGGTGCTTAGTTTGAGAAGTCTCTCAGGTGATTTCCTGGAGTAGTTTATATAAAATGGCAGGTAACATACACCTGCTTTATTCTCTTACCTGATTCTCCTTTCATACATCAGGGGTGGAGCAATGGTGTTAGTTCAATGGGATTCCTCCTGATTTGGACCATGTAGGCAAGAGTGGGATCTCTTTATGCTGAGCTGATGAACATTTTGTTAAACTGCTCAGGAAAATATTTTGACTGATGAGAGAAAATGCCTGTAATGCAGCACTCAATATTTTCAGCTGGCGTTGCTGTCATTTAAAATAGTGGGCTGAACTTGGACAACATGAATGTTTATCATCTTTTCTCAGGAAAGTAAAAGTCTTTCTTCATTTCAGTGGTGCAAAATCTGGCCTATCAAGAAAGTATTTTCATTTCCAGAGGACTTAGACCATTTTCATATTTATGGGGTTGACTCCCTTACAGTTTGATTTTAAAAATAGTTATAATGAGCTGTGTGAAGGTTTCAAATAATACATTAGAGTAATATTAATTTTTGCCTTAAAATGACCAACTGTTATTTCCATTCCTCTAGAGTTCATAAGAGTTATAGCCTCTTCCTGGAATTTGGAAAACAGTGCTGATTCACTCCACTTTAAAAGTGACTTTAAAGCACGGTGGGAAAATGTTGCATACTACATCTCCTTTCAGCAAAATTACAGCTGCAATTTTTAATATTGAGAAAGTGCAACACTAGTGAGAAACCTGCAATCATAGACTTTCTTCTCACATAGAAACATAATCAACAGTGTCAAGAGGGAATAAGACTTGACAAAACCAAAGTTGGGGAAAATATTATCCTACCATATTGGTGTTTGTGTGTTTAAGGCAGAGACTTTTTTCTGCTTAGAAACCCAGAGCAGATGGAGCAATATCATTCTCCTTTTACACTTGCTTTCTCTACTGTAACAACTGAAATGTGACAAAAGAAGTCAGTAAAGGATTTTTTTCCAGTTTTATTTGTAATTGCTCTACTTGCATTTGGTGCCTTTTTATCAAGATGAAGTAGAATCCCAAATCCCTGACCTCAACCTGAGCTACAGCTTTGCTCAAGAACAAAACAGTTACACCAGTGTAGAAGGCTGCAAGCATTGCCTGGGATAAGATGTTTAGGACTTGCGGCACTGTTTTTAAGAGAGAAAAAGACACAAACACTTTTAGATGACAGACCAAGGCAACGTTTCTGGGGTAAACTCTTTGGTGGCAGCCGGGTGACAGATGTTCTGACGCAGCTGTTTATCCTTACACTCCCAGCAGCTGCAGACCACTTGCATCTGCCCGTGAAGCACCTCCCATAAAGCCATTCCTTTTTTTTATAGACAATAGAGATGGACCAGGTTAACTTAATTGGCTTAACAAGGTGATTTTGGCTAACCTGAGCCATTTTAGGAGAAACATATCAGGGAGCAATCCTATGAACAGCTGAGTGGACAGGGCAGAAACTGGTGGAGTTTCCATGTGGGGATGGGTGCGAGGAGCGGAGGAGCAGGGACGCTCCAAAAGCCAAGCTGCTGTAACATTAACAAACTATGTGGCTCAGCAGGTCCTATTAGCCTGGGCATGGTGCCATGCAGCTGAGGGGACAATGTGCAGCCAGCAGTGGCTCTGAGGTCTCTGTAGAATGCCCTGCTGTGTAGTGTAGACATCTACTTTGTGTTTTCTTCAGACCATTAATGCTACAGCTGTTTTTAAGAGGCTAAAAAGGCCTCAGACTTGACAAGATGCATGGAATTGAAGCTCAAAATGAAATTATTAGGTCGTCTAATGTGGGCTCACGTATATCTCAGGATATTAAATTTCACCTACTATTTTTTTGGAGTCTGGAACAGATCCAAAGCTGACTGCAGCCTCTGGACTTACTCCAGTAAGTTCAATGGGTTGTGATTCAGGCTTCGAGTCAAGCTTCAACTTTATACATTTTTAATTATTGAAAGGACTCTAATCCCCTTCTGCCTCCATGTGTGCTGATACAGAGACCTCATTTTCCACTGGTTAATGCTGGAATTTGCCACTTTTTGCAGGAAGCATGCAGCATTTTCATTCAATGCAGTCAAACAGTGTATTTTTCTAATAGATTTGTGGGTACGTTAATGGAGGTGTGGCACAGACTTAGGGTGCAGTTGACACAAATTATTTCTAAAACTCAATGAGCTGTGAGCATAGAAACAGAAGTATTGTCCTTCAGCTTCAAATTACAGATCTGTGCTCCCTGAGTTGCAGGTGATGTCCCCAGAGGTAAAGGGTGAGTCACACCCACAGAGGTGTACCAGCATCCCATTTTAGGTAAGTGTTCCCAAAGCTTTGAGAAAAAAAGTCTGGCTGATTGCTAGAGTAATAGAAAGCAGGCATTTGCCTTACACCATTCACAAAAATAGCAAGTGGAATGCAGAAAGTTTATTTCAAGAAAAAATATTTTTGTTTCTGGAAGCAGAAGAGAAGAAGGGGAGATAGAGAAATGACAAAGAAACTCACAAAGCAAGGATGGCATTTGCCATGTGAGCCTGAGCAAGCAGAATGAAATATTTCTCTCCACCTTGGGAAAAATTTCATTTTGTGTCTGACAGCAACAAAGACGCAACAAGTGTACGCAAATGAGAAGAGGTTGGCACAGCACCAGCCCATATATACAATTATTTGAAGAAACTTATACGTGAGTGCTGAAAAGGAGAGAGAAATCCCTGAGACCACACTGATGGCAACTGTGTTCAGAGTTACTTAAGGAATAGCCACAAATTTCATTCCCTTTATCATTTCAAAAAGAAGACAGAATTAAGTGTTGAAAGAATAGTGCAAGGGCTAATTGTTTTACAGATATAAATAACAAGAGGTCCAGACCACTCTTCAAGTACGACTTCCAGCTATTCCTGATTTAACAGCATTCCTTTACTCCTGGTGGTGTAACAAGATGATTCAGCACATGGCCAAGATATTTAGGGAAATGCTGTCACCTCCAGCCAGCTTCTGAAGGGCTGTGTGCTGAGAAGGAACCTTCACAAGCTGGTGCACTAACAATGTGCTGAGCTGCTCTCAGAGGAGAGCGCCAGGTACCAGTGAAGTTAGCAGGTTGCAGCTTTGGTTCCATTCCCGGTCTTTTCCTTGCCTCCTGTCCCAGCATTTTAATTCAATACTGAGGAGTAACCCTAGCTAGCAGCTAATTACTGCAAGCTTCAGAAAGGTGTAATCTTTCTGATGACCTGACCAGTAATCCAGGAAATCCTGAGTAAATACTGAACTTCTAGAGAGCCAATTAATGAACTATCAGTTCAATTAATGGTTTCCTTTTATTTAGGACCTTTAAAAATCGTAATAAAGAGATATATACCTCTCCGCACTGCAGTGGTTTGTGGAGTGTCATAATTCAGCACTAACTCTTAGCATGAGCAAATCTCTGCCTCTTCCATGTATCTTAAAGCGCTGGAAAATCAGACTACAGTTACTGCAGCCATCAGCAAGGGGTGAATTAGTGTATAAATAGCAGAGGTTATTGGTGAGGGAGATGCCTCCTCCCCATGAGAGGAGCCATTGCTTCATAGCTTGGTTCCCCAAGCTGGGAATGGGATACAACAGTTTTGATGCCCACTTACCTTTATTGTCCCTTCCTTCTGGCAAAACAAATGCTCTTCAGGATTATAGAGTCTGGGAGATTTCTCATGGTCCTCTGAAACTAGGGCCATGAGAAATCTTTCACCTCTCAGACTGCTGCAGTGCTCCTGGTGACCAGCCTACCATTTTAGAGGACACAATGGAAGCATTTTATTTATCATCCTAAACATATGCATCATCAATATTTACTTTATTATTGATGTTTTATTTACCAATGTCTTTTAGCACATTTATTTTTTCCTTTTTTAAAAATGAGTTTTCTCTCTTCTGGTATTTACTCTGTTGATACATTTTCATGACATTTGTACTTCTTCCGTTTTCAGTTTGACAGACTGAGGTAGCCAAGCTCTCCAGGTGTCCTCCCACTTTCAAGGTAGCTCTTCTCCTGTACCTAGGATTTCCTTTTCATGGGTATCCTTGAATACAGCTGAACAAGGTAAACACAGTGCCTTGTAGAATGGCATTTGTTCTTCCATCTCTCTGATGTTACTTTCTATCCTGATATATCCTGTTATCTGATTGCTCTTTTTAAAAAAAAAAAAAATTATTTTGACAATTATGTGTGTAGGAGATCAAAATTATCCCGCCAGTCTACAAGTCCTTCTAATATCCACAGCAAAAACTGTTCATATACCATTGGCAGATGACCTTTCTCATGCCAGATTTTGTCTCGCTTCTCTTGCTTCAGTCCTCAACTTCTTTTGTGCCTGCTGTCCTGGTCCTTTTGCCTACCAGTGACTCTTCCCAGCTTGATGCCAACAGACTATACTGGCAGACTCTTCCTTGCTGCACTGCTCTAGAAAGGCTTTTGGAGAGCAGTTGTGGCCTTTGCAGTCCTTTGGTCTCCTGGAAGAGCCACCATGGACACTGTATGTTGTTACTGGCCGCTCAGGAAATCCAGCCTTGAGCTTCATCACAGCCTTTACATATATACAACATCTGGAACTGGAAACTTACTGCAGTGTAAATTCTGTTTCTGACTTTTTCAACTACAAGACGACCTAATGGTTCTTGAAGGAAGTGACCAACTTCAGGGCAGACACCTTTCCGTATTTCTCATGATAAATATAAATGAAAGGAAATTACCTAGCTTCTTAGCAAGTGTGTCTATTTTAATTTTGCCTTTTATCCCTAGTGACCCAGCAAACCCCATGTTCTTTCCTTAAGATCTTCCTTCCAATACAGGTAAAGAACACATTACTGTTTGTTTTAAATGTTTTCGTGCTTCTCTTTATGAAATTTATGATGACCCTTCCTATTAATTTTCTCCCTAATATTTGCCACCTGTAATTTATGTTTTCTTTATTAGCATCTCAAAAATCTAGTTTCACATTTTGACTTTGAATCTTTCCAACCCTGCCAATTTCTGTATTGTTGTGTGGTACTCATTTCTCCTGAGCCTCTAATGACACTTCTTTCCAAGGAGCACCTTGATGCTGGATGTGCAGGGGGTAAAAATCTGCCGGGGTAAAAAGTGCAACTGGAAAAATTAATGGACATTGGAAATTATTAAACATAAAATAATAAATGTCTCCTTCTGCATTTGCCTCTATTTCTGTGTTACTCGCTATTGACCATGAGCCTCTAGTCTTGCTCAGTACAGCTGTTCTTACAGTCTTGTCCACAAATCCTGGACTTTTCCTATTCTGATTTCCTTTTATTTTTTCAGTTCTTTACTCTAGATAGTAATGAAGCTGGTTTTGGCAGTTTCTGTATTAGTCAGAATATCAAATAATAGATTATTGTAATCTTTCTCTGGACGAGACGACTTATGAAGTTGTCTACATTGTTCCAGAAATGGTGCAATATCCTTCTCTTCTGAAAATTACAGATCTGTGCTAAGAGATGAAAACACAGGAGAAGAATTGCACAACTTTGCTGGTTTATGGGAATCTGTCAGGTCATGTAAATAAAACAGCATTCTTGAAATCAAAATGTAAGGTAACACTACAACTTGAAATTATGCCTGTGTCTGCATATAAGGTAAGTATCAAAATGGCAAGTAATATACAATATACTCAGCAAACTTGGCATATCTCTTTCTCTTATGAGGGAGTTATTCAAATTTTTTTAAATAAAAGGTTCCTTGTGAAAATATAAAACTCAAAGATTAAGAAAACAAACTTGTAAGAACAAATAATGTGACAAAAATATTTCAAAGGAATTTCAAAAGAAATGCTTGAGATACCATTTCAAAACTGTGCTAGTGCGACTTGATTTTTTCAAAGGTTTTCTCCAATAAGAATCATAACAACCCGATAGTGATCAAAGTTTGTAATGAAGCAAATTTAATGCCATGATATAACTTTTTGATCTATTTCACCACACCCTTTAGAAAAATGGGTGACCTTTCACCTCAAAATCCTTTTAATAGGAGTATAGGAAATGAAAAACCTTTCTAAAATGCTATTTTCTGTTGAAAACAGTTGTCAAATAAAGTAAAAAATAGCCTAATTGTTACATGCAGTCATATTCTCCTAACTTTTTCTTGTATGAATATTATCTGCATTACTGAAAGTGCTGCATATCTCATTCTCCTGAGGCAGCACACCAAACACTTATCAATGTTTTCATAAAACTATGTATTTTTTCAAAATTTCCTGTCTTTTCACATACCGTAGGAACATTTAGAATTGCAATCACCCTGCCTATTCAAGCCATAGAGAGCCACATCAACTTCAACCAGATGATACTGGAGGCAGAAGAGGCTGGAAAGGAACTGTGTGTATTTCTTTGATCCTGTTCCTGTGTTTCACCACTCTCTGTTCTCAAAATTGTTTAGAGAAGTCTTGCATCCCCAGGTTGACCAAATCCATCACAATCTCCTTCCCTCTCAGGTGTCTATCTGCTGACTCAGTCCAGAACTGCAGCAAGCATCTGCTCTGCCCGTGCCACAGGCACAGCTTAAAGCCTTGGCACTGGTTTTGCCACAAAGGAGCAAGCACCGACCTGTCTTTCTCTTGACCCAGTTTTTCCCTGGCCCAATAAATGAGAATGTGCTACAGTCTGAAGACAGACAGATGGAGGAAGACTCTCAGGATGTGACTGTTGCAATAGCTTGAAAGTGAGCCAGCACAACTTCATCACTGCACAAAGGAGTAAACAAGCTCAGCTGGAGTATGGAGTTGAGATAACCCCAATGCTCAGTGTCAGCTCTCAAGCTGGGGAGAGTCACCATGCCACAGGGATGTTTCCCATTCTTCTCTCTCTCTCTTTTTTTTTTTTTTCTATACGCTTTGGAAAAAAAAAAAAAGGAAAAATTAAAGAAATGTGGAGGACGGGAACTTGGTAGTGTTTTAAACAGTTTTTTTCTTCTAGGCTACAGTTTGGATCATCTTAATTTTGTCTAAAAGGAAGAGATTTCTGAGAGAAAAAGAAAAAAACTTCCACAAGAGTCTGTTAAAAATTTCCAGCAAAAAAGCAGTGATCTGTTTTGGCTTATTGAAGATTTTTAATTAGTGTTAACAACTGCCAGAAGGCCATTGGGAGCAGCGATTTTGCACTGTTTGCTGCAGAGGGATTCGGGATGGAAGATATCCTACTTGATGACAGGATATCTACCCCGTCCTGACGAGCTACATTCAAAGTTCTGAGTTTCTTCCGTAGTGATGCTGTGAAAGAACCCCTGACATGAGGAGATGTACATATTGGTATAGCTTGTGGAAGTTTTTTAGCCACCTTATAGTGAGTTTTAGGAACCCTGATCTTAACTCAGGCTTCAGTTAGTATGGCCAAGCAGAAAGTCTTTTTATATACGATATTCAGAGGTATGGGTTTTGACCAAATGCTTATGAAGTCCCTGATTAACTCTTATGTAGTTATTACAACAATATTTTTTCATGTTTGGGAAAGAGCAATGCTTGCCAAAATATTCGGTTTTATCTAATTAATTATATTTCAAGATGAAAAGCTACTATACTACCTCTGAGTAACATTGCTCACTACTTAAATCCCTCAGCAACTTCAGAAAGTATTTAGTAAAATATTTAGTATGCTACAGCACATTTTTCATTATTTTTTTTTAAATTACCTTTCACCAGAGAGGGCACCACTTGGTGAGAGGAGGGGGAAGCAGAAGGGTGGTGGTTTAACCGTCTACAGCAGGCATGGGCATCCCAACAAATGTAAGACTTTTATTGACCCTATTGTCCTCAGAATCAGGACCTCTAAATTTTAATAGCTGTCTGGTGGCTGCAGAAGCCTCTTTATCTGCATCCTTCCTCTACATGATAGCAGCAAATCCAGCGATTCCACCAGATGCAGTGCACAGCCTCTTTGAAGAGTGTTAGATGTTGCTGGCACGATGCACTTCAAACTCAGAGTGCATCAGCCCAGCTGATCTGCAGGGAGTGAAGGACTGGCTTGGTAATATCCGCCAGCTCAGAATCCAGAGAGAGGGAATTTCTGCACACTTTTGGGAGTACGCATGCAAAGCAAGTAGGATGCCTGCTGCCTGTGAACAGAAAGTAGAATAGTGAAAGGCACTATACAGAGGAAGGAAAGAAGCAAAATCTGAAAGCAGCCCTTACAGGGCTATGGAAGGATTTCACAAAGCTCTGAGTCTACTTTATGAAATCTACTCCCCTGCAGGGTCATGAGCTGTTGTGTTTGTCTGGCTTCAGATGGAAAGGATCTCCTGGCCCCATCACGCTGTGCACTGCCACCAAGGGGCCTTGGGGCAGTTCTGTCCCACCAGCTCTGCGCACATTGGAATCCCGTTGTGTTTCTTCCAGAGGCGCCTCTAAATCTCCAGGGGCAGGAGTCGATTTTGGATGGCATGCAAGAGCACTTGAAACGCCTGTGTAGAGCCTGCTCCTCTGCTGTGAGAGGCTGAGGAATCTAAGTGAACGGTCAACTTCTTGAGATTTAGGAAACAGTCTGGTATTTAGGCTAGAGTAAAAACAAATGTTGCCTGCAAGAGCAGATGAGGATGCTGTGTCTCACTTCCTGGAATTTAGGGCTGGCAAAGGCAGAATCCTTTTAATTCATATCATATCAAGGTCTTCTGCACATTCCTTCTGAATGGGAGATGCTGGAAGTGGAAAGTTGGCTCTGGTTTTTATTGTTTCCAAAACAAAGTCCTTTTGGTGATATTACTAACAAAACCACTAAAATCTTTTCTTAGAACCCCACCTTCAGTATACTGATTTTTCTGAAAGACATCTAACAGATCTCTGTAGGTAGAGCTTGTTACATATAACATTGTCCTTACAGATTTTCTGATTTACCATTTCAGTTTTCCAAATGTGAAAAACATCATGGATGACCACTATGAGTTCAAAGAAGAAAGAACCATCCTCTTGGTCCCACTCTTTTCTCACTGTAACTTTGTGGATTTCAACATTATCCCTCACTTAAATCAGTGAAGTTACTGTAATCATTGTGAAGTGACTGGTCTTTCTCCCTGTACAACTAGCACTAAACATGAGCTGATCCATTTCATTCACTTTGTTGAACCCAGTCTTCTGGACCATTAACTCCAAAGGGTATTTCATGTGTTGGTATACATGGGCCCAAAGTTTTCCAAGCTAATATGAACAGAAATAGTAGGTGGTCTGAACTTTCACCTTTGTAGCCTTGTAGCTGCTTTAGTGAGTGCTAAGTGCATAAATAACCTAAATGCCAGCATGAGGACACAGGCTTCTGCCTATGCTTTCTCCACAGGTTTAGCTGTTCTGTCTGCCCTGGGTTTTCCCTACCCCAGACAAACTTGTGCCCCTAATGTGGACCTAATCATCTAATCATCAGCAAAATCTCTCCCCATACAAATGGAGGATTTGAGGACTGGCACCAATGCATTTCAATATGCCTGGAGACCTGTCACCACCACGTTAAAGACTAAGAAGTACTCTGCCTGTACACTCTGCATGTGGCATTTCTTGCACTGTGGTCCTGTTCTGATTCCAGGTCTTAGCATAATCCCTGACCTCAGGACACCACGGACTGCATCCAGGTCTTTTCCAACAGAAAGCCTGTCCTCCAATGTGTTACTCTTCTGTCCCTCTGGCCACATCTATATGCTCAGATGTGGTGGGACTGATCCTTAGTCCTCCCCAGCAAATGGTAGGGTCACAAGTCCACAGGAGTTAGTCATTACATTGCCATATCGATGTGACACATTCCAGCTGACACCAGGATGACATCGTATTTCTCAGCACTGACTCCTTACCAAAGCTACAGTGCTGCAGTGTTTTGGATTCATTACCTGCTCTCATAATGAAAGGGTTATTTTTTTACCCGAACAGGTTAAAAACCATCACTCCTGGCACTTTTTAATCTCTGTAGAGATCTGAAAGCTTTTCTCCCTGAAGGACACCTCACCACAGACTACTTTGGGTTTGACTTTTGTGGTGTGTCCTTTCTGTTGTGGTTTCTGGAGATGCTGCAGGAGTTGCAGAGCTGGCAAAGCCATGGATCGGGGTGGAGGGAGCCCATGGTGCCTGTGCCTGTGAGACTATGCTCATTTTATTTTTGCTTCTGGGTGGGAAGCCAGCAGTTGGTTTCAATCCCAGTTTGAATGTGTCTTTCTCAGAGTCTGGCTCTCTTCTTGTGTAACACTGTGACGCTGAGATATTCTGGGACACTTTTACTAACCATGGCAGAGATGCATTCCTGGAGACTGAAGTGAGGGTGTTTTTTAGTGCAGGGCCACATGTTTGAGTGATTCCAGCTGGGAAACCCACTCTCTCTGGTGGTCTGATGGAGCTGAGGTTTACTGACCTTCATAAAACTGTGCCACCCACTGCAGTATGACCGCCTCCCCCCCGTCACACACATCCCCCTTCACACTGCATATCCCTGTGACCTGGGGCTTCACCCTTGCTTCTCCTGGGTTTGGGTAGGCAGAGCAGCTTAGAAACAATGATGGCAGAGAGAAGGAGGAAACGAAGCTACGCAAGAATGACAACAGGCTTTACTCAGGCTCCAGTGGATGTTTTGAGGGATCCAACATGTTTTTTTGAAAGACGGTTTGTTACATCCCTAATTCCAAATAATCCTCACTGCTGAAACGGGATGCAAATATCCTCCACTGTGATCCTGCTCCTCTCCTGCTCTTCAAAATAATTGAGGAGTGATACTTACACAAGGTGACTGGCTACCCTAGCTCCTCTTGTTCCTTTATCTTCATTCAGATGCTAATGATGGTTTAAACCAATGTTTGCGATTCACAGGCCTAAAGCCAAGCTAGGCAGAAGGTCTGTAGACAGTAGGGGAGCCAGCTATTTTTAACTCTCCTCCTTTCCTAAGTCAATATTAGGATAAGCAGCAATGGAAAAGGCCAACATGCGGAGAAGGAATTTGAAGCCAGGAGAGCTTCAGAAGCTGTTAGAACAAGCAGCCTCACAGGGCAAAGGGCAGCAGAGAGACACTGGCAGGTGCTAAGTGGGCTGGGGGACCATTTGTCTCCCACAAAAAAAAGGCACTAGACTCCTCAGATATTTACAATGGCTTCTGTCCACTCAAACTGTCTAGCTACCTATATATTTTAACCTCCCCTAAACAGAGCTGCGTGCCTCCAACATCCCTGTTAACAGCAGAGGCTACGGTTGTACTTCTGAGCACTGTTTTTATCAGCCTCCAGCTGTACAGCTGCTAATGTTTCTGGACTAAAGCAGTTCCTCAAACCCTTCGTCTTGTCAAGTTGACTAAATCCTACACTGTTTTGGAAAAGGATAATCAGTGCAGGCTTCATAGATTCATTCAGACTACCAGAGACTCTGCTTGCCGCTTGCTTAGCAAGAGATTCCCAACAAAGTTTCATAGACACGTGGATTTCAATAATACCTTTTCCTACAGTAGTATATAATGCATTGGGAGAAAAATAACTAAGAATAGAAAAATATAAGTTTGGTGATGGTTATTATGGATAGGAATTGCAAGAATTTATTTGGATTTATGTTGGCTTTACAAATGTTTTCTCCCATTGCAAAGAGAGGGAAAGGAAATTCTGTACTCCCTTGACAATAAGGAGAGCACGCTTTTATTTCCTTTGACTATGAAATAAAAAACAGAGATGAAGTGACCTGTGCCTATTCCTTCTTTGCAGTGTCCATGACAGATGGACAAAGAGAAATGATCTGAATTGGGCATTTTTTGTATCCTTATTGCTATTCCTTCAGCACTTTGCCTGTTAACAAGGGACAAAGGAAGCAGAACATGGAGGCGAATAGGGGCCAGGAAGGTGAGGGATTACCCTACAATTCCCTTTCTCTGAAAGAAATCTCAAATGTGTAAAATCAGAATGGGCTCCATCTTCCTGACTCTTGCAGTATAGGCTCTTTCAGAGCTGCAATCTGGATTCTCCTCCCATGTTTGCTTCCTGCAACCTTCCAAGGCACTCATGCAGGGTGGAGAAAGGATGGTGGATAAGCTTATTGCAACACAACTTTGGGGTGTGATGTGTGTCTTGCTGCTTCCAAATTCTACAAACCTGCTCAACAAAGAGATTAAAAGATTAGTCTGTGAAAGAGTCAGCTTCACCATGCTGTCTTTGTTCACTGATTCAGCAAGTAGTCCTCTACCAAAAAAAAGAAGGCTGACAAGGCTTGATATTTATGTACTTCTGAAATAACAAAATAGATTTGACTTCTCCTACACGCCAACCCCACTTAAAAAGAGCGAAATACATTTTCCAAATACGTATTCTTCATACACCACAAGGAATCAAAGATAAATGACTTTCCCCTTCACCCCTTCTTTTCCTATACACCCTAAAGAGAGATCTGATTAATCCATGATGAAAATCTGGGACACTCAAGAGAATGACAAATGTCCTTGTGATTTCACTGGGGCTGAAAGCCAGACCTGGCAAAAATTGGCCAACATCTTCTCACCAATAGCAATCAAATTATGGTGACATACTTTCTATGAAAGGGCATGGGCATAACAAATACAGTGATATTGGACATGGAAACTGTTAAATGACATCTTGTTTTCTTATAGAAAATTGCGCAGTAATTTATAGTATTACAGAGTTCCTCTAGGAACTCCTTTTAGAGTGTGCTTTCCAGGGATACTAAGGAATCCCCTTTTGACAATTGCTCCTTCTCAGTGTGTTGAGTTTAGCAGTCAGATAACAAGGTTTGCACCATGAAAAAAACCCATGTTGATTAAGGTATAAATTCAGAATGTTTTCAATGCTTGTGTTGTGGCTAGAGCAGTGAAATTCATAACTTCACCAGGAAGTAGAAGCTTGCTACTGCCACAGCAGCAATAGTATCATTTTAATGGAATTTGTTTTTTGTTTGGACAATGTCCTGCAAAATCAGAAGTTTCTGTACATAGCATTTTAAGCACAGTTGGTTGTCAAGGGTTAACTTGGTTAGTGGAACCTTAGTGAAAGTTTTAAAATACTGCTGTCATAGAGAACAAATGCCTTCAAAGCGCCTATAGCATATGTTATTTAAAAGAGCACTGAAATAAAGCCCTGGTTTTAATTATTTTTCTTTGCAGAACTTCTCTAACTTTATTGCCAAAGAAAAGATGTCCAGAGCCAATTTTTAATCTTAATTATACCAGATTCAATCTGGAATATTTCCCTTGAAGTTAGAGTTACACCAGGTTTACACAAAGCAGAATCTGGCCCAGTTTCCACATTAGACTCTTTATCAAATGATAATTTAGATTAAAAAGCAAAATACCTGACAAAAAAAGACAGCAGTCTAAGGATCATAATGTAACAACATGCTGCTGTATCCTTGTTCTTGAGCCACACCAGAGCCTTCCTGTCTAAGCCTGAACTGTAGCTTCACATGCATGGCTACAGGAACCTTTACCTGCATTTTCCTCTCACCTCACGCTCTCATTTCTCCCTCCACAACCACCTTGTTCAAGAGGAGCGCGTATAACTGAGTTCTCTAAAGGACTGTCAACAACAGACAGACAAATGATCATGTAACTGAGGCAGAAAGTCTCTCTGCAGAATTAGATGAGGTACAGATTAAAACAAGGTGATCTCAGAGAAAAAGGCCAAATAGTCTTTTGGAGAAGTAACAAAAAAAGGGAGCAACAGTTTCCCCTGACATTTCAGTGTTTCAGTCTCTCCTGTCTCTGAACTAAAGAAAGAAAAATGAGCATGTGGGCTTTGGCCACTCCTTGGAATGGCTCGAGGTGTGATTGGCGTCTGCTTGATTTCTTCCATCACTGGTCATGGCCACAGAACCTTGAGTACAGGACACACAGTGCTGCAAGAAGAACGACAACGTGATTCATGCCTCCTGCTCACATACCTCCAGCATAATCTTGGTAAATATGAGTAAAATGTGTCAACAAATTGAATGACCAAGAGGAATGGCTACATTCATTTCCAGATCTGGAGCTTTTTGCTGACTGTGGCAACATGGATGCTGATTCTTGCAACTCCTAATGGTGGCGCCACACAAAACCCAGTTCTGCAAGCTCTTAGGAAGCATTAATGGCTTTCTATCTTCATAATCCTTACAATGATGAAGATCCATGTTCAGAAACATTCTATGCCACAGAAATAGAGGGACAGTGTTTTGCTTGCGGGGGTATTTTGGAGCACGAAAGATCTGGTGAGGAGAGGGATCCTTTCAGAAACCTAATTACGATTCATAAACCTTGGCTGTAACTCCAGTATTTCCACAGCAAATCACACCCAAAAGTGTGTGCTAATCACTAAGCACCAGAAGAAAAGATGTATGATGGAGCAGAAAAATCCCACCTTTTGTGGGATGAAGCAGAAAAATGACATCCCTTGCCTGGAGCATGGGTAATTCAGGGTACTCAGTAAAAAAACATGTTGTTTCTCTCCTCAGTCTGACACTTTACGATGCTCAGCATATCTTGGCTTTCCTGTGCCCATGGTAGGAATGTGTGGTGGTCGTGATCAGCCCAGGCATATGTGGGGACTGGCATTGACACAGATGTTGGCCCATGCCCACCGTGTCAAGGGTGACCATGACCACGACATCCAGGGTGGCCTCCACACCATCCAGCTCCCCCGTGCAGAACTCAGGGCTGGGTTCCCCAGCACAGTAGCCTGAGGGGAGCAAAGCTGGTACTAATAGTAAATAGCTGCAGAACGAAAGCAGCTTGGTCTGGCTGTGGTTTTGTCCTGCTGTAATCCATTAATTGTTGCAGCTCGAAAGAACAAAGGCAGAGATAATGGTCTCGGGAATTACGAACCGAAGTCAAACCTGGGCTGAATCAGCAGAGGATCCTTTGATTTCAGAGGGAAAACTTTTCATTTGTGGCACGGGAGGAATTTATCTCGCTGCTTTATTTGCAACATGCCACATCCCCCGAGCTGCTGAGCCCGGCCCGGGCTGGACCTACAGGGCTGGAGCCACTGGATTCCCGGGAGGGGGAGGACGGCCCCTCTTCGCCATGGTCTCCAGAGCCGGTCGATCGCTACTGGAGCACAGAGGCAGCGGCGGCTGGCGGGGCGCGGTGCCCCTGCCGGGCTCGGCCGGCTGCTCCCGCGGGCTCCGGTGCCCTCTAGTGTCGCGGGCGGCGGTGGCACTGCCCGGGCGCCCTCGGCCGGCGGTGAAAGCACCCCGGAGGCGCCCGCACGCCTGCGGCGCTGCCTCCCCGCCCGTCGGTGCGGCGGCGGGGCCGGGGCTCCCCGCCCGGGGGCTGGGGGCCGGAGCGGAGCGCGGAGCCAGGCGGCGGCGAAGGGCCAGGCGGGTAACAACCCCTTTTCCCCTTGCTTTGCGTCGCCTCTAAACCGGGTTCAGTCTGCTTCTGGACCAGAGAGGGCTGTTTATTTTGCCGCCGTCAAAAAAGTCAGGGCAGGAGCAAAAGGGAAAACAAAGTCTGTTTTTCAAAGAAAAAGGCTTCCACGGCTGTTTTGGCATCTTTTAATGTCAAGAGCCAAACGCAACAATGAAAGCAAAACAGCTCGACGTCGTGGCAGCAGCGGCCTCGGTGGGAAAACGACGGGGATGGGGAAGAAAAACGACGGGTACGGGGAACTACCTCAACCAACCATGAGGGGAATAAAAATAAAGGCTAGGGAGGGCAGGCTGGGCAAAGTTAATTTCTTTTGTCTGGCTGCCTGTCCTCCCGGTGACACGGGATCCCTGCTATTCAGAGCCAAATTCTGTTAAACAAACAAAATAAGGGAATCTGTACTTGCGGAAAGAAATAAAAATCTAAAAGTCTGGTAGAACTGTAAACGTACACAAGACCTTCCCGCCGGCAGAACACATTTCCCGGAGGTGCTCGGGCCCTTGGCGGTCCCCTGCTTAGCTCCCCTTCCTAGGTGAGGCAGCCCTCACCGCTGTGTTCTCCTCCCTACGCGATAGACGTGAACACAGATGTGAGGTCGCTCTGCTTTCTCCCTCTCTCAGGGGTTTGAGGGGCATTTGCCCCAGGCTGTAGCTGCTCTTCACGCAGGGATTCCTGCTCTGAAAGGTAAAAAGGGTGACTACTGACTGAAGGTGGGTAACGATAATTGAACCCAGACATGCCTTCCCATCCAGTCAAAAGGCTGCGGCCCCTCAGCGGGGGTTCCCGCGGAGCCCGGGCCGGGGCACCCCCTCTCGCCTGCCCAGTCCCGCCGGTGGCCACACAAGGTTGTTCAATAGGCTTATCCAGTTAACCGCTCCCCGGCTCACCCTTGGGAGAGAGCCGCAGGAAAGGATTTATAACTTGAAACAAATTGTGATTTCCCCGGGGAGGGGGATGCTGAGCGGGAGAGGGGGGAAAGGGGCCTCGGAGGCTCCCAGTCCCCCTGGAAGCGTCTGAGAGTGGAGAGAGCCGCCCCGCAATAAGCCGAGCCGTCGGTGCTCCTGCTGCCCGGACTCTGACGGCGCCGCGGGCCCGGGGAGGGGGACACACACCCCCGCCCATCCCAGGGGGCAGGTTGGGAGCATGAACAGGCGAGAGCGGCTCTAGCCCGGGCGCCGCACTTTGTTTGAGACGTGCAGCTTCCATCTGTTACCACATAAACACACGCTAACGGGATGCTTTATGCTCCAGCCCTTCAGGGACGGGGAAGGCGGGAGGACAGGGGAGAGGAGAGGTAAAAAAACCCCCCGCCCCCAGCCTGTCCTCTCGCTAACCCCACATCCCCCTCGTCTCCCTGGACGGGACCCCCCTGCACCACACGGGGCGGGAGGCAGAGCTCAGCAGCCGTCCCGGAGGGTTTATTTTAACTACTACCTCCTCTGCGCGGGACCAATCCATAGGCACCGCCGGCACTGCGGAGGGGGATCGGCCCAACGACGAGAGCGGGCAAAACCCAGCTCCTGTCGGCTCCGTGCTCCTCGGGTGGCGGACGTGGGGACGGCGTGGCCGGGCCCTTAGTATGGAGAAGGGAACGCCACGTCGGGAACAGTATCACCGTTCCCCAGAAGGGGCTCTGAGCGGCAGGACACCTCCGTCCCTGTCTCCACAGAGCCATCGGGCCCCCGCCCGAAGCGCCAGACCGGCCTAGCAAGCAGCCTTGCCAGTCCCACCAGTTTGCAATTTTTATTTTTCCCTGGGTCTTGTGAGATCCCACGTGGAAGCCGTTAACGACCTCTCGATAATGATCATGACAAAGGCATTATTCAAATGAGGCAGGTAATTGCAACCAGAAGGCGCCTCCTCCCCTTTCCTTTTGCTCCTTTCTTTTCGCAAGACTAACTCTCGCATTACATCCCATCCTGATGGTGGTTCGCCAGGAACCACCCCGCACGTTAAACCAGATAAGCTCACACCGATACATCGTGGCTCGAGCCCTGCAGGATCGCCCGGGCGCATTGGCAGTTGACGCTCATCTTCGCGGGGCTTAAATTTGCTAGAACCCGCAATTCTGATCCAAGTGATGATAGAGCATTTCCCTCCACAAATTAAGGGGTTCGGGCTGCTGGGTGCGCAGCCCAGAGAGTTCCAGGGTGCGGTGTGGGTTTTTTTTTTTTCTCCTGTGTTGTTTGGTTTGGTTGGTTTGTTTGTTTTTTTTTTCCCTCCGTGCTTTTTTGACTCACTGAGAGCCTGTTGTTTATTCACAAGCATTACGGTATCCTGTTAGCATTCCGACCAGGGGCTGCTCATAGATTTGACTCCGATGATTTCCTGGAGGAACATGTGGAAGCAATAGCGGGGTTGTGCACTCACCCAAGCCGAGGATGCACTAGTGGAGGGCGTGCAAAGGGCCGGGAGCGCCGCCGGGAACCCTGCAAGCCCAGCCAGGGGTCCCACAGCCTGAGCGCGCATCCATGGGAGTTGGTTCTTGTTTCTGCCTCTATTCTCTTCGGGGCATCTTCGTTTCAGAGGCTTAACTCTCCCTCCTTTAGGAAAGAGAAAAACCACTAGGTCCCGACTTTTGACTCCGAGAACAAACTTTTGTTTAATACTAAATGGGAGAAAGAGGTGCGGATGGTGGTGGTGCCGGACTGGGGAGGGAAGGAAACGGGAGAAGCCCCGGGACGCGGCTGTGGGGCCGGTGCCCTCCCCAGAAGGCAGGCGGCGGGCAGGGACCCGCTGCGCTCCGCTCCGCTCCGTTCCTGGGGCTGCACTGCCCCCTCTCCCGTGGCCGCCGCATCGCCGCGCCCCGCCGGCCCCGCTCGCCTCGCTCCGCACGAAGCCTGTAGCAAAAGGGCGGCAAGGGCAGCTCCCCGGCAGCTCCCTCGGCCACCCCTTATCGCTGGTGATACCGACGGCCAACAAAGCAGAGATACTCAGTGCTGGCTCCCCGGCGGGGATCAAAGCTCCGTCTGGAGCGTGTTCAAACAGGACGGGCTCGGACGTGCGCTGCCCGCGCCTCCGCCGGCACCTCCGGCCCTTGCCGTGTCCCTGGTTTGGTTATTACTGGGGTCTGTTTGCGCTGGGCAAAGCGAAGGCAGAGACGAAGAGAAGAGCGTTCTCGGTCCCGTCGGAGCTGCGGGCATTGGGGGGGCTGACTCCTGGCGAAGGTTACCTTTCGTTGTGTCTTTCATTCATAAATGTTAGTGATTCGTCTCTCCCCCTCTCTCTCTGTGCCTCCTGGTCCTGGCTGGCTCACGGCCGTCCATCCAGCTTTCTAGCCCAAACCCGAGCTCAGCGGTGTACAAAGGACACGAGGAAGCCGCGAATTCGTTTCCAAATCAAACTCCCCATCCATAAGCTCACACTGTGACCGTGGACATCGAGCTCGGCGCCCGACCCACCGTCCTGGAGGGTCTGAGGAGGGAACGCTCATTCATGAAATTGGGAGCACTCTGAGTTTTCATGAAAGTTTTTTGGGTCTTTTTTTTTTTTTTTTTTTTTTTTTAAATTTTCTCCCCCTGCAGTGCAAAACTCCCCGCTTCCCCCTTTCCTCCCCCTCGCCCCTGCCATATGGCCAACCTCCCCCTCCCCTGCAAGGCTGCTGAAATCTGGAGGCAGAGACTGCCCCCCTGCCTGCGTAAGAGCCTCCCGCCGGCGCGCCCGCCTCCGGCCGCGGGGCTGGGGGCGCCGGGAGAGCCAGAACACTCTTATTCTGAAGGGGCCTGAGGGGGGCTTCATTTCCTGACAGCTATTTACTTAAAGCAAATGATTAGTTTTGGAAGGATGGTCTATAACATTGAATCAATTACGGGACGCGGTTTCTGAGACCATTACAGTCGGATCGGGAGGGAGGGCGAGCGGGAGGGAAAGAGCGCGGCTGAGCAGGGAAAGTCACAAAAGACGTGGACATATTTTGGATGTTTTACAATCTGCAGGATTGGGGCTGCGGATTGTAAAGGAGAAGGTAAGAGGTACGGGGCATTTTCCCCACCTTTTTCTTTTTTACGCCTTTTCTCCCGCGTTTTTTTCCTCGTGTATTTTATTAGTTTTTCTTTATTTATTTGTTGGGGTTTTTCTTCTGTTCTTTTTTCTCTACTTTTTTTTTTTTCTTTTTTCCCCGATGCTCTGAGCCGAGCGGAGGGCTTCTTCCCGGGGGGCGCAGGCGGCGGGCGCTGGGGACCCCGCGGAGGGGAGAGGCGGTGCGGCGCTGCGCTGCGCCGGCCGTCGGGGTGCGGCGGCGAGCAGCGCGGGCAGCGCTAATGACAAACACATTGGGACGGCGGGGGCCACCGCGCCGCATTCCTGCCGCGGGGGCGGGAGCGACCCGCCAGGGCTCCGCGGGCAGCGGCGGTGCCCGCCCCATGGGGGAAAGCGGGGACGCGCACCGACCAAGTAAGCGGCTCCCCCTCTTCTCGCATCCCCCACTTCCTTCACCCCGCTGCTCTCCCGTCCCTTCCCCCACCCTTTGTTTTTCACCTCCTTCCCTTCTTTAGATCCCCTTTCTCACCTCGCTCCCCCTGACCCAGTAGCCTAAAATGCCCCGAGATCCCGAGCGGAGGCACGCACACAGCCCCCGAAAGGCGACCCGATCTCCATCCTTGCGCGCCCCGTCTTTTTTTTTTTTTAACGTGTCTCGGTGAAAGGGAAGATGCTGAATTTAGGAAGGGCTGGTACCTGGAGCCTTTCCAGCCTGCAGCCCCTCTCGCAACGGGAACGCCAGCCCTGCCGTATGCCCTGCCGGACTGCTGGACCCCACTGCCTCCAACCCTGGGAAGGGCAAAGTCTTCGCGGCCACCTTTTGGATTTCGTCAAGCGCGGCGTTGCAAACTTGCCAGCCTCTGCCAGGCTGGAGTCCCTTGGAAAAGTCCTAGGAGCAAGTAGGAAATGGCTTTTTGGCTGTCCGCGGCATTGCTCAACATTTTTGGACGCGGATCCCATAGCTCAGGAACCGTTCCAGAGAACAGGACTTGGACAGCTTTTTCTGGAGCCAGCAGCGACAGATCTAGCAAGGCAGCAGCAGTCCCAGGGCACAGCCGCCAGTCCCCGGGGCTCGTCCGAAGCCCGTCGGGGAGGGGGCTGCGGACCAGAGGCGGGAGCGATGCCCTGGCTCCCACCAGCGCCGGGGGCATGTTTCCAGAGCCCCTCGACGGCATTTTCGGAGCGTCTTTTGCCAATGTTCGAGCTCCCTAGCGCTCCTTCGAGGCCTAAGTCTGCACGCCCGGAGAGGGCAGAGCATCGCCTCGGTCCTTATGGGGACCTACGAACCCGTTCCCGGGGCTGCGGGCACATCGCTCCCTCTTGGTCCCACAGCTCCCAGGCGGAGCGCAACCTCTGTCCCCCGCCGGGACTCCCCCCCTCTTCAGACCCCGCGCCCTGGGGCTTCGTGCTTCGCCTGACGGAGAGGGCTGGAGAAGAAGCGTCGGGTCGTAGCACCAGCTCCGTAGGGAAACACGTCTGCCCTCTGCTCCTCTCCGTTTCCCCTAACCCCTTTTTTCTTTTTCCCGGCTACCTCTCATTAGGAAAAAAAAAAGTCTCTCCAGTTTGGCAAAGGCTTTCCTATTGTTTCCCAGACAAACAGCGAAGTGGCTGGGTGCTGCCACGTTTGCTCGGTGTCCCGAACAGCCTTTGATCTGCAGCGGCTCCAGCCGTCGGGCTGCGCCGAGGGTGGGCGGACCGAGGGGGAGCCGCTGCAGCGTCGCTGTCCCGCTCCCCGGGGGCTACCGCCCGGGCTCCCCACGGGCCGGCAGGGTCTGTCAAGCGCCTGCAGCCTGATGGGGGCTGGAGAGTGTGAACGGAACTTCCCACCATCATCCATACCCCAGTCCCGACTGGCTGCAGGCGGCCGCTGTCTCCCCGACGGGACGCACCGGGAGAGGCGGGGTGGCTTGTTATGCTCCCGGCATCTCCCAGGGCCGATGCAGAGCCCAGCTGGAGTCCCAGCTCGGCTGACTAAGCTCTGTGTCCTTAGATGGGACAAGAGACAGGATCAAAGCAAGGAGACAGGCATCAAAGATTCCTGTCATCACCTCGTCAAAATCTGAACTGTGGAGATCTGACTTTTAACTCTGCGTGTAGAAACGCTAGGGAAAGATCTCCCAGCAAGGGACTTCGGGTTTAGCTTCTAGTTAACAATGAGTATTTTAGAACGGCCCTCAGCCAAACAGTGGTTTAGCCAACCTCAAAGCTTGGGGGAAAAAGAAGTTTATAGAAAAAGGAGACCTCACAGAACACTGGGATTTAGGAGTCCACAAGCAAACCAGCTCTCCTAGCCTGCAGGCACTCTCCTGCGGCTTTTAAATGAGATCCCTTGTTCTGGTACTCCTCTCCAGGCACTGAGGGGCAAGGAGGTGTGCCAGTCCAGCTGCCATCGGACACTGCGGCCATCTTTGCTGTTACTAGTTTGTTGATGTATGGGAAATCTTCATGTGGCTCTTAGGGTAATATATAGGTATTAGGTTTCAAGAAAGCAGGAAGCAATAAATATTTTAATAAAATTCCTCTCTTCTGTACTACAGCATTGGGCTAGGATTGAAGTAAAGTACATATAGACAGAAAGTCTTGCATAGCCCAGACCTCACAGATTATTTCCAGCTATACTAGTTGGTCTAAAAATGAGGCTGAAATGTATAACTTAATATAATCCTTGCCTTGCTTGCTTCCTTATTTCATCATGACAACAATGGTACCTACTTTTGCACGTGAACGCTAAAATTTTCAATAGAAGATGTTTCCTTTTCTTCTTTTAAAGACTTAAAGACAAAGGAATGACTTCTGAGAGGTGATTTTTCCTGGTGGTGGTGAGAATTGATGATAATTAAAAAAAAAACAAGCAAGAAAGCAAGCGATCCTTTCTCTCCCTCTTGCCTTGCTCTCCTGCTTGACTCATCTCTTTCAAGCCTATAACGCTTTGCATGGGCACCCAAGGGAAAAGTTTGCAATAGCTAGGCTTCCTAGTTCTTGTGGTCAACAGAGATGGATATTTTTCCCCTCACAATGCTTCTTAGCAGTTGAGTTGGGATCTGAGGTGTTCTTTGATTTGATTCTGAGAACTGAAGGCAGATGTATTACTTGGAAGTGCCAGGGTTTTTGTTTGTTTGTTTGCTTTTTCCTGTTTTCTGGGACAGTCTGGAAAACCCTCCTTTGATCAAGTGGGAAAACTTAGGCTTTGCAGTTCCTTTAGATCCTAGACCGAGGGACTCTGTCCTGGAGGGTTAGGCTGAAGAATTGGGTCTGACTAGAAGGCTCATCAGGAGGGAGCCATCACTGTGTGTCCTGCAGAGCCCAAAGCACTCAGCAGGACCCCAGCACTGGCCTATCCTCAATGCATCGTTTTTCCTTGGGCTTTTCTTGATGCATAGTTTTTCTATGTACAGGCTATGCTGGATTCAAATATTCATAAAGGGACGTGGAACAAGCCTCATTTTTGGAGAGTATTTATGCCAGTCTTTTTTCTTTGAAAACCTTTGAGTTTTTCCCCAGCAAAACCCCTCAGACCCACATGTTAGTGCTGCAGGGCAGCACTGCTCTTGTGGAGAGTTGAGTTTGCGGCTCAGGAACTGAGAACCAAGAAATGTTTCAGGAGGTCCTGTCTGAACATTTAAATTCAGCTGGTGACATATACCACAAGAAAGAAATGTCTTTTCTTGGGCTGGCCTTAGCTCTTCCTAGAAAAGATCAGCTTTCCCAGAAGGACAGACTGCCACTCTGACAAAATCACAACTGAAATTACCCAGCCCTCTCATAACAAGGATAATCATATCATTACGTGCCAAGATTTGCAATCCAAATACTGTCCTATCACTTATGTAAATACAGAGAAAATGGGACCAGGGTTGGTGTGTTGTTTGGTTTGGTGGTTTTCTTTTTTTTCTTTTTTTTTTTTTTAATCACATGAAATTAATAATGTAGGAATTTCGAATTTTAAGTCGATCCAGGAGACCCAGTTTAGACTGCTACGTTGGAGACGAGCGTTGCCTTTCGCTGGACAAGGAATGTGGCTCCTTAATGTGGATCAACATTGCCATCCTGCGGCCAGGAGGGTGAACTGCAGTGACTGGGTAGCTGGCAGGAAATCAGCCCAGTAGTCTCCGATGTTCCGGTAGATGGGCTGGTTTTCTGTCTTGAAAGAGGTCTTCGGTTGATTCATAGCAGTATGAAAATAATATATACCCTTGGCTCTTCTTGGTCCTCCTCCGCTCTTTCTCTTCAGGTCATGCAGAGCACTCACCTAGGAATATCATAGTTTTCCAAACATATATTTCCATTGAGTTTCTGAGCACTGATTTTACCTTGTCTTCTGTGGTGCAGTCAATGAAACCATCCTTTATAGGAAGCCAGTGCTTGGCAGTTAGTGTTTGGAAAATTGACGCCTGACTGATAACAATTCTTCAGAGATACTTTTCTGATTTTTTTTTTTTTTAAATCTTTAAGGGGCACAAGAGAGATACCAGGATTTCAGTCAGAACCTTTCAAAATCTATGTAAATTCAATGACTGTTCAAACTGGAGCAAAGCCCTGCAAAGAGTTTGGCAAACCCCTCAGGGCATCACCTAGCTTCTACTATACACACCCCTGTTTCTATTTTAGCTAGCAATGTCCTAAGTATGCAAGGAATTAAGGTTGGCTCAAACTCACATTGTAAGTGTCCTGTTAATACTGGGTTTTGGCTTGTATAAACCTAGTGGCTTCAGCAAGGCTACACCAAGTTATGGATTGAAAGACTAGTGTTAGGAACTGAACCTGATGTGTTTATCCAGGTCTGAGATTTGGACAGTTGGGGACAAAGAGAACTGCTCTGCCGTAAGGAAACTAAAAGACCTAAATAAGTGCATAAAAAGGTGTATGTGATTGTAAATAAAGAAAACCAGGGTAGGTGTAGCTGCTTGGTGTTGTGGGAATGAGCAAACTCTCTCCTGCCCATAAGTGTGAAATTGTGCCTGTGGTAAACCCTGAGTCGGGCATGGATGTGTGAGGATATGCTGGTGATGGCACTAGCATTCTTAAGTCAGATCCATGATGTGACTAAATTCAGTTCAAATAGGTGTTGAATACAGATGACGGGTGAATCCTTAGTACACTATTCTGTCTTTCACAATGAAGAAGTGTTGCTCTGGGTCTTGATGAGATTAACGGGTCATTGAGGAAAGATCAAAGCTCTGGGTTGTGAAAGAAGAGCCAGATGGAGAAAGCAAATTTAGTTAAGACCTTGTGTTTTTAAATGGCAATGCTACATTGAGACACTCATTGATTTCAGTGTCAGCCCAACCAAGACAGCAAGTTCAAAGTAGCACTTTGGAAATGCCATCACCTGTATTTACATCACTGGGCTTCAGTCCTCACACACACAGCACTGCAAGTCCACTTCAGCAGAGCTTCTGGTGTGCAAGACATGAGCTAGCTTTGTTTTTTTTCTCCTGTGCTGCATCACTTGCACTGAATAGTCTGGCAAAACAACAGAAAAGGGGGGAGAGTTGCCTTTTCAGTGAGAAAAGGGAGGGAACTTGGCAGAAGTCGGGTAACATAGTTTTGTGGGTCTTGGGAGATTAGGAGTCAAATCAATAAAGCAGACCATGGTAAGTCTTTGAAGAGTTACAGAGGGTTACTTTATTAGAAAAAAATTTCAGGATATAAATGTGATAAAAATGAGTAAGGAGGCCAAAACCGGGGGAATTATTGATATCTAGGAGTTTGTTATCAATGAGAGACAGACACATAAACACATGGCAATTATTGCTAACTGAAGAATCAGGCAAGGTGCCTTGTCTCTGCTGGAACATTGTTAGCTGAATTTCTGAAGGTGTTTGTACATGTTTTTGAGGCAGGTAGTCTTCTAATCCTGCTTCTGAGACCTTTATGTTTAATTTGAGTATCAAATTATTTTGCTTTGCAAAGGGGTGCTGTCTGCTCCACCCATTGCAGGAGGAATGCAGGACTATATCAGAAACACTCCTTGGCATGTTGTAAGCATTTAGTTCCCATATGGCACTGCCACAGTTGTAATAACTAGACGCATCTACGTGCTTTCCTATCTCAGCATCAGGAACTGAATACCAGAGGATGAATAGAAACTCTCCAGAACCTTTGAAAAGTAGTCCCTGTCTTGGCTCATCGTCCTTTATTTCACTCCTTGGTCAGTGTTTCAAATTAGGGGCTCTTCTGTGCAGAGTTTTTTTTTAATCTATATTGGATTTGGGCCAAATCCAGTTACTATTAGAAGTCACCAACAAAACATCTGTTGGTTTCAGTGGGAGCAGGGATTGTAGGATCTTCTGCTTTAGAAATTACCTAGCACACTGCTTGAGGGTTTTATGGAGAACTGTCATTACACGGCACAAAAATGACATAGATGTTGATTGCTATTGTTGCCTCTATAAGTCACATGCTTTCGGATTATATGTTTGAAAGCTGAATAAGTTGCATGTGATCTATGACTCTCTGCACTGTCGGGGAGAAGAGATGCTCTATGAATGGCTATACCGGCCTACAGTCTGTCATGGATTTATTTCATTAGAAAATTTCAGCATATGTTTTAAATAGCATGTCTCTCGATCAAGGGAATTCTTGCTAAATAAGCAATAAGCACTATTGTATTACATTGTATTCTGTAAGCTATATATACACATATGTACAATGGCAAAACAAAAATATAACTCAGGGTTGTACTATTTGTAATTAGAGTAGCTTTAAAATGTGCTTTTTCTCCCATAAAAGCTGCTTGCAGCTGAAAAGTCAGAACTTACTGCATGAAGATGTTACATCTTCATCGATGCTTGTGAGGGTGCTGCCTCTGTGCAGGGGCATTTCTGTGGGCTCAGTCCCAGAGGCTACAGTGGGGAGCAGAGCTGCTTGCAGGCTGTTTGAAAGCAACAAATCAGGACTTGGGTCCTTACACTGCCACTGGAGGGAAGGGGTTATGGTGTCTCATCTGCCTGTCATCTGTCTGTGGCCTCGCACCTTGTGGGAGGAGGTGACGTGTCTCACTGGGCTGTGCTGTTGAGTTAGAGTGCCTGGGCCATTCCTCTTTGTGGCACCATGTGGAGTGATGGGAAGCTGCACTTGGGCACTGCAGAAGAAGGGTCTTCCTAACTCTCATACAGTTGTCAGTCCATTAACTCTCTCTCTTGCCTTCTCCTTTCTGTTCCAGTTGTTGGTAGCTATGGGTACTTCCCCACGGACGTTCCTGATCCTGGGATGTTTTCTCACAGGTAATGTTCCTCAGTCCTCTAATCCTCTCCACCCCTGATTCTTCATAAATCCATATTCAAATTCGCTTTCATTCTGCCCACAATAACAAATGCCACATGTTTGCCAGCTGGCTATAGACCTGGTTTTTCTGCTTTTCCCTCCGGTAGGCTATGGCAAGACCTACTGCGAAGGCAGTACTTTCGCTGGCACATGCAGGCCACTTTGGCGCTCCTGTGCTGCTATAACCTCCCACCTGACTCGTCTGACTGTGCAGGGAAAGTGAGCCTGCCCACCTCTGGCTGTCCCACGCCTGCCCCACTGGGGATTCTGTGGCAGCGCTGCAGGCGAGGCTGCCTGTGTGGGCTCCCTGCATCCTCCCACGCTGCAGCACCGCACTGCACTCGCCGGGGCTGCCGGCCCAGCCTCCCAACACCTGCCAAACAAATGGCAATGGGAGGGCAGGGCAGGCTTTGCCACAGGGTGCCAAATATAGAAAGGGCCTGTAGAGAGAGGCAACTCTGGGAAGGAGTGGAAAATGGTTTCAAAGACAGTCTGGATTCCTGGTGCCGGTTTACTGCAGAGAGGGCCAATTTCACGCAATGGGCCTAGGTGCTTGTTTATTGTACAGGTCATTTGGGAGACTGAAACCACAAACATATTTCCTTGGTGAGTTCCTCATTTTGTAGGGTTTGGGTCCTCTAATTTTCTTTCTGAGAGTTGGACCTGCACCAACTCACCTGCAAATTACCTAGACTTGCAAATCTGAGCCTGTAACTGGAGATTGCATCTGAAAATCAGTGCCATCTACAACATCTAGTTCAGTGAATTGCAGTTTTATTTGGCTACAAGCCTTCTGTACATTTTGGCTAGAGGTAGACCTGATATAGAAGCTCCTGCTCTGGTCCTTTGCAGAAACTGAAGTCAGATGTAAAATGCAAGTGTTAGTCTTGGGAAGTGGTTTCCAAATTTCAGCTGTGAGCTTACTTGAAGGCTGACAGGACTGCTGGTTTCCTAACCATGGCTGCAAGGAGGTGTGACATACCTGTGACACAGCAGCCAGGGTGTGGAATTCACTGGTCTGCAGTAGAGCTGTGTATACCTTTGGGGCTGGAAAGCTGTGGTGTGGATTAGGAGCTATCTCTAACTTCACCTCTGTCTGTCTTTCACCTCTTGATTTGACAAACAGAAGTCAGCAAGCAAACACTTAACATTTCAAAGGAAAGCGATTTGCTGTCCCTTGGGCAAAGCTCTGGCTTTTAACAAACGCAAATTTCCTGGGACATCAGCAGGTCTGAAATAGTCAGAAAAAAAAGCTGCTCTGGATCCTCTCCGCTTCCTTTCACATCCCCATGCTGAGGCTGTTTTGTGTATTCACATGCTATTTATTTGTGTCTTTTTGCAGGACCATTCCTAACATTTTGCCAGCTTCCTCTGCCAACTATTGTTCCCAATAGGAATGAAATGGTGGTGCAGCTGAATTCCAATTTCACACTCAAATGCTCTGGAGACAGCGAAGTGAGCTGGCAGTACCCAGTGACCGAGGGAAACCACAGGATAGACATTAGACACGAAGAAAACAACAGTGGCCTCTTCGTGACAGTGCTGGAAGTAGGAAATGCATCGGCCGCTCATACGGGCTTGTATGTTTGCTATTATAACCACACACAAGTGGAGGATGGGGAAGTGGAAGGGAAGGATATCTACATCTATGTGCCTGGTAAGTGGGGGATGCCACAGCTGTACCTGGAGGTTTGGGTGGGAGAGGTGAACCATGGATGTTCAGAAGAGGTGTGCTGCTGGTGACAATTTACTGTTAGAGAGAGGGAAATAACCCCAGGGCCATTTCCTAATGTGTAAGTCAAGACCAGCCCCTGTGAATCTGTGGATGTGTTCTTCTTTCTTGCTACTGGTTTTTGCTTTTTGATAAGAGTTTTATTTCTTAAGAAGAATGATGAACTCACAACTTTAGAGCTGAGGTCTTCTGACCATCAGGGCCTGGAGAGTAGACCTTGGTGGCCAGGTCAGCTCATCTGTGAGAGCATGTCCAGCCTTTAGGTTTGCCTGGTTCCCAGGTGGGGATTAACAGAAATGCTAGTCTTTTCAGGGGGGGACTCGTGCAGATATTTTGCAGATACTGACCAAACCAGTGCCATGTATGATACTAAAGCTGCTGCCAGATGAAGAAGGCCACATCTTGTTCTTAACCTGCATTAGGCTTGAACTGAGAACTGGAAAAAGCTCATGTGTGCACAGGGCCTGGGAAGCGTAAAGCAATGGAGATGTCTTGGGGGCGGCTGTCAGAAGGAGGTGAAAGAAGTGCTCTTGCTGGCCAATCTGATGCAAGATTAAACACATGGTGTTACTGTGCAGTGCCCTGTAATTTTCAAGGCAAACACAGCCCTCCCAGGCCCTGTGTTGCACTTCCCTTTAGTGGTGGAAAACTGTTGGACTCAGAAGAAATGGCATCCCTTCTTTTTGGAAGTGCCTATTTCCAGCTTTGCCCTCCCACCCCCTTGCCCTGACTGGAAATCTGCTTAAAGGCTTTCCACGATCTCCATGGGATGAAAATCTTTATTGTCATAGCTGAGATAGGCACCAAAGGCTGAGCCGCGACTGACTGCTTTGGTAAAGCTCTGTCTGGATGCTTCCTCGGCATTGGCTGGGCCTCAGGGGGTGAGGGTCACAACTGCAGGGCCAGAAGAGATCAAGCCACTGGATTTGCAGTAAATATTTTGAACAGGAAACAAAAGAGAGAAGAAGAGATTGCAAATTATCCTGCAAAACTGCAGTATGTTCTGAAGGAGAGGATGTCTGCAATGGCAAGGAAGATTCTGGAAGGGCAAAAAGCCAGGAAGCAATAACAGGACTTGTTTTAGAGGCTATTTTGCAGTGGCATTAAGTTTTTGCTGTTAACAGTGTGTGATTCAAGGACAGTGATTCTTCCAAGACTTTCTCTCCATTTGCCACAACAAATGTAAAGTGTTTGCGTTCGTTCTTGAAGCAGGATGTTTCAGCAGGGGCTGCCAGCTTTGGCACATACATCACAATATCCAAGCAGCTCTAACCAAATTACCAAAAGATGTTGTTTATGTAAAGCAGTCTTGTAACTCACACAGTGAAGGAATATAAAGGCAAGAGATGGAAGATTTCTTCAAGAGGACTTTTTGGTTTGGTTTTCGAAAGCCTCTAGACATCAGCCTACCAGATTTGCAGGGCAGAGACACCCTGTAATTTTTTCCACTTGCTAACCATCAAGATGTCATAAATGCAGAAACATATCCTTTTCTCCAAATTATAGAGAATGTCTCTGTTTCCACTATAAACTTTGTCTTTACAATTGTTTTTCCTGCAATGAATTAGGAGGGCAATGGGTGGCAGCAACCCACTTTAGCCAGGGAGGATTACGTTGAGACTTCACACAATATCCTATTTTCACTAACAGCATATAGAAAACCAAACTAGGTGAATCTGTTGCTGTTTTAAATTACAGTGGGAAAATGAATACATGGAGTTGGCAGCGTTTTTGGGATGGAGTGCTGTGTTTGGAATATTGCTACAAAGAGCCTGCCAGTGCAGCAGAAAGTCTATTGTTGGAGGGATTTGGATTGCTATTTATTAAATTTTATTATAAAGCTTTGCACAGAAGCTTCAGGCTAGCAGGGATTATTTGTTTATTCTGATTGGCCAAACGGAGATGATTTGAGGGCTATGCTTTTCATGCATAATGTTATGCAATTATGTTTTAAACTCAGACTTTGGATTGGCTGGGTAGGAAAGTTGGCATGTATTTTGTTGACTTTGAAAGAAATAAAACTACCAGGTCCTTGTTTGCTTTTTTCCCTAGTTGAATACTGTATTTTGAAAACCACATGCTGTGACCGTAATTAACTATGTCTCATAACTGTAATGTTGGACATGTTAGAAATACATGAAGATAAGTACCTTGAACTATTTTTGATGAAATGTGGCTTTAGTGGTGTTCAACATAAACAATATGAAACTGACTTCTACTTTTTTTTTTAACTTTTAAAGTGTTTGCATTTTTTATTTTATTTTTATTTTTACCCCTGCTTATATATTGGTTAGGAGACAGCTACTAATAAAAAAGGGGGAAAAAATCTAACTTAAAATGATATGAGTCATGATTAATAACGCTTAACATATTGGGGAGAGGATTTTTGTCTTTTTCATTCTGCATCCCGAATTGTCACAAAGAAACCCAAGTCCTTTCCTCTTTTCTGCTTAGGAGAAATGTCTCATTACATGTCACAGCAAATAGCTAAAATGAGACACCACATGAAATTAGAAAATCTTACCTTCAATACCTGAAAAACTCGGAGAATGAACTGTGCAAGTTTCAGTTATGACCTATAAGTGGTCATTGATATCCAGTCCTTGTACATGGACTTGCTACAAACAAGACAGTGTAATATTACCTCTTGTTTTTTACAGACCCAGACATGCCTTTTGTCCCTTCTATACCAGAAGACCAGTTCATCTTAGTAGAAGAAGGTGATCCCACAGTTATCCCTTGTCGGACAAGTGACCCAGATGCTGAAGTGACTTTAGTTAACAGTTTAGACAAGCCTGTGTATGCTTTATACGACACCAAACAAGGCTTCATAGGGAATTTTCCTGCGGGCTCATACACATGCAAAACAACGGTTAAAGGCGTGGAGTTCAAGTCTGATGAGTTCCTCATCTATATTATCAGAGGTATTTATTTCTGTTCATTTTTTAAAAAAGAAAAAGCGATTGTGTTCTTTCTCCACACTGTAAGAGCCGTATCCGCACCAGCATCACAGGGTTATATCAGATATTTCTCCAATGATGAGCTCCTTGCTCCTCTGGCAGTACTGCCAGTTACTTAGTTGCATGTTTACTTAAAATTTTCATGAGAATAACATGTCCCTAACTTTATCTTTTCTCCAAAATTATTGCAAGAAAAATGTTTTGTAGTCCATGTGTTTTCATCCTATTTGCTGAAACACAACTTTAAAGGCTGGTGTTTCCCAGTGGCTTTGAACTGTAGAACTTTGGGTAGCCTGAAAAACATAATGATTTAATTATTTTGAAAACATTTTTCCTGGCCATCAAGGAATTCTCAAAGACAGTCACTGATTAGCAAAATGCGAAATTGCTTTTATACCCAATGCCTTTTTACAGGGGGATTTGAGATAAGAACTTCTAATTGAAATTTTATTTGTGGATAATTTCTTTGTGGGATTGAACTCAATGCCTGTACAGTTCATGCTTTAAATACAAATTGTTTATATTAGTATAGATCAGCAGTACTTTTACTGAATTTTCAAGGTGATTCCTCAGTAGAAGAAGTGAAATGGAAATCTTCCTCTGAAACTGCACCATGTGAAAATTGCAATCTTTTAAAAACTAAATGAGATCTCTCTCTTCCCTTAGCTACTTCACAGCTGCCTGTTGAAATTGAAGCTCTTAAAACTGTCTACAAAACAGGCGAGACCATCGTAGTAACTTGTGTGGTCTTTGACAACGAGGTGGTTAATTTACAGTGGAATTATCCTGGGAAAGTGGTAAATATCTCCCTCTCTATATTTTTTTTCCCTCAATGTTTGTAGTAACTTATTAGGCAAGCAAGTGGGGTTGTAAAATTTTCTTCTCTTATCTGAATGAGGACAGCTGAGGAGAGAAAACCAAGTAAGTTCTTTTAATTTTAGGTTACCATAAAAGAAAGTCAGTCCCAAAAGGAAAATTTGCTGTTAGTAACTAAGCAAAGCATGAGAAGAAGGTGAGGTATGGCTGAGGAAGGAATGCTGTCTCTCAGGTCTTGTGCTGCTGCAAAAAAAGAAGTGTTGTGAAAATAGAAAGATCTAGGTGTGTTGGACATCTGAGTAGAGCTCTGCTTGCTGCTGAAGGTCTGAAGCTCTAAAACAGCTCTCTTAAGCAAGTCTATAATCTTAAGTGTTCTTCATTATGCAGGTGTAAACTGAAATGATTCTTACAGTCACTGTAATTACTAATGAGAAACATCTAGTAAGAAAATCTTAAAACTTTTTTAGAACCCTGAAAATTTTCGAACTGGTTTAACATCCTTTTGCAGTGACAACTTACTCAGTGAAACTTGGCTAGGTCCAGTCCCAGGCAATTTCAGAGTATCCCACGTAAAAAGTCTGGTTGCTGAAGGAATGGTGTAATAGAAGTGTACCTAGTTGTTATTCCAAATCCCACCTTTTATTTAAGTAAGTTACGAGCCCAAGAGGAAAAATTATTTGAGCAAATTTTGTTTTGTTTTCCATCTTACACATCAGTATAGTCTTTGCTATATGCCATCTTTCAAAACTAGCCCCAGTACATTTTTGTACCAGCCTCTCACGATAACATGGTCCGTCATTCTCACCACCCCTTTACTCTCAGGAGTTTTCTCCTTGTCAATAAATTATTCTTGTTTTGAGAGGAGGCAGAACATAGCATCTAGTAACTGGTTACTTTTTGTCTGGTGAAGGGGATAAAAACTCACTTCATGGACACTGAACAAAGGGGAATCAAGTGTCTTTCACATCTGAGGAAAAGGTAGTGCAGAAACAGTGAATCACTTTCAAGTTGCTTACCCAAATTTTCAAAGATATTTGTTTCGTGTGAACAAAATATCAGCTCTCAACCTCCTCAACCTTCTGTGCCTGCCCCCAAAAGGGTCTATTTTTATAGGCACAGCTTTTCTGTTGTGGCTGAAAAAGGCATCCTTAACTGACTAAACAAGTGTTCTGCAATACAGGATTTAGATGGTTGTTCTCATTTCAGGGGTATCAAAGATCCTCAATGATGTGCTTTCAGCTCAGTTACTTAAGCAAGGTTTTTTTTCCTTCTCCAAACTACAGAAAGAAAAAGGTCTGATAAAACTTGATGATATCAAAGTCCCATCGCAGAAGCTGGTTTACACCTTGACCATTCCTGAGGCATCAGTGAAAGACACAGGGGATTATGAATGTACTGCTCGGCATGCAACCAAGGAGGTTAAGGAAAATAAGAAAGTAGTCATTACAGTTCATGGTATAGTCTGATTTCAGTGTCCAAAATTATTAACGCTTTAGAAAACACCATTCTTGAAAAATGTTGCATAGTGTTGTTTACCCAAGGCTTTTTCATTTGCAGACAAAGGGTTTGTTCACCTGGACCCTCAGTTTAGCCCTCTAGAAGCTGTCAACCTGCATGAAGTCAAAAACTTTGTTGTTGATGTGCAGGCTTATCCAGCACCAAAAATGTACTGGTTGAAGGATAATGTGACTCTGATTGAAAATCTTACGGAGATTGTTACTAGTTCCAACAGAGTCCAGGAAACGAGGTAAAAAACCTTCTGACCCTTACTTTGCCATGCTGACTCGAGTTCCTCCCCAAGAAACCTGGGCACTGTTCCTGCTTGCTCTTTATACCTCAGTTTGTTGCTTCTTCCTCAGTGGCATTTAAAAATAGTTTATTTGTTTTCTATTCTAAAGTGCGATGTCTAATTTGCTTCTTCTTACTCCCTTCATAACATCAACCTCTTCAAAGTTCCTGAGCACTAAACCTCTTCGCTCCCTTCAACACGTCTCCACACCAATAATCTGCAGCTATTTCCAGTAAAATCAGGGCTTTGTCAGGTCCTTGCAGAAAGTAACTATGGCCACTTCTTTCCCAGTTGTATGTTGATAGTTATTTACCACTTCAGTAATGACTTTAGTTAAAGGCGTGCTATAAATGCTAAATGTAATAATAGCAACATACCCAGATTACGTGTTGCACCAAAATGATTTTTTTATGCCTGTTTTAAAAATACAAACAACACCTTGCATTTCTGCAGGTTTCAGAGTATTTTAAAATTGATACGGGCCAAGGAGGAAGACAGTGGATACTACACTTTGGTTGCTGAAAATGAAGATGAGATTAAAAGATACACGTTCTCATTGCTAATACAAGGTAAGGAGCCCCAAAACCTTGCCCACCAGAAGTCATGCCACACAGCAAAGACTTGACCCACTTACATACTGGATTGCCTGGAGTATGGATATACAAAAGGCATGAACCAGGGTGAGTGGAGGAGTGCGTGTGTGTTAGTCTCTGGAGCTTTTCTACCCTGATCCTGGCTTTCACTTCTGCACTGGCCTTGAGCCAAAAAGAAACTTTATCCTCCCAGCTAAGTTATTCCAGCTGACAGCAGGATGATAGCTAATTTAGCACGACATGAAGACGTGGCACAACAGCAGCACTGCCTTCTCATTGCTCTAGCTAGCCTAGAATCCACTCTGTCCTACAGGAGATAAGCACCTCCTGGATGAGTCTGTGTCTGTAGCTCTTGCTAAGATGTTGGCCAGACAACACCTGTCCTGCTTTGAAATTTGAAGCTGTTTTGTTTGTAGGCACTGACAAATAGTTTAACAAACTCCTGACTCCTTCCCAGTTCCAGCTCTGATCTCAGCCCTTGTGGATGATCACCATGGCTCTGCAGGTGGGCAGACAGTGAGATGCTTGGCAGAGGGGACCCCACTTCCCGATGTGGAATGGCTGGTTTGCAAGGACATTAAAAAGTAAGAGGAGTGAGTGGTTTCTTATCTGAAATATGACTTGTGTCCTCAATTAGCTTAACATAATTAGTTATTGTAGCATGTTTTCCTCATCAAGAGCCAGTAAGTTTTAGATAATGTTTATTTCTTTTTAGAGGCATGTTGCTTATATTTCAAGAGGAGTTGTCAGTGCCCTTCCTTTTACATCCTATGGGACACAAAACAATACATCAATTCAGGTTTCTCTCATAAAAGCTATCTGTTCAGTAAGCCAACTCTGCAGATTTCACAGTCTCGGTTTGAGTAAGGATTTTGAGAAGTAGCTGTCCCTCCATTCAGGGAGTATTTTTAATTTCCCAAATAGTTCAGTCTGCCTCATTACCACTCCTGTGTGTTTCTACATTTTCACTTGTAATTATTCCCCCCAATTATAATTTTCTCCTTCACAGTATTTTAGACATGTGGTGTAATTGCTCCCATTTTTGCTAGTTCTATACTGGCTCTTTCTGTGTCTACTGGAAAGCTGCTTCTTTCCTTAGGTCATTATCCAGTAGGGAGGGGTAGCATGATGCATGGAAGAAGGCTAGGAGGCTGGGCTCTGCTCTCATTGTGCTGAAACTACTTACTGCCTGGTGGGATGGTTGTCCTTCTAGCCCTGCCCCCAGAAGCCTTGTCCAGTGCTAAGGATTCTGTGAGAAATAGAGATCCATCCAGTACCATAACTCCACTGGATACACAGTGACACCAAGGTCTATCTCTACCAGACCTGCCGGGCTGCATTGTTGGGCCCTCTAACCAACAGTAAGGAGGAGCAGAAGGCAAATTATTTTGAGGGAAGAAAGGTGCAGGTTTTTCACAGAGGCAATCTAAAGATCCTTCTGGTCCTTAAATGTGTTGTTGTCAGAAGAAATTTGCAGGGAAAGGTAATTCTTGTTCTGTTCACTCTTATTTATCCATACCTACACCAAATGCCTGTTTCCCCCATTATTCTTCTCTGCAGGTGCAGCAATGACACCTCATGGACTCTTTTGACTAACAATATCTCTGATATTCACATGGAAGCCCACCTGGATGAGAAAAATATGGTGGAAAGCCAGGTGACCTTCCAGAAGGTAGAGGAAACCCTGGCTGTGCGATGTGTGGCAAGGAATGACCTTGGTGCTGTTACTCGAGAACTGAAGCTTGTGGCTCCCAGTGAGTTCGCTTTGTCCTCCTATGCAATCACAGCAGCCAGTCTGACTCTGCTCTAACTCACCCCAGTTCAGTCCTAATGGATAAAAATATTAATTGTTGTAGATAGTAAATGAAATTGGATTTTTTTTCCACCCTGGAACTTCTGAGGGTGAGGCATTCTACAGGTCTTTATGGTGCATCTGCTTTTTGCTTATTATATGGTTCCATAATTCATTTTACCATTCTATTAGCACTGGCTATGGGACACTCTTCTAGACAATCTGCATTTGGTTTTAAAACAAGATGGCAGAGCAGCTCTGGGCTTGGAAAGACTTTACGGTCACCAGCCTCAGGAATTGCTCCTGCCACTTCTGCAGGACACAGGAACTGCAATGACAGGGGAGGTGGGTGTCTTATGTGTGTAATGTTCCTTGTGGCTCAGGAGGAAAATATGGTCTATCTTCTTACTCCACAGCCTTGAGATCAGAGCTAACGGTGGCTGCTGCCGTCTTAGTGCTGTTAGTGATCGTGATAATTTCACTGATTGTCCTGGTCATCATATGGAAACAGGTAATGTAGAAAAGTATTTCAGTTTGGGTGCTGAGCCCTGCTGAGTTTTGATCTGCCCTAAAGTCGGGTACAGGACTAATGCTTGGTTTTGCATTCAATGTGCTCTGCAGAAGCCGAGGTATGAGATTAGATGGAGAGTCATTGAGTCTATCAGCCCCGATGGCCACGAGTACATTTATGTGGACCCAATGCAACTGCCTTATGACTCCAGATGGGAGTTTCCTCGAGATGGGTTAGTGCTTGGTAAGTTTTCTGTAAGGGACTAACCTCACCTTTCTTTGGGGAGAAAGACTTTTAATGACTATTCTGAGGTCTCTGCAGGATTTGCAATGGAAGTTATGGCCATAAAGTCTCTCTGTGTCTGTCTGTTCTCCTCAGTTCTCCTTCCTGATCTTCTTCTACAGTGGCATCAGCGCTGAGGTCCTTGTGTTATCATCTCCTGTGCCTCTGTTCCAGTTCTCCTCCACATGCCCTGTGTGCAGTGTCCACCCCTATGTGGCTTAGGGGACTCTCTCAGTGCCAAATGCCCTTTTCAACACTCACTTCGGCTAAGGCATCCACAAGAAGGACATCAGTATTCTTTATCTGCAAGTCATGTATATACTTACATGCAGAGGCCAAGAAAATCTGCAACTAGTTATGTAGTTTTATTAAAAATAGTTCTTAAATTATTAATCCATGCCATGCTGAGTAACTGAATATTTTTGTGGCTACTGTCCTTCTTCCTTCCCCTTCTGCTTTCTTGCTTTGCTATTCCTCATTGGAATTCGTACAGAATTCAGTCGTAATTACTTCCTCAAGGCTGGCCCAATCTCTCTTTTATATCAATTGAAAGTGTAATGACTATAGAAAATTTTAATGTTCTAGCCAGATAGTGCTTTAAACATACAAGGCTTGCCTCTCGGAGATATCTGTGCACCAAAATGTATCACAAAACACAGGAGAAGAAGATGAAGTGTGTCTTTTGTTTGATGTATTTCAACATACTCCCCTGGTGTAGTTCTTCACCATCAGAGAGAAAGAGTTAATTCTTGAAAGAAGCAAGACAAAAATTTCTGGTTCAGGAACAATATCCTTTAATTAAATTCATGTTGCTAATTGAAGACTAGAGGAGGGTGGATGTTTTATGGAATTATTTTATTACAACCCAGACTTTAATTATATGCCTAAAGAGGATTTGTCAGATCTGAGTTGTTAAAGACCACCTCTGTGACTTTGTCTCCCTCTGACTCATGAGCACCAGCCTGCTTTAACGCTTTCTTGTTTACGAGTGTATTCAGAACAGTGAGTAACTTTAAAACCCAGTGCTCCATATCCTTTAGGCAATCTGGATTGCACAAGTGCTCTTCTTGACATACTTACCTGCTGGCACTTTTGCCATATTAAATTCTTGCTGGTGAGGGGGGACCCTCTTTTGTTTCCGGGGCTGACAATTCTGGTTTGTGTGGATTTTCTCTTATCTAAGTGGGAGATGACAGCAAAGCAATTACACCTTTAGTTCAGGGAGGCTCTGAAGCAGGTTACAAATCCATTTTGGCTCATCCAGATGAGTATTTCCCATCCTAGCCGTGTAAGCCAGCTGGCATTTATTTGTTTTTTCTAGCCAGTAGTGCCTGGAGTGCAGTGCTGTGTTAAACGCCAACTCTGAACATTGGCTGGATGGAGCTTCAATTGATAAATTTAGGTTACACTGCAAATTTCCCTTTGCAATCACTGATCCACAGTATCTGCTGTGCTGATACTGCTGTTTAAAGGGCTCATGAATCAGTGCAAGTCCAGGAGATGTATACCAGAAGGAACAGTGCAGTAATGCCATGAGCTGTTTGAACACCACTGCCTTCTTCTGGCTCTGCTGAGAATCAGTGAGGTTCCAGCGGGACCTGGACCTCTTTGTCTGGCTGACAGAGCTGAGAGCAGGGCCTTTTGAGGAATGGGGTCCAAGTGCTGCTGCTCAGGATACTAGGGTGGCTGTACAGAGACAGCAGAATTGCTCTCATCACTTCCCAGCAACCCACTCATTTGTCCTGGTGACCCCAATAAAATGAAATGCTGGTCTGACACAGAATCAGACCCTTGCTCATTTGAAAAAGGCAATTAAGATTCAAGTCACACAGCCCTCAGAGATGTGGTACCTAATTTCATTAGTCTAGACTGGGTGTAGATTATAAAGCTTGACACTTGTTTGGCTTTTAATGTAGACCAAGAGACTTATTGTTTCATTTGGGGTGGGTTGATTATCCCAGGTCAATTTTAGCAAAAGAAGCATCCAGTTGAGATGGTTGCATCTGGAACAAATTCACAGACTTCACCTTTGTATTTGTGTCCTCTGAGCAGAGAAGCAGCACCTCTCTGGCAGGCATAGGAGATAAGCTCCGTGGATGGGTATAGAGGCTGAATCAGCTGCTGTTCCTCCACTTGTTTGAGGCATCTTGAGCTGCTGCTGTGTCTGCACAGTTCCTCTGTGGTGGTGAAGCAGCACTGCTCCTTCAGCGAGCAGGTCACAGCAGTACCTTTATACTGAAAAGTAAACTCCCACTATAATTTTGAGCTTCAATGAAGCCCAAAATTATAGTGGCATTACACAGATGCCTCCAGTTCTTGAACAGTTAGCTCCCACCCGGCTCCAAATTTCAAATGTAAAAGAAATGGGGCTTGGGCTACATCTGCAGACAGAGTTGAAAAGGGGAAATAGTGGTGATGGCTCCCTGCCACTCCGGAAGTGCTCTCACTGTCTACACGTGCACCCCAGCCCAGCAGAGGTGATGGAGAGGGAGATGTGTGCCTCATGCTCAGCTGACAATATGGTTTTGGGGAGGAATTGGCTTGTGAAGACAAGAAGATCAAGGAGCATCAGCAAATGCCATCACATTCTGAAGGGCTGCATCCTGCCATATGGCTCCCAGGCCTTCAGTCTGAAAAGTTTCAGGGGCCAAATTTCAAACTCAGGTTGTTTGAATTAGTCTGAAATTTAGTGTGAAGCTTTCTCACATCCTGATTGGAAAGGATAACCTTTGGAGCACGGGAATCTTGAAAAGAAATCACATAGTTTCTGTGGGCATGACAAACTATGCTGTCATAATCTTGGAGAGCTTCGTCAGTGTTAACTCAGCTAAGCGTTCTTTAACCATTTCTTGTGCTTGTTAATGATGTAGATATTGTTTGGCTGGAAATTTTCTTTCAAAAGCATGTGTACAATAAAAGCGGGGGTAGTAAGTAGAGGATAACAGAAACATATGGCATTGCATGCCAGATAACACCTTCAGAAGTGTAAAAGGTGACAAGTTCAAACTGCAAACGAATGTCAAAGACAAAATGCTGTATATCTCCATAGTAAAAGTTACTACTTATTCTTTCTGTGCTCAGAGTTAAAAAGTAGCATAAAATCAAAGCGACAGCTTGTCAGGCATATGATTATATTCTGGCATCTGGACTTCATGCAGGTTCATTCACTAAGTGTTGCCTTGATGAACTTGGTTTTCAATGCAGAAGCCATGAAATACAGTATTTTGGAGTATGTTTGTACAGTTCATATTTCTCTAAAATATCGCTCAATCTGTACACAATTCTTCTGGAGACCGCATCCATATTAGAAGACAGGATACATTAATCCAAAATTTTTGTCTAAAGTGATTTGTGGGAAGAGTAAAGGATCTATAAACATTAGCTGTTTCATTGCAGCACTTGGAAATTTGCAATACAATTTATTCCAGCAGACGAAACACACTTGTACATTAAACTTCAGAGAAGTCTCCCCTCATATGTGACCAACATGTATTTCAGCTTCTTGCAGATCTGAAATGGCCCTGCTTGTCTATTTCTGAATGTGCTGTTGATGTGCTTTAGTCCATTTTACTGCTGGATGTATCCAGCATTACATAATAGACCGAAACTATAGCTGAGGGACCCAGTTCAGATTTGTAAGACAGGAACACACCTATACTTTAATCAAGTGGTGACTGAAGCAAAGAGGTCAGCTTGAGCCTAGGACAATCCATGATTAGAGAGGATAAAGTGAAGATGGCAGGGTACAGGAAGAGATGAATTTGAATGAGCTGACCTTCGAGGTGCAGCTGTGCTCTTGATGTTTGCCTGCAACATCAATTTTAAGAATTGTACTTAATGACAGAATTTCATATCTGCTTTTTCTGCTTAGAAGCAACAGGAATAGAAATAATACCAGTGGTCTGGCTAAGGGAATGTGCCCTTTCCACACAAGAATCAACTTGTAGAGGAATGGAGACAGGAAAGGAGCTGAATTGCTGTTACTTTCTGAAATAAATAATGCTCTCTCTTGTGTTCAGGTCGGATCCTTGGTTCGGGTGCATTTGGAAAAGTTGTTGAAGGGACTGCATATGGATTGAGTCGCTCTCAACCAGTGATGAAAGTAGCTGTGAAAATGCTGAAACGTAAGTTGTCATGGTTCCATTTCCCAAGTTAGGTAGGGCAGGTTCCCACAGGGTTATTCAAACATTGCTTGTTATAAATTAATTCTTCGTATCTAAAGTTGAAAATGAATGGTGGAATGACTGGATTTTAAAATTACATGTTAGATTGTTTTATGGCATTTCAAGCCTGAAGGTACCCAGGCTTTTGAAAACATCCAAAGTTCAAGTTTAGCTGAGCAGCCACAATAACTCAACAAATATTGAGAAGGATAAAGTAACCATGAATGTCTGTGAACAGATGAGAGCTACACAACAAGGGGAAAGAGGCAGGTCTTGTGTAAGAATCTTAAGTTCACGGGAGATTTCCTGGTTCATGAGAACTGAGAATCTGATGCAGTGATTCTGTAGGAAACATGGGGTGCTTGCTTGTGTTGAATGAGCAGCTTGTAGAGTGCTTCTGTGCCACATGGGCAATCCACTACGCCCCTGGAGACGGACAGACTGGGTCAGCTACTGAGCTGCATCAAGTGAGTCCCTTATTAATCATTTGTGACTCCTCTCCAAGTCCCAAGAAAGACACTTATCAAGTAAAGGACACAGTCTTCTTCAAGAAACCATAGCAGCAATGCTCCAATGAGGCAAGCAAGGAGAAATTGTTTGTTACTATGCAAAAGACGACTGCTTCCACTGAGTGGCTAATGTGTTTTTTCTACAGCTACAGCTAGATCCAGTGAAAAACAGGCACTCATGTCTGAACTGAAGATAATGACCCATCTTGGCCCCCACCTGAATATTGTGAATCTGCTTGGAGCTTGTACGAAATCAGGTGGGTTTAGCTGACAAAATAAAGGTTTGCTGTGGGGTCATCATTCAGTATTTAACGAGCACATCAATGCCTAAAGATTTTTAGCTTTTTATGTAATCTTCACGTATTTGTAGCTTTGTAGACTGTTAAATGCCTAAGTACAACTTCTAGTATTTTCCCAGCTTTCTTTCCCACAGTGAACATATGCTTATTGATGTGTTCTTAAAATTTTATTCAGTCTTGCCTGTTAGTTTACTAAGAACCTTTTATTTTGCACCATGTAATCACAGACACAACAAAGGTAGGGTAGGAGATCGAGGGGAGAGCTCCAATGGGGCAGAACCCAGGTGGGAGATTACCTAACCAGCTGCTCCTCTATTTGGACAATATTGGCTAGATATTCTAATTGCCGGATCTTATAAAACTGTACAAATTTAATTCGGAGCACTTTTTTTTACCATATTGTATACCCAAAGGCTTTCAAGTAAATGTTTGCTTTTATATTATCATTCTAACATTGTTTGGAAAAGTTTGTGTTCTGTTTCCAGGCATCAACACAGGTTTCAAGTAAAGGATTTACCAACAAGTATAAACAAATATAGGTTTCAGAAACCTGCCTGATATTTGGTAATAATTGCAGTCATAACTTAGTAGATAGAAATGTATTAACTCACAACTCTATTTTCTACTACTTTTGGAGTCTTTTTGTGTTTGTTTCTGTTTTTCAAAGACCCCACTCATCAAGGCATATTTTTGCTTTATTTTAACAGGTCCTATTTACATCATTACTGAATACTGTTTTTATGGTGATTTGGTGAACTACTTGCATAAGAACAGGGACAACTTCCTGAACCGACACCCAGAAAAGCCAAAGAAAGATTTGGATATCTTTGGGATGAACCCTGCTGATGAAAGCACAAGAAGGTGCGAAAAAAAGGAAAAAAGAAATACATGATATGCGACTTAAGGACTTAAGTCGTTATTAACCCTTATTCCATTACTCTCATTCATTGGTTTAAAGCCCTCCCTAATTTTTCTCGTTAGACTTTTATTTGTCAGGTTTCATAGGTCCGGGAAGGTTTCAACAGTTTGTGTTCAGTCTTCCTAACACACGTCCTAGATTTGTGTTTCCTGCATGTAGAGATGCCTGCAGTCTAAGGACCCCTGTGGTTTCTCCATAGACACCCTGATGTCCGAAAGAAGATTTTTGTTAATAAATCACAGCCCAGTGTTTCTTTTTTTTTTTTTTTTCTTTTTTTAATATCTTTTTGGCTCTACACACCAAACTTTTAAAAGTAAAGGGCATCTACCTGTCTCCTTGTTTCCACGCTTGGGGAATTTCCACTGTCTAAAACTCCTTCCATTCAAACAATCTGGCATTCTCCAAGCTCAGGTCCTCTCCTTTATCTACCAATAGCCAGTCTCAACAGTTTCCTAATGGTTAATGTTCATCCCATAGCTTTTTCCAGACGATGGTTGAGGAAGTTTGTCATCATAAATTCAGCAATAACATAATGCCATAAAACTAGCCAGGATTTAAAAGGTGAACACAGATTCATTCAAAAAAATCACTCAGACAAATAGATCAACTGACTTGGTAGCTGAGTAAAGCCAGGACTATTCATCTGGGCACGGGTTTGTTCAGCAGGACTGGATTTGATGCAAACTGTCTGGGTGAATAAATTACATCTATCATTTGGAATACCTTGAGCTAAAAGCCCTAGGTAGTGATACTTGAGTTCAGTGGGATTTTGGGAAATAAGGCATGGTTACATACCCGGCTCTTGGCAAAAGCCTACTTTTGAAGTGCTTGTGTTGGACTACAGCAATACACAGTAACATGTATTAATAAGTGATGGTTATGTTATAGATATGATATATGGTAATGAGATATATATACATATATATATACATATTCTCTAACAAGAAGCCAGCTGTTGAATTTCACATCAATACAATGGTACACCTTGAGTGAACTGTTAGATACGCACATGCTGTGACAGGGAAGTCACTAGCTGATACACTTGTATTTTTTTTCCAATTTCAGTTATGTGATATTATCATTTGAAAACACTGGAGAATACATGGACATGAAACAAGCTGATACCACTCAGTATGTGCCAATGCTGGAAAGGAAGGAGGGCTCTAAATACTCTGATATTCAGAGATCTGTGTATGATCGGCCTGCTTCATATAAGAAGAAATCCATGACAGGTAATGTAGAACTGTCCCTTCTGCATATATCGTTGATACACATGACTCTAGTGTAAACGCATATCTTATTTTTGTCCTCTAAATGCACACAAACTGCTTAGCTCTGTTCAGCAAGAGTGTGAGCATAAGCAGTAAGCTAAAAGCTTGTGGCTGTGTTCTTCCATTATGCTCTGGGGGTAGGAGTGCATGTTGCTGGAGCAGAAGTGGTCCAGTCGTGTACTTGTTTCTGTGCTGAAGCGCTGGGTGTTTGTGCTCTGCAATGGGGCTGTAGGCACTCTTTGGAGGCAGTGGTTTTATCAGTCCTGTAGTTTGAAGGATTTTGAGCAATAGCAATGACCAATAATAATAGTAGTTTATATTGTTCTGTTTCCACTTACATTTCACATTAACTGAAACTTACCAAATGCAGAACACTCCCAAATACTTTCCTGGATTATGTAATGAAGATAATGAATACATCCTATTCCCTGTCCCTGTTCTCAGAAACCAAATATGCTTTTGTTTAAAAACAGACACTGTCACTTCTGCCTCCAGGCCTCAGAAACTGAACCATATCCAGTCCCAGATTTACATGGCAGACTTATGTACTCATGTTGTGCTCTAGGACAGTCGGGGAAAATGAATCACTGAATTTGGACTGGTTTTTTCTGACATTTTTCATAAAAGAAATAAGAACTGTTGCCATAGAATTCCTGACCCTTTTTGCTGGTGTTGGATTAGTCCCAGTGAATAATTCCTGGGAAACAACAGTGTTCAGCAAAAATAAACGGATAAAAGTGTACATGCATGCACAAAATCCTAATGAAGGCATCGCTTCTGAATAAATATTTTTGCACCACACACTGAGTAAACAACCTGTGTGACATTCCAGTAAACCTTTTTAAGTTTACTTTTTCCTACCATTCCCAGGGGAAAAAATTACAGACAGGAGAAAACCCAAAACCTTTATTTAACACTGGCTGTTTTTAAGAATGCAGTATGTGTCAGTGACTGATGCAGACATTAAAAGTGGTAATAGTTGCTATGAAAAGACTATTTTGGTCGTGGTACTCTGGTAAAATCATCAGCTCAGAATCATGATAGGTAGGGGAAGATGAATGCTACTTCACCCCCCACAGCAAAATCATATTTTTCTTATTTTTTCAATAGAATCAGAAGTCAAAAACCTTCTTTCAGATGACAGTTCAGAGGGCCTCAGCCTACTGGATTTGCTGAGCTTTACCTATCAGGTTGCACGGGGAATGGAATTCTTGGCTTCTAAAAATGTAAGTAAATTTAAAAAAGCAAGCAAAATGCAATAAGGTGTAAAATTTTCTTCTGCAGCTATGGGTTTTAAATTTAGATTTTGAGCATGTAACACAATATAGTATTCTTTTTGGACATATAGACAGCTTTTACACTTACCTGGAGATGGAGATCACCATGGTGGGAAAAAATCCAAAGCAGCAGTCTGGCCTCTTTTCCTGCCGCATCCAGTGGCACTGCTGGAGTCAGGGTGTCAGAGATGGTGGAGGATCAGAGCAGAGTCTGGGTGAAGGGTCCATACCGTCACAGACCAGCATGGTCAGAAGCATAGGCATATCATTAGTACACGATGGGTAGAATGGAAAAGGGTGACCTCACGTTTGCGTCCCCCCTACAATGCATCCGTGTGAGACCTTGCTGGTCCTGAGGACTGGTGCCTTCCTGCCCCTGTTAGCAGGTGCTTGTTCAGTAGAAGGTCTTGTTAGGACTGTACCTAGAAAGTCAACCTTTTTGTAAGGGCAATGGCTCTCATGGAATAAGCATGTCCTTGAACAACTTCATTTTTCTCCATACAGTGTGTGCACCGTGACTTGGCCGCTCGTAATGTCCTCCTGGCTCAAGGAAAAATTGTGAAGATCTGTGACTTTGGGCTGGCTAGAGACATCATGCATGATTCCAACTATGTCTCCAAGGGCAGCGTATGTACTTAATCTCCAGAGCTCTGCTTTAAGTGAAATGAAAAGTGTTGGTTTTAAATGCTATTTCATGTTTTTGCCATTCAGTGTTGGTTACAGTAATTGACCGCTGGGATGAATGCTCCTCAGAACAATTTACCTTCAGTTCATTAATTCCTGTAACTTTTCTGACTCTGTTTTAAAGCCAAAAAGTACACATTTAGTACTTCACAGTCGTACATTTTTAACCGGCAAGTTTTGTGACTGGATAAATTATTAAGGAACTGTCAAACAATGACATATCAGACCTAGTTCAGCAGTGACAGATTTTGCATCATACCTTCAATCAGACTGGTCATTTGCTAGTAACAAAATGAATACAGTTATGGCTTAACTAGTTTTTGTGAGGAGCAATGAGTAGCATTGCTTCTAATCCTGGTACCTCTGTATTAAATTGAATTAAAAATAAACACTAGCAAGGTTAACACAACTTTTCTTATAGGGAAAGGTTAGTCCTGGCTATCAAACAACAATTGCAATGGCAAGCATTTCTTTAATGACTAATCTCTGTGTTTGGGCTTTCTTTCTTTTTATTACAGACTTTCCTCCCAGTAAAATGGATGGCGCCTGAAAGTATTTTTGACAACCTGTACACAACATTAAGTGATGTCTGGTCTTACGGCATTCTGCTGTGGGAAATATTTTCTCTTGGTATGTACTGTGAATATTTTCCTATGTGTAGTGATTAAGTTTTTTCAATTCAAACTGTTCAACATGAAGTATTTCAAATTCTGCATATAAAAATATATGTGTGAAATCCACTCTTAGTTGTTCTTCTATATGGGGCTTCAGACTCCAGTGTTAGGTGTGAAGTGAAATGTCCATACTCTCTCAAAGTTCTCTTTAGTTTTGGTGAGGATTTTTTTGTTCGCATGTTTGGGGTTTTTTGTTTTGTTTGTTTGTTTGTTTTTGCAATATACTTTTTTTTCTATAAAACTAAAAAAACTGTGTGAAAATCATTCATGGAAAAGTATCGGTGTGCCACAACAGGATTGATTTTCTGTCTGATATGAGAAGGATCATGTTTCTCCCTTGCAATGGGATGCCTGGGGCTGCAGCCCAGCTCAGCAGCTGGTTTGAAACAGTCTCTTCATACACGTTTCAAAAGAGCCTGTCTCAGTCCCATTACAGAATGAAAATAAATGTCAATCTTCTGGGACACTGATTTCTCATTTCCAGGTCAACACTGTTCACACAGTTGGTTTATGGCAGCATAAAGTGGTTATGACAATATATAGCAGTTACAGACAATGTACAGCTCCCAGCTGGGAACAGCCTGGCTCTCTCGTCAGCCTCATTAATTAGCCTCCTGGACGGGTGGATGGCCTGCTTCAGTGAGCATGCATTGCCCAGATTTACTGCCAGCAGAATTAGTCATGCCTGTATGGGATCTACTGCTGCCCCACGGCAAGCCCAAGTCTAATGTTATTTTCTAGAATAAGTTGTCACATAACTGCTTCTCAGAAAACAACAGTTGCACCACTATTTATGGTATTGATTACTGTAATCTCTGGGCATTATAAGATCCTGTAAATATCCATTCCCCGACATCCCTTAGAGGCATTGGAGTGCTGCTAGATAGCTCAGGATGTGAAGCACTGTAGTTCACTGCCCTACCTGTAAAGAAGGTTCTGAAGCCAAGTTTTAGGTGAAAATCCTGCTTTCGAAAGGGCTGAGGTTTCTGAAGTAATATTATTGTATGCCTCCTCCATCTGGGAAAGTTGTTTTTTTCTTGGAGGGTAAAACATATCCTCAGCAGTGTTTGTTAAGAAGGTCAATTTTAACATCTTGCTACCACGCTGACTTCAGCTTGAATGACCCTTTTACACATCAGCAACAACTGAGCATGAGTGCAATGATGTCTCTGTGCTGCAGCCCCAAATTATCAGTTAACTGTGTCAGCTTGGGCCAAGTCCAAACTTCTTGACAACCCATGCATGTGACATGTTAGCTATTGCCTAAAGCCAGCTGCCCAGCTGGGATGAGTAGGGTGTGGAGGGGACTTACACCAAGGCTTTGGGCTTGCAGCCAGGATAAGGTGTGTTACTCAGGCCACGTCACTCTCAGCTGTCCTACAGGTGCCAAAGGCAATAATGCCAGACAGACCAAATATCTGGGCTAAGTTCTCACAAAAAGGCAGTGGCAGGGCAGAGCCATGACCTCAGCCATGCCAAACACAGGCTGATGACCTCATCCAGGTATCATCCAATCTCTGTCCCCAATACATTCTATAAACACTGTAAAGATATTTTTTTCTAACTAGTACCTACTTCAGTCTTTCCTAGCCAGCTCTTCACGTTAGTGCTTAATGTCACCAAGACAATAGCTCTGATGTGAAACACTGGCTACGAAAGAATAATTCTGATGTCATGTTATATATTAATAACATTAATAAATAAATTAATGAATTATAGCGTTAACACTGCATGACATGAACAGAAAGACAGGATTTGGGAACTCCTCATGGACAGTCAAGTACAGAGTAGTACTTTTGCTTCTCTTTTATCTGCAGGTGGCACACCATATCCTGGCATGATGGTCGATTCCACTTTCTACAATAAGATCAAGAGTGGATACCGAATGGCCAAACCTGATCATGCTACCAATGAAGTGTATGTGTGCATTTGGCTTTTTAACTCCTGGCCAGTGTCCAGAGAATTTTGGCTTCAGTTTCTGTTTGGTCAGTTATGTTCCTCTACTAGTTTGTTAAACTGGTTTCCATCTTATCTGCAGGTATGAGATTATGGTGAAGTGCTGGAACAGTGAACCAGAGAAGAGACCTTCTTTCTACCATTTGAGTGAAATTGTGGAGAGTTTGTTGCCTGGAGAGTACAAAAAGGTTTGTTCTTTTCAATTTTCTCCGTGTTTTCTGTATACTGCTTCAGAGGGAATTATAAGCATTGTTCCAGCCATGAGAGCCATGAGCACTGAACTGGCACATTCTAACCTATGTGACTTACGTGATCAGCATGGGGACCTTGCATGTTCAGTTTCTTCATTCGAGCTCACTGAGAGAAGCAGTTCTGCAGTATTAACTGAGAAGCAGAACTCTTAATGTCTAATTAAATCCTACCAACTCAATTTTTCTACTGGAGAACTAGTTCTATATATTTTCATGGGATTTTGTAGGCAGTGAAATAATTCTATAAAAGGGACTTCTTGGCCCATGTGTATAATCTCCCTGTCTCCTTCTTTGGACCCTGAAGCCAGCAAGTTCTCCCCTCATACTTCTGATAGCTCTGGACAAGTTGTGCCTGCCCTATCATTGAGTGTTTCATTTTCCCCACCAACCCTAATTCCCTTCTCCCTACACTTCTTTCACATCTATTTGTCTGCTTTGTGCTGCCACATTTGCTCCTGCATCATCTAAACCTTACATGTCACTCCTCCCTTCAGTTGAAGATTCTGGACCTCTCTATCCAGTGTTGCTGGCTCATAGGGCAGAATATTTTCTAGGCTAATGAATCACAGCTGCCCATCTGAAGAAAGGCAGCCTTAGTGAATAGCATCTAATGAGGGTGTTGAAATGGTTATTTTCAGAGCTATGAGAAGATTCATCTGGACTTCCTGAAAAGTGATCACCCAGCTGTCACACGCATGAGAGGGGACTGTGATAATGCCTACATTGGTGTAACCTACAAGAATGAAGACAAGCTAAAGGACAGGGAGAGTGGATTTGATGAGCAGAGGCTGAGTGCTGACAGTGGATACATCATTCCCCTGCCTGACATTGACCCTGTTTCTGAAGATGAGCTTGGCAAAAGAAACAGACACAGGTAGGTGCAGTTTACAGATCCTGTAGCCCATAGTCACCATTTGGGGTCATGTTTGGCAATGTCCATTTACACTTTGCAGCATCATACTCTGCAAATGGTTTCCTCAGCTCTTTTGAAACTACTTATTGGGGGAGTTGCATATAAATATGGTAGCATGACTGACCACAGCGTTTCCTATAGGAAAAAACTAATTTTGCCTGTTTTGTGGTTGCCAGGGTAAGGGGACTGTTGCTTCTGTGTGTTTCTGGGACTCCCTTAAGAGCTTGGTCAAGTCACAGTGGTTATCTGGTAGCTCTGTGGGCACGTTTTGCAACACATCTTGCCTCCACAGCTCAACAGCTTGGAGCTTCATATGAGATCTCAAAGGATTGATTTGTTTGTACGAGAAAAATTTCAAAATTTGAGAGAAGTTGTTTATAATATCTTCTATGGTATAGTTTTCTACGAAAGCAGGGTATCCAGAACTTCTTACTTCTCTCTTGTCACTTCGCATGGCCAACTCCACTACCACACAACACTATGTGACCCTAATTGTGAATGGTGCAGGTTTAATTCAGCACTTAACTGACAGTATATACAATCAGCAACCTAGAAATGTCTTTTTTTTTGGTATATTTTTGTGCATTATTCAAGAGAGGGAAGAAAGAAGTCCCTAAAAGTACTATCAAAATTAAGACATATTACCTCTCTCTGTTATTATCTTACTGTTTGTTATTGCTATCTTATTTTCACCTGACTTCCCTAGATTTACCTAAGTGACCTATAGTCACAGCAGTGTCATAAAACTATTTCTCCAACGAGTGTCTGGCTGAAAGTGCTTGAAGGAACATAAGAACAACCTGCTCCTTTGAAATCCAAGGTGGTTCACTACTTCTGATATACAAGATTTGTCATGTCCTAAGAAACTGGTGGTCATAGTCACCTAAGATTGCACTGTGGGTCAGAAAGCATCTGGGGGGGTAGTGTTCAGTTCTGCTAGAGACTGGAATATTTACACAGCCACAGTCACCACGTACCTTATCTCTGAGATATTTGTCTCTTCCAGTTCACAGACATCTGAAGAAAGTGCCATTGAAACTGGTTCCAGTAGCTCTACCTTCATCAAGAGAGAGGACGAGACCATTGAGGACATTGACATGATGGATGACATTGGGATCGACTCCTCAGACCTGGTGGAGGACAGCTTCCTGTAACCCCACTGACACCTTCCAGCTCTGCACACGGGGAAGCTTCCCGCGTTGTCTACAGACTTCTGCTCCACAGAGAAAACCACTTTATCGAAAGGTCAAGGATGTGAAGAGGAGGTGGATTTGTAGAGAGGAACTCCCAGAAATGGGCAGAGGAATCAGCCTGAGTATAAATGAAAGAGACATGTTGAAGATGGATTTTTTTAGTGTTGCTTCTTGGAGTACTTCAGTAGCATCTCAATGTTGTTTGCCATTCAAACTGGTAGGAGGATGAAGGGAAAGGCCACAAACAGACCAGTTTTGTGTTTCAAGGGCATTCAAATGACTTTGATGGATCAATTTTCCACTGCAGCAATACTTCACCATTGTAATTATGTAAATAACTGTCTACTCAAGGATCTTTTGAGGTGCACATTGAACATATGCCATGGATTTTAGAAGAGGTCACTCACGAATTTTGTGTACTTCCTCCCTCAATCTCAATGTCAGCTGCTGTTGAACTACCATGTGAATTGAAGAACATGCAAAAACCACTTTTGGACCAAAAAGGTCTAAAACCACAAGGGACTGACTGGTACTATAAAACATGTTACTTCTTACCATTAATGCAAGTAAAGGGGAATAATAATGGTAATAATAATGATAATTAAAAGTCAGTCTATAATAGGTGTTAGAACCTAGTAAGTCTTTATTAACTATAGAAGGTAGCTGTTTTCAAGATAATACTACTACTGTTTTCAGTAACACTAAATGTATTTTTTACAATCCATTGTCCTTCAGTAAAAGCACAGTATCAAAAAACTTTTTTAAGTGCAGGGGAGAAAATTCCAGCCCAAAAAATTTTATTAAACAATTCTTTTTTTTCCCGATCTACACAGAATGATCTGGTTAGCTAAAACTACTTTAACATGGAGAAAAAAATTAAGATTTTTTTTCTCTTATGAGCTGAGTAGCTTTTCTAATCAGATATACAAGAAGCAATTAGTTTTCCTCTGACTGAGGTTCTGAAAATTTAAATTAAAAAAAATAAAATTATGCCAGATTTCCAAGATGCTGGGGAATGGAAGATTATGATAAACCACCAGCAATATCCGATTATTAGTGTTTCATGGGTACTCAAAAGAAATCTTATCCTGGGGTTAGCTGTGAAGAACTGATTTGATATTTGAGCTGTTCAAGAAATAAAGACATATCTCCTAGACTGAAACTCGAGTTCAAATAAGCAGAAATAATTCTGCAGCAAATATTTTTGTCTTAGTTTTCAAGTTTAAACAGGAGCAGAAAGTTCTGTTGTCTTTTCAGACTGTAACTACAAAAGGTAAATACTTCTGGGAGTGTTTTTTTGGAAGAAGGTGCATGAAAATGAACCTGCTCTCAGTCTGCAATTGTTGGTTTTTGACACCACTTATATGAACAAAGTATTATGATTACTGCTATCACTGTAAAATGTGTTATTGAGATATGATGCTTTGGAAGACTTACATGTGAAAAAAACCACATAGCTGCCAAGGGCCCCATCCTTTCTGGTACTCAACTTTCAAACTTCGCCTTAATTCAGTGCAATGAGCACCTCGTAGGACGTGCCCAGCCTCTGTTACGACATAACCAATGCAAATGTGGTGCAAACTCATTCCTGTGTTGCAGTATTTTCCTAGGAGGTGTGAAAGACGGACCAGAAGTGACTGACAGAACATGCTGCCATGTTAAACTACAGTTTACCTTCAAATGGCCCTACAAAAAGCTCTGCAAGTCCCCTTGACTTCACTTATTGTGGACAGTTATGGACCAAATAAAAGCAAATGCAATATTGGCAGTGTTACCGTGTGGGACGCCGCACAGGCAAATAATTCTGGGTCTGGGTTCCAAACTGTCACCTGGCTGAGGCCATGTACAAGACCACAGCAAATGTGAAAACAGGACCTGAAGCGAGCCCCCACATTTTCAACCCCGATGGAAGCTGACAATCAGAAGGAATGGTGAATGATGGTGCATTCTCTACTTCCACTTTTGACAGATCAAGACCAAGTGTCTTCCTGGGACCATGCTTCAGCCAAGCACATCACTGAGCTCTGTATGGGGACAACTGTGAAACAGACTCTTGATATAGCCAGGACAGATGAGACAATGTGAAATCTCCCTCCGGTTACGAACTACGAATTGAGGAAACACAAATTGTCTATGGATATCCCAGATATCTGAATGGCCACTTGAGACCACAAGTGCCTTAATTTGCATGTGTAGTCTTTACAACTATACATTCAAATTAGGCAAGCAATTTCACCTGCATTTTTGCACATGGCCTAGTGTTCTTCAGGGTTTGAAAAAGAGCCCCAGCATGTTTTATTGTATCAGTTACTGGAATCTAAGGACATTTTCATGCAGATTTGCCTTCCCCTCACCAGCTTCATTCTGTATCTCACAGTGCATCTCAGGCTAGACTCAAATGGTGAACCAGAGCTGGCTCACTTCCTGGTACACGGTAATGTTAATTCTCCATCTTGTCATGAGTATTGTCCAGATGAATTGCATCCATGGCAGGGGTCTAGCCAAACCCAGCTCACTGCAGGCTTGGAATCAGATAAGCTGGCCTGGAAACTGGAATGAGAAGGAGAGGAAGACAGAGGATTTACTATAGAGGGAGAAGTGTGAGAGGATGAATTGTTTAGTTTCACAATATTATCAGTATTACAGACTTTTTTTTTATGGCTTACTTTTTGAGAAGCCACTGGAAGAGATATTCCCAAACCTTTTGCTACAGTAATTGTATAACGACAATCAGTGTTATCCTATGAAATGCAGCTTTTGATTTGGAATGGCCAACCAATTCCTTACAGCGTGGTCTGCAACTTGTACAAAATGGTCCTATTACATGATGAAGGACGTGAGATATGATGATGTTATACATCAATATGTATATAAGTATTTTTATATAGACTTCTAGAATACTGCCAAAACATTTATGACAGCTATATCACTGCCTTTGTTTATATTTTTTTTACTGTGATATATTCCACAGGCACGTTAACTGTTGCACTTTCAATGTCCAAAAGTTATATTTTAGAATAATAAAAAAGGAAGTGTTTCCAAAATGATGGCTGTTGTGAAATGTTTGAAGAAGGGCAAACTGGCCTGAGTGATGGTAGGCACAAAATGTATTTCAAAAATGCCCCTGTTGATATTTTGTCTTTGAAAAAATCTTGTAAATTAAGATCTCTATATTTCAATAAATGATATATAATTTAAGGATATGTGAGGGGTCTATACTCACTTATTGAAAGATGGTTATAGAGAATCAGTCTTGCTCAGGGATTTTTTCCCTCAAGAGGTTTTTGGTTGAGTTCTCTGCAAAGGCATCAGGCAATAATGACAAGCATGTCTCTGAGCCCTTCCAGTGGGTATAGTGGGGAAGTGCTGGCAGCAAATGACCTGGATAGCAAGTGACATCCGTGCAGAGTCATATTATCTCCCCAGACACAGCAGGTGTGGTGCTCCAGCACTGGGTGGGTCGGTGGGCACTGGGCTGCCTGCACAAGATGAAACCCTTGGCCTTGGCACCATGTGTTCTGGGGGGTTGACACCTGCTGGTCTGCACACACTCAGGAAAGGCCTCTGGATACAGGGTTTTTTGAACCTGTGCTGAACTCACCTCCTCTGTGAATCAAACCAGATATTTAACACGGTTCTGTGCTCCCACAGTAATCAATTTTACACAGTGTATGTAACTGAATGTGAATTTGAGAAGATATGCAAGATTTCAACCTGAAATCAGAGTTAAACATGACAGCTGCACTTCCTGCACAAAAGCCTGTCTTGGTTTTCCAGTGGGAGCCAGGCAGGGCTGGCTGTGGGAATGCCCTGTGGATAGGCAGGTTAGCAACCTTCTGTCCTTGAGGCAGTCACTGCTCTTGCTGGGAACTTGCTGGGAGATAAACTCTCCATCTAACATCTCCCCCTCCTCATTCAAATGGGGTGCAGCATCCTGGGCCCTTGCCTTAGATAAGAGTTAGAGTAGGCTGTCTGTCCTTTGTGTCGCCTTGCTGAAAGGACTCTTTATCCTGTAACACTGCACGGACACACACCACTTCCTGTCACCACAGGGGGACAGGAAAGAGTCCTGGACGTGTTTGTGCCCTTACATCCTGCTCAGCTGTGCACCTGCTCTTCTGGAAGCTCAGCAGCTGTGTGAGACATGAGGACTAATGGACTCATTATTTGTGCTGTGTGGGGTAAAGGGTGGGGGCACCGAATGCAAGAACCCGGGTACAGAGCATTGGCACAAGCACAGGGTATGGCTGTGTGTGCCTGTGAGCATATCTGTCCATGCTGGGGGGCATGGAGAGTGAGCTTCTCACCTTCTTGCTGAAGCAGATCCATTTTGGGCAAAGTCTAGCCCCTTGCTCCACCAGACTGGGGGTCTGACATCATCTTGCTCCCTGTCTCAAGGCTGTATTTGTATATCATATATCATAATACTATATATGCATATATGTAGTATTATCCCTGTCTCAGCAAGTATTTGGCTGGAAATGTGCTGAGGGTGTGCACTGGCACACGGCAGAGGCAGTCTGCCCAGGAAAGAGGAGCTGGGAGAGAGCAGCACTCTGCTGGGAGCAGAGAAGGGAAGGCTTCTGGCCAAGAGGATAGGAAGGGAATGGCTTTAGGTTATGCAGGTAAAAAGATATTTGGCTAAGCTCCTGTATTGCTATGAGTGGTGCAAAAAGGAAGCAGCAGGTTCACCATCCAGAAAGAAGTTATCCAGACACCTTGAGATGCTCCCAGTGGCTCCGGAAACCTGAGGCATGGTGCCTTTGCAACTGTCTCAGCAAGATTGCTGTGTCCCATCAACATCCCCATTGTTAGAGGTTGTATGGTATAGGAGCTGTGTGCTGGCATAATCCCCAGGAAAAATGAAAGGGAAACAAAGAAAAGCCTTTGTCGGCTCAAAAACAATGAAGAGAGAAAGTCATCTCATGGATGTGGGCTAGCTCATGAAGCCAGCAGCCGAAGCAGAGTCCATACTCCGTGGGAGTCCCATCACTGCTGCCTACAGCAAAGTAAGGGGTTGGGCTCAGCACTCATGGGCTTGTCCTCCTGACGCCATCTCTGTCCCGCACCCCTTGGCACAGCAGCTTGTGTGACACCAAAACAGAGTGTGTGGCAGCCCCTTCCTCTGCCACCGCTGATGTTCAGTGCTTTTCCAAGGGAAAACCTAACTTCCAACCCCAATTCATTCCCATCCAAACAACTGGAGGTAAGGATTAGAACCACCTCTAAAATTTCCAATGTTTCATTTCATTTGTTAATAATAACTTTATTGAAATAAAGACCCAAACTTTTCTTTTCCGAGTTGGCCACAAGATGGAAGCAACAGACAAAAATATGCGAAATTGTTCTTTTCCTCATCCTTTCTGTTTTTGCTTGCACAGCAACACAGATGTACTGCCACTGCAGAGGCAGAGCAGCTGGAGCTCTTAAAGCAATAGGAAGAACATACAGTGTCCATCAGCTCCAGCTGTTTTGTTTGGAAGAACTTTGAACCTACTGTGATAACCATAGTTTTTTACAGGATGAGACTGGCAACTGCTTTGCTATCCCTGATAGTGCTGAAGGGCACTCTGCCTTTTGCCTCAAAAAACTTGCCTCTTGTGGAGAGAGAGGGAGGGATTTAAAATAAAATATGATTTTAAATGTGGTAAGAAGTGAGACCTTAAATATCCTAATATCACCTGAGACGAAGTCTGTTTCTCTGCATTCATTCTTTTGTTGCTCTAGTGTTGTGCTGGTGCTAGATGAGGAACTAGAAGCACTGCTGAGCTGAGGGCCAGATTCATGTGCCTTTATGATACTCAAAAAATGGTTCGCATCAGCCTAATGTATGTACCAAGACCCCCAAACTGTAACCCCCAGAGGGCATGCAGGTTTGACGTTAGCTTGAGTTTGCAAGCTATTCCCTGCAGCAATCTGATGTATCAGACACTGCTGTATCCACCCTGCCATTAGCTCTGCTGCACTCTGCCAGCAGGAGCATCGCCTGCTTCATCATTTCTCCATAAAAGTGATGCAAGCTCTGTAAGAAGGGAGATACAACTTATTAGACCACCTGATAAATCTGAAAAAAATTAGAAGAAACTCACATCAGGTTTTGAGGTAGGGCTTGGGTAGCTAAAACCTGGGTTGTGTTTTCCAGCTCTACTAATTGGCCTCATAAAAGCCATCTTTTGCATATTACTTCTGGGTGGCTGAGACAACAGCCCTTGTGTTGCCAGCAGAAGCACATGCCAGCTGATACCTGAGTCTTAGAAAAGCCTATTTAAAGGCAGCTCTAAGCTTTGAAATTGCAGCCACCTTGCTGAAGGTAAGCCAAGCACGTGTGGGTTCCCAGAGATAGCTCTGAAAAAAGCGGCTCCCGCCAGCAAGTGTATTTAGGTGTAATTGTATTCATACCAAGTGCATTTGTGATCTCGTTGATTGAGTGCTGCTAAAGGTAGAGTTTTACTTTGTTCACAATCTATTTGACATGCCAAATGAGGGGTGCTTTGGTAGTTAAAAATGCCCCTATATTGATTTGGGAACGATGTCAATGCTCTAAAGCTAATCTTCAATTATCCAAAAAATAGAGTCTACTCTAGTCATTTAACCTGGCATGCTGTATGGGCAGAGGGTTTTCCCGAATTAATTGCCATTTGAACCAGAGCCTGTCATGCAGGAAAAAAAAAAAAAAAGCAGTCTTTTCTCCTCTCTGTGAATCCTTGTGTAAATATCAGGTTTTGCAGCTGCTTACATATGAGACAAGTGTTATTAGTTCAACACTCTGGGCATGCACCAAACCAAGACTTATATTTTCACACTGTTAGCTCAGAGGAGGTCAGAAACCCCATCATTTCTAGTCTGATGGGCTGGATGAGCAGGGAAGTGGGATTTCATCAGCATATTTTAATCATTTTTAGTGTACTTCTTGGTGTCTGCCTGTGGCAGTTCTGGTTATGTGTGTACAACAATCCGAAACTCTGCATATGAAGCGGGAACTCCTCTGGCTAGAAGTTAGTGGAGGTGGACTGGCCTGAAGGAGAAAAGATGCCTGTAGGAAAAAAAAATGGCATAATACTTTTGTTCAGTAAAAAAATGCAGGTGAATTTAGTTAAATGTGTTTTCTGACTCTGTCACGAGACCTTCTCATGCTTCTTTGAGCTGTGTCTCCCTGTTGGCTGGCTCAGAGAGATTGCTCTGTGAAGAGCAGGAGGGGTGCCACTGCCAACCCCTCCTGGGGTCTGAGTTGCTTGCCCTTGCTTTTTATGTATGCAAAAGCAGGAATGTATAGAGGACCCTCCTTAGCATTTCCAACTACAACGTAATGTAGCAATACGGGCACTTGTGACACTGCCTTTGGTTGCAAGTACAGGGGACTGTCCATGCTCTCTTACAGCTGTGGGCTGGTCAGGAGGTTGACTGCAAAGCTTGGCACACATAGTGAGACAATGCTGGGGCATGACATAGACTGTTTTTTCTGCTGTCTTGCTAAGACTGCGCCATTTGATCAAAGGTGCATTTGACTTGGCTCTTTTCTCCTGTGCCTACCCTTTTCAGCTTCCCCCCGGAGGTGGGCTGGGAGCTCTGCTGCATCTCTGCCCCACTTCAAACTTGGACAACACGAGCCACTGCCAAGGGCCAGAATCGAAGGGGTCCAGTGCCACTTCAAGCTGCTCTTGAGAGCCAGCATAGCTAATGCATTTCCTCGGCTCCTCCCTGGATCCTCGGCTGTTCCCCTGGCAGTGAGAAACCCCGAGAATTAAATACCGTGAAAAAGCGTTGTTGAAAATGTTCAAGAGAAACTGCATTTTGAGAGAAAATGCATTTGAAAATGTCAGCATACTGTAAAAGATGATGAAAAAAATGGTGCGAATATATGTTGCTTTACTGTCAAAAACTGAGCAGCCCAAACCTGTCCTGAGCTGCCAAAAATTAAAAACTTTATTTTTTGGCTTGAATATTTTGGTATTCAGATTTTCTCCTGAAAATTCCATTTTTGCTATGGAATAAAAAGCAAGCTATTGGGTTTTTTGGACCCGGTTGAAATCTACTTTTACCTCCTCCCTCCTGAGGTTCCAAATAAATGCTGGGAGAGAGGATAGGGGCATGAGAGCTGTGTCTGCTAGGATGCTGCTCAGGATGTGGATAAGGGATGCCCAGGCATGAAACATGCATTTTGTTCCCCTGCTCTGCCCTGTGGCAGTTGGCTCTGGGAGCCAGCAAGAGCCTCCTTTCCCGAGAGGGCTCCTGACACAAGGGCCCACGTGTGTGAGTGGAACGCAGTGGCGCTGGTCTGTGAGCACACGCCTGCCCACCCGCTGCTCCCTGCCCATGGGCACCTCACCTTTATGGCCCAGGAGTAGTGTGAAGGAGGGCTTTGAGCCCCACCACGGCCTTACAACTTCACACCAGTCAGAGACGCCACCAGTCCTACCTGGTTTTGCCAGCTGTGTGGACTGGGCTCATAAAAGACGTTGCCAACCCGCCACATATTAATCCTGAGATCATCTCAGCCAGGGGAGCTCTGCTGTGCCAGCACTGCATTTTGTCGCAATACCGCTCAGGCTGTCGTCCTCTCCTGCTCCAAGGAGTGAGCAGGAAACTCGTGAGAGTACTAAGTCAGCAGAAAAGAAGAATTTTCTTACATGTCTGCTGATCAGTGGCGATGTAGCTCATGGCAAACCTGCCTCCCCCTCTTCTCCTCTCTCCAGTACTATGTATCTGATTCCAGCAGCCTGTCTATCATGCTGTCCCCATGCTCCTGATGAGGTCCCTTGCTGCAGCGTGCGGAGGTGGTGATGTGCCGCGACCTTCCCAAAAGCGTCCCCAATTAGAAGGAGCCACTTTGGCGCTGAGGCTAAATGGAGGCACAGGCACACACACTCTAGGTGGTACAGTCACCCACACACACATCCAAAAGGTGGTGATCAGTGGAGAAGAGACGAGAAGGGTCTTTTGTATGAGGTTCCAGCGACAAGAGTTTATTCCATGCATGGAAGGTCCACGGACAAGAGACAACATGGAGGGTAAGGGTATAGGTTTATATATGGGGCCGGTGGGGGCGGGCAAAACGTCAGAGCCAATGGTCTGAGGGCAGGGAGGTGGAGTGAGGGCAGAACAAAGGTATAATAACCAATGGGGAAGTAGGAGGGGTGGGCAGGAAAACAGAAACCAATGGGAGAACCAGGAGAGGGGAATTTTCTAGATGGGGACCAAACAAGGTATAAAGGGGAGGGGGCCAAGAGGCAAATCCAGAATACAGAAACAGCATACATCAACAAAATAAAAACAATGCTTTGTGGGAACGCTTCTTGTGCTCACCACAACCTTGAGGACAGTTCAGGACTTAGGGGCTGTCCCACCAGCAGACCTGGTTTGTCCTTGGGCCAGCTGGCCCACCGGTCCTGACCAGTGCGGTCTCACACACCACAACAGTCCCTCAGCCACACACATACCCTGGCCCTACTGCTGAGACCTGTCTGACTCGTGGTGTGGGGGGAACAGTAGCTCTGTTCCAGGAGACCTCACCAATAACAGGAGGTGGCCACTGGATCTGCTGCTGGTGAGGAAGGTAGAAGGACCCCTGTACAGTTGTAGGTGGTGGGAGAGAGAATGGTACCATGTAAGCACTAGACAGGATAAACATCATAATATGACACATCCTAGAGTCCTAGCAGGGATTAAACCCTGTCAGCATGTCCAGGACAAAGCACCTCTGTTCTCATTCACACAGGGGCATTGAGCAAGACTATGGTCAAGACCAGTAAGTCCAAAAGTGTGACACTCCTGGATCACCAAGAGGGACAACTGAGGATTTAGTCTTGAGGATATCACCAGGAGACCTTCACAAAACCTTAAAAGAAGCCACTGCATTGAAAGAGGCTCTTTTAGGGCTCAGGGGATGTTATGATTCTGGCTTGAAGTTTCTTACTTCTGGATGTGCTTACCATCACTCAAGACACCCTCGCCAAGTTTTGTGCATTGACACCTCTCTTCTAGGGAGTGGTCTGAGAGCTTTTTTGGCATTGTCTAGAAAATGGAGGGATGATGAACCTAAAATGAAGGGAGTAGCGCACTGTCTCCTTTTACTCCAGTCAAACAGCTGCCAGAAGGTAATGGCAGTGGTAGTTCCATTACTACCCCTACGGCTGTCGGCAGCCTGGGCTAGATTTGAACAGCTGACAACTGATCCTCCTTTCAAATCACCCATTCTTCATTTTACCTAGAGTTTTACACCAAGTAGCCATGCAGCAGCTAAAATGCTGTCAGATTATAGTTTTTGTATTATTATATTGTTGAACCTGATGTGATGTTGTGGGATTGGATTGTCTGTATTTATATATATGTAACTGTACCTTCTCTCTCTTTGACTAGACAAGCACTCCAAATATTGGGAATGTTTGCAAGTTCCTAATTTTTTAATGAATCTGGAAAAAAGAAGATAGTAAAAAGAATTTAAAAATTATAGAAACTGTTTTAAAAATAGCAATAAATAAATTAAATAATAAAATCAATTATTATCTATCTTGCACAACTCACAGCCTAGGCTGACATCGAATCTTTTTAGTACAGCAGGCACATCTTGAAGACATACCATTATTGCTAACCATCTGAATTCTTCTAGCTTTAGTGGCTCTGTGATTGGAAGTGCTCAAAGTCTAGGCACAAGTACTAATATTTCAGAACAAAAGTAAATATTCATTTATTACAGAAATTGTACTTCTTTCAAACTTTTCATTACATTGTCATGACAACATCAAAAATGGTTAGTTGAAATGCAGTTTTACCTTATCAGCCTTTGCGTGTGATCTTGTCAGTTTTTCTGTATAATAAATTCTACTAAATATGTGAATATACAGCTGTTTATCTGCTCAAAAGGGCAACAGTTCCTCAGCAGAGAACACTTTGCATGAAAATGCAGTTATTGTTTTGGATGGAGTAATGAAAGCAAAGGATGTTAGGTAATAAGAAGGTCCTGGGAGAGTTGGAGGAGCAGGGGCTACCTGGGCAATGGCTGGGCTTGCCCATGTCCTGTCCCAGTATAATCTCCCCACCTTAGGTTTCAGCAAGCTGAGCTCTTTCTGCAAAGAAATTGGCAGAAATATTCCTTAGCATGCAACAGGCAGAAAGTGGCAACTGATAAATATATGTCTTTCCTGCTTCCCTCCCTCCTAATTCTGCAAACATTTAATTATGGAAGTCACAAATTAACAAGACTATTGTCCTTTCTTGTCCTTCCTCTCCCTTAAGGCCACATCACCCCCTTGATATGTCAGTGGTCAGTACTTTGGAAAATCAGTTTGACTCCTTCTTCCCTCCCTGCAGGTGCTGTGAGTCATTTGCCTGAACATTGCTGTGGAGGACACAAATGCTTTGCTCAGTGCTCACTGAGGTACTTCGCTCAGTGCTCACTGCAATACTTTGAATCACAGATTGGCCTTGGGCTTAAAACTTACATATTTTGAAGGGCCGTACATGTTAGTAACTGTGCAGGAACTCAGAGGGATTGTATCTTTAAAAATACGCATTTTGATGCAAGAGCTGCCAATTGGAGAAGAGATAGACAAAGCAGAGAAACCGTATTATCAAAACAATAAATGGACAATATGCACCAGTGTCCCAATATCATCTCCAGTTCCTCAATTCCTGCCTCTTCAATCCTTTGTAAATGAAGGCACATTTTCATCTCTGCTTCCAAAATATTATCAAAGGGTTATTAAAAAAGTCCTCATATGCTCTTTCATCCCCATTCATCTTCTAATACAAGTCTGGAAATATTCCTACTGGCATAGAAAGATTTTGACTCAAAGTCTGTCTTGATTACATAGTGGGCAATCTGCTCCTCACTGGCTGACCTTATTAACCCTGATTGATGTCTAGGAGACAAAATGGTTATGGTGCTCAAGAAAAGACCTTAAGCATTGCTGTACCAAACAACAAGGAGTCATAAGATGATCCTCCAAGGCAAGATTTAAAACCAAGACAAAACATGCTGGGTTCTTTCAATTCCACTTGATGGACTTTTAAGTTTGTGCTTGCTTCACATGATGCTGTTTAACAATGAGAGTTAGCAATGCACAGATGAAAGCAAACAAGATGTGATTCCAGTAGCTGGGACTTCACCATACATCACAAAGACATGGCAAAGGAATCTGATACACCACATCACCAGTCCCACTCTCCTGCCAGAAGTCCACAGGAGTTCACAGATTACAGAGCTTCTCCAGAAATTCACTCTATGGGAAAACCACCAGCATTCAGCTGATTAAATAGAGTTGTATACTCAGTTATATGCTTTGTGAGGGAAAGAAATCCTTTCTCTTGTCTTTTTCAATTTGCTAGTAACTTTTAAAAAATGAGAATCCCAGAATCTGTTGCTAAATAATTCTAGAATTTGCCTGTTGAGCTTTAATAACTAGTGGCAATCTGAATAAAACTGAAAGTAAGTTCAGGAACTGTACTGAACAGGAGACTCAGGCACTGCCTTCAGTCTCAGATATTCACACCCATAAAGCAGAACTGTAAGAAAGCCATAATTAATTTCTGTTTATCTCCCCCATTTTCACAAAGTCGGGTTTATACTCTGTCCTGTGTGCAGTCATTAGCACGTAATAACATAAGTAACTATGTTCCCTTATCAAACTGAGTTGTTCATCTGCTTTTCATCTTCTGCAGGTTCAGATGGCTGTGTGTACACAGTCACAGGTGTACGTGCACGGTCTGGTTTGGATTTGACACTTCCTCTCTCATCCATTCCAAGCAAGGCAGTGATGAGCGTTTTGTATCTCTGAAGTCCATTTCCTTTAGCTGCTCCTTGTCATTTCCTAGCAGGATTTGTCTGTGTATGTGAAGGCACAGCTGGAGAGGGGTGATGTTTGTCCTTTTTTTTCCTACAGCTGCTCTCTCTGTGTGTGTGAAAGCTGTCAAGGAGGCTTGTTGGTCACAATGAGGAGCAGTAGAGGACTGTGACCTTGGAGACTTCTCAGGACCCAAATCAGCTCCCTGGTTTTAATTTGGTACTTCCTGGTGTTTTCGATGTATAATTATTTTCACTTTTTGCTTCTTGGAAAATAAATTAATGAGAAATGGGGAACTGAGAAGAAAAGCTGGGTGTCTTGGGCTAATCAGAAGAGGCAGGAAAAGAGCAGAAACAATTCCACAGCTAGGGAATGTGCTAGAGATTAAATGAACCAAAGTTAAACCTGGCTCCAAGTTTGCAGCAAAGGAGCAGCTGTAAATGAGGAAAGGACAATATCAGAGGCAAAGGTGGTGTTCACAGAGGCTGTGAAATCAAGGGCGGGTACTAATAGACTTCCTTCAATGTGTACCACACCATAGCTGTCATCCAACAACAGCATTAAAAGGCACTGAAAGCTGAATTTAAAATGTCCTTTTCTAGACTGATTTCACAAAAAGCCACATCCCATCTATGATTGACACAAAATTTGCCAACAGAATGAGGGCTAGGTCCTCTAAGAAGAACACGTCTTACCATGGAAATCTCTACCTTTTTTTTGTTAAAAGCATGCTGTCAAAATGATACCTGCTTATTTCCTAAAATGAGCTAAAAGTAGCTTGAGGATTACACCTGTCTTTGCCAATTTCTATCATTAAACAATTTCCTGTCTCCAGTTTTGTGCTTTATTTCCTGCTGGTGTCTAAAGGATGCACGCTGACAGCTGAAGAAAACGACTGTTGTGAAACACTGGCACTGCCTGTGGGGCCGTGATCAGCAGCAAGACTGACTGGTGAGCCTGGGTGAGATGTTTTCTTTTGTTTTGATCAATCGTTTAGCGTGAGAAAAATGCGGCTTTGGCAGATCTGGCACTATTCACTAATTGGGCTGAATGTACAGATTGACTAAAGCACATGCTTATGGTTTGGGTGATCCAAGTTCAACTCCGCCATCTGCTTCAAGCCTCATCTTCCTGCAGCCCTCGCTGAGCAGGCTCTGGGCTGAGCAGAGCTGGCAGGTGCAGAGTCGCTCTCAATGAAGCTGTTACACTTTGCATACAAAGATTAAATATTTATTAGCGCTGATGGTCCTCTGTGCCCCAGCTCCCACCTGGGTGCCCGAATCAGTGCACTGCAACGCTCCCTCTGGAGCAATTCATGTTCAATGTAATGTGCAAAGTGAGACCACACCAAGGGGAGAGGCTGCTGAAGCCTTTCGGTGCTGCGTAACAGTTTGCAAGGATAAGACAGTCTCCTGGGGAAGGGATGCAGTTACAAATCTCCTTGTACAGAGGAAAGCAGGGCAGAATTGGGTTTTCCTCCACTCTGAATGTGTGCCAAGCCTGAGGCTCTGTGGAGTTCCCCTTTGGGTGTGGAAACTTCTTCACTCTGAGCTATGCAAAGGACCATGAAAAGTGCTCAGGAAGCCTGAGCCTGCAGGGGACATTTTAAATCCTTTGTACTAGCATCCTCACCTGGCAACTTTGGGGAAATTCAGTAAATCAGAAGAGCTGGAAACAAGTGGAGAGATGCTTGGGTAAAGGGCTGCAACACTTTGTAGAATAATTAAAACTAAGAATAGCTGCATTCTCTTTTGGCTTTTATCAGTTTAGGTGAGAGGCATTCAAGTATTTCTGAGGTCTAAAGATTGCCCCAATCAACAACACAGCCGTAGAAATGATTCTTTCCTTCAAAATGTCACAGGCCATCTACAGTAGGTAAATATAGTTCAGACACAAATACGTTTTTAGACGAAGAGTGTTCTTTCAAATCTTTTTTCCTCTCTCTGAGAGTGCCAAGTAGCACCAGTTTGGAAGTAATTTCTGAAATGTGGACATCTGTCTTCTAGGATCTGTACTGAAAACACCATCTTTTTTCATATGGCTCACCAAACAAGTCATTCATTAGTAACTAGTTTCAATTTGTAATGACTTTGGGTCTGATTATTGGTTGTAACTCTTGAACTTTGTGCCACTGTCAGTGGGGTTTGCAAGAGCATACATCCGGGTGCAGAACTGAATCTGTCCCTCTTTCTGGTCAGACTGTTTTCATCGGACACTTCACAGCTCTTCATTGATACCCAGAGCACTTCTAATGTCTGAGAAAGAAAAAGTTGCAGAAGAACAAATATGCCATAATATTACTCTAAAAATAACAGTTAATCTCCTGGTTGAGATGTTAATTTATAGAAGAAAATGCTTTGGAATATACCCTGAATCTTGTAATTAAGTGACTGGCTTTTTTCTCGAGGTGCTTAAGCAAACTTCTGTCCTTAGCTGAGAAAATATGTGCTGTGTTCTACACCCAGATCTTTGAGCAGTAGTTGAAAGGTATTTCACGAGTCCACATGCAAGAAAAAGTGTTTAATCAGTCTGAAGTAAGGTATAAACAACCTCAGGAAGTTTGGAATACGTTATTAAAACTGTTCTCTAGTATCCTTGTTACAGGGTGTTTTGGCATTTCATCTTTTAATGTAAACTTATTATGTAAGTCACTTGTTGGCTCGCCTCTGGTCTGTCCCATGATCTCTCATTAGAAAATCACATTGTTTTGTAAGTGGGGTATAAAAGAGAGACTGTGTGTTGCTATTTATTTAATGATTCATCTGTGTTGCTTTCCTCCTCTTCTAAACCCCCTCTGTATCTGAATTTCAGTCTACCTGTGTCTCAGGCATTTCTCCTGACTCCTGTCTCCATCCCATGTCTTGGGCATACCTGCACTCAAAGATGTCCAGGCTGGCTTTGGTCACTGCCCTGAGCATGGTGTCAGGGATGTGCTGGCCCTCTGGCCCTGCTGCCGTGAGGGGAGAGGCCATGGCACCCAGTGCACACAAAAGCCAGCATTAGAATACTAAGGACACTGAGGAGGAACCCCTTTGCCCCCCTGTTACAGGGCATGAGCTGAGCCTCCCCAGAAGATGGCCCTTTCTACGGCCCGTACACCATCCCATGGCAGGCACGCTGCCACATTCAGGCTTTGCAGAGAGAGGTGATGCGCTCCCTAAACCTCTGCAGAAACCAAGAGGTGTTTAAACCTCTTTAAAAAGGGAAATGGGGCACCCAGATATTTGTGTTTTCAGTTTCCAGTCAGTGCCTTGACATCTTACCTCGCATTTGATGTATTAAACTAAAGAATGCCACAGACAGATCCTGTACCTAGAGGATTTTGAGGATCAGCCAAAATATTAATCTTTGATAAAGCTTTGAGGCCCTGTAGCTGTGGATGCAACAAGTGCTGTTGATTATTGCTAAGGAGGTATAACTATACGTGATCACAGGAAAATATGAAACATGAATATGAAATATTTACAGCTCTGGACAAGGAAAAGCATCAGGTAGTTAATTTTCTTTGACAGCACATTTGAAATGAGTAGGTCAATGTGTTCCTAGGATGACATCTGATACCTCAGTCTTCAAAAGTCTTCAGACTTTTGTCACAGGGCTATAATCATCTGTCTCTTTAAAAGACCCCTGACCCTGTCCTTTTATCAGTCGTGCTCCTCATGCTGAATAGAACAAAGATCATAAATCACCCTGCAAATCAAGTAATGGGGCTGAAAACAGCTGAGAAATGGGGACCACTGAGCACCATCACTACCACCAAAGCAAAAGTCAGCTCGAGCTTGTGGTGTGGTTATCTGAAATGCCCAGAAGCCCCAGAATCAGTATGTACTCAGCCTCCCTCAGGGCTTCCTGCACTGCCTATCGGACCATCAGGCATTGCTGGCACTGGGGCCACAGGTGCCGGGCCTCACAGGGCACCGGGGGTGGCTGCAGGAGGAAGAGGACGAAGACGGGGGCAAAGCAAACCTTCAGAAATATTCTAAGGCATTGCCAAAACTTGCCATGCTCATGCAGAAGCAACTGGAAGAAATACTTTGGTGGCAATGAGTCCATAAAGAAACCCATGAAGGGGACATTGCCAGTGTTTGCAGATACTTTTTCCAAAATTGCTTTGGAGGTGGAACCAACCCTGAATATTTCTTTGCTCTTCTTAGTACAAAGGCATGTTTAAGACACCATTTTGAAAAGGTTATTAAGTGGCTGCAAGGTGATGTATTGGAGACTTTATTAACAGAGCTATGAGGTGAGGGGTGATCAGCAGGATCAGAGAAGCTCGAATGCAGCAGTGGCAGGGGTGGTGTGGCTGGGGAGAGAGTAGGTGGCTGCAGTGGCCAGGAGGGAGGGCAGCAGCCTGTAGCACCGTGGGAAGGGGAGAAAGCTTACGAGCATGTGCTTGTGGAGGCAGAGAATACACCGCAGCTGGTTACCTAGTCTGCCCTCCTGGCAAGTTGAAGCCCATCAGTAAAAGCTGCCTATGGTTGTTATACACTATAGTTATGACATATAACAATAGTTACACACTATTGTCCCTTAAGAAGTAATAATGTGTTAATGATACCTTACCTATTAATAAGTACTATAATTTAAGTAACACAGAATTCTCCAGTTCTTTCTCTGGCTCTACGTTTTACTCCCTCTGAAAAGTGCAGGTCTGTATCTACTTATTTGCTTATCTGAATTGCTTTTGCTGCTTTTGCTACCACTGCTTTAAATTTCCTAGGAAACCAGCCTGCAAAGCTGCTGTAGGAATTCAAAATTTCTTCAAGGTCACTCACATCAGAGGTGTTGCTCAAAGCTTTTAAAATAGCTAGCCTGGTGCTGAGTCAAGCATATTTTTCTTGACTTGGTTTGTATTAAAGGCCTGAGCCACAAACCTTACTCAGGAAAAACTTTATTTTAACCAGGGCTTTGGCTCCTGTCGCGTCCTGGCTTTGCTTGCTTTAGTAGAAATCAACTTGCATGATACCCTGACCCACACATATAGTTTGACACTAACCTTCTTTGACCAAGGTATCCCTGCTTGTCCTGTGCAGGCAGTGGTTATCACAACTGATATGGATGTAACAGTGAGGGAGAGTTTGGACAAAGCACCTGGACACAGCCAGTTCCTGAACCTCAGGCACCGCTGGGTAAGGCCATTGTGAAGACCAGTCCATTCTTCTGGGACAGCAGTCGGATCTTTGCAAAATATTCCCCCTCAACTCCAGCACCATTGTCCAGCTACCTTGTCTGATGCTAATAAATCTTCCAAGGCCCCAGTTTTTTCTCACTAGAGCAGAAGTAGACTTATTAGCTTGAAATGTTATTTCAGAGAGCAGGAGAGTGAGGTGAGGCAATAGTAACTGAGTAGGAAATGAAGGTGGCCTGTTCATGCAGCACAGATGTTCCCAGGAGGTCCACTAGCTCCTGGACCTGCTCCGGGTGTGGGGCTGGGCTCTGCAACTGCATGGAAAGAGCAGAGTATCTGGCTTGACTCTCAGATTGGTGTTTACAAGGCAGGCAGAGGAAAAATGGATGTTTTACTTGAAATGTTATGGAAATCGTTCAGAAATAATGCCTGCAGAAGGCAGTTCTCAGAGTCTATTTCTGTTCATAAAAGGCGTGCACCAGAATCAAAAATTCTGCAAATCCATTTCCTTTTGTTTTATCACTGCTAAGTTCATGAACTAAAAGAGGAGTCTGAACAATTTGACTCAGTTTCCAAGAGGAATTATTAGGTTTAACTTTTTAAAAAATATGTATACTCAAACCTATTGTTTTTTTAAGATAAGCTGGGATTTTTCCCTCTACACAACAATAGTTAAATCTGATACTCAGTTACTTGGCTAAGAGGCTGATAGGATTAAAACCTAAAAATACAAAAGATAGAAACCAGATTGTGTTATCTAAAATATACATCCTCTCCTGTCGTGCTGGTAACTTAAGTTCACACAGTGTAAACAGAGAACTAACAAGCTCTGGTATTGTCATTTGGGCTAGGGATTTTTTTTTTAAACATAAACTTGCTCCAAGCAGCTCACAGAGCTCTCTGAGAGAGCAGGTACATAGGTTTCAATGTGTCTTCAGTCCACTAGTGTTTGATTGATATAGTACAGTACTCCTGTTCGTATAAATATTTGAAGTTTGAAAAACCTTCTGGTTTTAATTCTGTTAAGAAAACCCAACAGTTTAAGCTAACTTCCCATGGCAGAACGGTACTTTCACACACACACACACATATCTGTGTGCAGCTCTGCTTCTTGTGTGTAGATCCCCACCCAGAATGATGCGTTTCACGTAACCACGTGGCCTTCCTTGTTTCTTACAAACCAAGAGGAAGGTACCAGGGGCCTGATCCAAAGCCAGCTGATTTTTTATATTCCTCATTGACTTTGGAGGACACTGGGTTAAACAGAGTTGTAGGGCTACTTGCTTTCTGGGTTTCACGTGTTTCTAGGGATTCCAGTCGTTCTCCTCACCCCTCATGCAAGCTGCAGTCCCAACACAGCAGGTTACAAAGGCTTGGAGACCTCAAGGAATCTACTAGTCTGGATGTTCAATTGATATGGAAGCCTTTTTGTTGCATTCACCGCTTTCTGAAAACATAATGCTACATTTTTATCTTGCTGTTATGCGAAAAATGTTACCAACTAGATAGGTCCCTCATAAATGAGTATCTGAGAGAAGGAAAGTGGGAACACTGCAAATTCTTGTCATCCTGGGGCATGGGCAAAAGCAGCGAGTAAAGAAACCTGGAAGAAAACTGGAGTAAAGAAAACTGGAAGAAAATGGTCAACAAAGAAGGAATTGTAACTGACATTAAAAAATATTTCTGAGATGTTTTTCTTGACAAATTGAGAACTGGAAACCATGTGTAAAAAGCTTCAAACAAGGAAAATAACAACTAAATGTCAGAAAAACAGAGAGGCTGGTTCCATAGTCAACGAAGGCAAAAGACACAGCAAAGTCGAAGGCATGAGACAAAACCAGACTCCTGTGCTCTGGGCTTGCCTGTTCTCAAGTTTTTATTTTTTTCTTCTAGCCTCTGAGTGAGTTTCTCTACTAGGACTTCTCCTTGCCTACACTCTAGCACTGAAAATACCATTCTCCTGGTTACCAGTGTGTATTGCAGCATTGGCGAGCTCAGTTATCACAGATGGGGAGGGGATGTCTGACATACTCCATTTCCAGCCTTGGAAGGACTTTCAATTTAACACTAATAAACCCAAGCAGAAATCAGAAGAAATTTTTCAGATGCCACTTGTGTGCCAGCAGTAACTTGGTGTCTGCAGCAGCCAGTGACAAGTGTGACTCACCGAGCACAACGCTGCTCCCAGCACAGCAGGGAAAGGCCCGGAGATGCCTCCATCACAGGATGCACATCCTACGGATTCTGCCAAGTGAGTTGGGAGCCACAGTTTGGCTCCCAGTGAGGAGGGAGCTTCAAGGCTTTGCCACTTCACTACCCTAGCTCCTCCATGTGTTGGTGTGGCTTTGTCCATAGTTTTTTCAGGGAATTAGAGAGTCCATTGCAATGGCAGTATTTTCTTTAATTTTAGGCAGGATTGTCAACTCTTTTGCATGGAGTATTTACTGTCTGGGAATTAGGAGCCTCCAAGCACAGCCAAAATATTGAGAGCCATCTGCATTGGTTTCATTGTCAGGATGGCCTTTGTACTTCATTGTACATAGAATCATGGAATAGTTTGGTTTGGAAGGTACCTTAAATCATCTAGTCCAACTCCCTGCCATGGACAGGAACACCTTCCACAAGACCAGGTTGCTCAAAGCCCCTATTCAGCCTGGCCTTGAACACTTACAGGGATAGGGCATCCACAATTTCTCTGGGCAATTTACTCCAGTGTCTCACCACCCTCATCATAAAAGTTTCTTCCATATATCCAATCAAAACTTACCCTCTTGTAGTTTAAAAGTGTTGTCCCTTGTCCTGTGGCTACAGACTTGGGCAGAAAGTTTTTCTCTGCCTTCTTATCTGCTTGTGCCCACACGAAGTCTGTGATGCATGGAGGAGCTAGCAAATGTGTGTCAGCAGGGGAAGAGGTAAAGCCAGCTCGTTGTGAAAACTGGGGTGAAGCAAGACCACTTGTGGTGTTTATCCAAAGCTGCTCAGACCAGGTCAGTTCTATATCCCTGCAGGTTGCTTCCCTGGAGCAGCTGCCTGGTAACCTGCAAATAGCAGCTTCCCTCAGTCCTGCACCCTTGTGAGAGACACCACTTCTCTGGGAGAAGTTATTTCAGAGTCAGGAAGCCTGTGGAAGGAATAAAAGGCTGCCTCTAGTAAGGTGTGAGCTCGAAAGCCTACACAGCATACTGTGCTGTGCTTCTTGATACTTAGAATTGAATACAATTGCAAAGTTTAAGAAGGTAGGCTGTCTGCTTTAACTTTACCTTTATAACTTATTTGTTTGCTGTTTTGTTTTTTTAATTCTGGCTTATACAGGTGGAGCCAATCTATGCATTAGCTTGTTCCTGTCTTCCTGTGGCTTAGCCATGTATTTTAAGACTGTTTTCCTTTACAGGAAATGGGAAGCTGTGGAATGCAAAGTATCATTTTAGTAAAAATAATACTGCCTAACAAACCCCAAATGATTTAGTGTATGCAAAAAAGTCAGATATACCAGAGAGACTCACTTGGAAAGTGTGTTTGGTGTTTAATTTTTTTCCACACTGCACTTTTTAAAGTTAGTTGGATACATCTAGAGAGGCTGACTTGAGTAGGTGGTTTGTTATTCATCACTTATTTTTCAGCCATTGCTCCAAGCATACACAAAATACAAACATATTCATTCTGCACCATTGTCTCCAGCAACATTTCTGCACAGTCAACACTGTCACTTCTAACACAGTCAACCTGAAGCCATTATCCTATACAGTACAGAATTGCCACCAACAACATGAAGTCCAAGGAAAGCAGGCAGCTAGTTGTCCTTTGGGACAAGTTACTGGTTAAAAAGCAAATATGAATGTATCAGAGATTCCTTATTCACTGGTAAAAAAATCTTTCTTCTTAAAATAGTAGAAAGCTACTTTTTTTAGTGTTATACTGAGGACTGAGAACTTAGTCAAAAAGGTGATAGTGAGTGTTTCTAATTACCTAGAAGACAGATTAGTGCTGGGGTGATCAGTGGCCTGCAGTACATGGCTATGGTCTGCAAGTGCAGAGCCTCGCAGGGACAAATTTGGTTTCAGTAATTTCACCTCCTCGGTGATCTGGCTGCCATCCCTTCCCTCCCAGTCTCCCCACACATGCACAGGTGAAGCAGATCAGCTAATCAAGTAGATGACCCAATTTGTGAATATTTTCCATGGGCAGAGGTGAAAATTGGGACAGTGAGATGTACAGAGGACAGTCCCTTCAGGTTGACTTTGGGTGTGGGGCATGGTTATAGCCCCCAAATGCTTTGCCCTTGCAAGTGCTGAAGGTTCATGACTATGAGTACAGTTTGCCATTTGCAGCTTTCACATTCTAGGCACCAGGAGTTCAGGTGCTGGTGGGTGTTGGAAGGGGTCTGTGGCTTAGCTGCCCACCAGCCAAGACACTGTGCCCAGCAAATCCTTATGTGCCAAGGTGTCTTCAAGAAAAGCAGGCAATCAGTTTGCAAGCTATTAATTTATTTAAGCTGGAACTTGTTGCACACACTAAATTTATTTGCACTGAATAATTCCATCCTCACTGCTGAATGGTTAGTTTTGTTTGTGGATGGACTGCAGGAATGAACCAAGACTTTTCAGCATCTGTAACTCAGTTTTGACCATGCAGAGTAATTAAAGAAAGTATACTGAATAAAGTATGCTTTAGCTTGCATGTTGCAGAGACTTCCCTTGGCAGATCCAATTACTTTCAAATTCAGTGATAGGGTGACATTGTTCTGGCAGAAACTCTCCACAGCAATGTTATCAGAACAACTTTCAGCCAGCACACATGGACAAGAAAGTCAGCCACAGTTCCACGGACCTGGGACCAACCCTAAGAGCCCTAAGGCTCTGTTTTGCTTGCCAGGGAAATGAGAGAGGATGTGCATGGTGCCACAGCAAAATACAAATTAAAAAGAAGCTGTGAATCCACTGACAAGCAAGGTAACCATACCAAGCATATCTCTGCCATGCAGCTGTGTCAATTTGGTTAAAATATTTACATTTTATACATGTCAAAAATATAAAGCATGCTACTGTGTCTTTCTTAGAAAAAGATGGTAAGTTTAGTAGTGTAAGTAAGAGAGAGAAACCCTTATTTTATCAAAAATTTTGCTACAGGTATTTTTCTTCTTTTATATGACTGCTTATAATAAAACATCAGTGGGAAAAACATAGGCCATTGCTATAGCAGATCATCCTTTGTGCTGACCACAGCATCAGGCAAGTACAGCTTCCTGAGACACCATTTGGCATCATGATTTTTTTTCTCCTGGACATCATCTTTTTGTTTTGAAAGAGGGGAGAAGAAAACAACATTCACCTGCTGTTATCTCATGGATGCCTCATGCCTATTCATTTCATTTAGTTGTTTTTCATATTCCAAAGTAAACACATACTTCCTCACAGTGTTTGGTGCTTGCCATGTGCTGGAAGACAGATTACTGCTATCTGGTGCCTTCTCTTCTGTTGAAAAGGAGTCCAAATCAGCAAGGTCTTCTACCTGTGAGTAATATTTACTCAAATAAATGGGACACTGCATAGAGATTACTAACTTGAGCAAAGATTGAAAAGTCGGTTTTGCTCTTAGGAAAACACTCCTGAAGGTGAACAGAAAAAGGCAGAAATACAAGCTGAGAGAAGGAAAAAAAGACAAACAAAAAACTCCCCAAAAACCTGAAGGTCAGATCTTTGGGTCCTAGAATATACCTCCTGCATAGAATTTGCAGGTAAACAAGTTGCAGGCAAAAATGTTATGTTCACAATTAAGCATTAGGGAGTTAATTCCATTTAGGTCCTTCAGTGCTTGATATGTGGGTACCACCGGATGATTGATGGTTACTTATATCAATCACACCTGGTCATAAATACTGGCTGTGAAAATTACACCTCGGTGCTTAAAATCCCAAAAGCAAAACGGATGCTAACATCAGGGCAGCCCAAATAGCATGCCTCATTTCTTTCAAAGAATTACAAGTGAGAAAAACCCCATCAGTGCCAGTGCTTCTTGTTTGTAGTGGACTTGGGGTCAAATCTTCACCAAGAAGAGTAAATGCTGTAAATGGAAGCACCCAAATGCAAGCTGGAGTTTAAAGTGGTATCTACTGCCAAAAACATCACATAAAGCCTGACACTTCCACTGTGATGTGGTTAAAACTCACACCAAAATCACTGAAGGAAGGATCATATCCAAAAAATGTGGCCACAGGTAGTGATGGCAATTTGAATGTTGTAAAGAGTGAACTCTTAGATCTAGGGATGCTCTCCAAATCCTCAAAGTGCCCCTCACTCCCAGCTGGGAGTGTTGCCCTTGTTCGGAAGGGCTGGCTCTGATTATCACGGAAGCTTTTGCTCATCTGCCCTATTTTCATGAGACTGCCTGTGCAATACCAGTTTGAATAACTGGCCTTTTCATTTTCCTCGCAAACAAAATGAGGCTTTTTAAAAACCAGAACCACAAGAGTAGATACAGGCTTTCCAGTAGACTGTATTAGCACTACCAAATTATTCAGATTTGATTCCCATTGCTTTGCATTGTCCTTCTAGTTATTAAATGCAAAATCTTTGTTTAAGGCAAAGTGAGAAAAACAAAAATTTGCTTTTGCCCTTTTGTTTCTCAGCTATTAGGCCATGGTGCCATTTCAGAGGTCCAATGTGTTGGAAATAGGTGAAGATAAGGCCATTTCCAGAGTAATTCTGGGTTCCTCACACCCTGTTACCTCGTTGTGAGATTGGTGAAAGGCTTTTTACTAAGTTGCTGTAGGTCCAGAAGTTGAAATGCTGCATTAAGATATATTTCTGAGTTGTGCTGCTGGGCCCAGTTGTCTCCAGAACCGAGAACTGGGGATGCTTTTTGTTAGCTAGAAAAAGCCTTTAATAGACATTTTATTCAATGTAGATCAGTCTAGCTTTGACATCCTAACTTTCAGTGTCCTTTTTTCACGACAAAATATATTTCTTTTGTAATAGTGTCATACTTGCATTTGGTGTTATTTATTTTTACTCTTGAAGGGACAAGTTTGCTGCTTTATTTGTGCAGTTCACTTGTAACAAAGTAATACTAAGATTACAGTGCAAAAGTACAGGATTCTTCCTTCTCTGTGTTCAGTTTTGCTTCTTTAAGTGTCTATACCTAATATGTATGTATGAAAAGTGCTGCTATGGAAGATTTAATTTGTTGAGAAGCACAGCCATTGATTTGTGACTCTTTTCTTCTGCTGTAGTCTCATCTATTGCATTAATGCAAATCAAATAATTTTCTTTGTGAAACAATACCTTTTATACATGTGTACAGCATTTTTATTACAGCTCCAGTTCATAAAAGGTACACATTTACCTTAAAAATTCAACTTCTAGGCTTCTTTAGTTTGTTTTTGTTTTTAATTTAAATTTAAATTTAAATTTAAATTTAAATTTAAATTTTAATTTTAATGTTAATTTTAATTTTTTAGTAATGAAGAGTTTAGCCCCAAACAAATATTTTTTCAGACCACTCTTGTTAGGCGTGAATGGTTCTTAAGTTGCTTAAGTGCTAGGTATTAGAAAAATTCAGTTTGTGAGAACCCTTTTACCAGTGCTGGTAGCTTTGGTCCAAGTCTCAATCATTGCAATACTCTAAGGAAAGATGTCAGTATATGAGCTTGTGTATGAGCTGGGTGTGGCTCAAAACAGACTTGTTTCCATATCTTCGTGGAAGTCTAAAATTTTGAAGCCTTTGTTTTCAGAAAATATCTTTTGCACCATTTAATGATTGCCAGCCTCTGAATCGCTTTCCTTTTGGCTGACTCCAAAGTTTCCATGACACCGGATTACGGAACCATAAGAAACATGCCTTGCAGATTCAATTACAGCCTGAGAGAAGAAAGGTGAATAAGATGGAAACTTGCAGCAAGAGCGAAAAGCTTCTCTCTTTAAAGAGAATCCAGAATAATATACTTAGGAAAGGAGGGGGTTTACCTTAAATACTGTGAAAAAATGGAACAGCAGTTTCCTGAAAATAAAATGAGGCTGATGTGTATTCTCTTGTGTGTGTCATTCTTGTAAAGTGTATCTTTTTCACAAGCTGGTTAGAGTTGAGATGATAATTAGCATGTCAAGTAAACTGTCTTAATTTCCTTGTTCTTGCTTCCCTCCTAGGATGACGCTGCCTGAAATGTGTTCTAACAAACATGTTTGTCAACGAAGAAATCACAGCAAATGCACAAGTTAATGACAGTGTTAGCTGCTAGTTTGGCATCCCTCTCTGACTTCATTGTCAAATCTTTTGGCAAAGGTAGCCAGCAATACGCTCAGGTACACACAGACCAGCTTGGGGAATCTGTACAATACATTATAGTCCAATATTTCTCCTCACAGTCAAATTAACTTAGAATTTAAAGTGTTTTAGCAGTTCTGATGGGGCTCTGTACCTGCATACACTCCTGGTCTGAAATGCATAAAAAGCCCAGTCATACAGCTCTAATTTAAATTAACTTTATCCTTTGTAGCATTAGCATTAATTCTGTGAAACTAAATGCACTGTAATTACAATAAATCCATTGGGTTTTCTAGTCCATTAAAAACACAAATGAGGAAAAAAAAATGTTCCTCCCTTTTTCCCCTCCCCAGAAGGCAGAGGTTTTGAACTGGGAGATAAACAGTTATTTCAGGAAGTCCAGGTGTAAATATGAATGACTTTATCATTTCTGCTTCAAAGCATCCTATCGTGGCAAGTATAAAAATATAAATGCAGACATATAAAATCAATAATACCACATTGATAAGGAAATACCTTTGTCAAGTACAGTGTTAATTACTGGCACAATGATATTACTAAAATGAAAAAAAAACCTGAGGGGGCAAAAAGGAAAAAGAAAAGGAAATTCAAAAGGGAAGTGTTATAAGGGAAAGCCATGCTACCATCTCAGAAAGAGATTGTAAACTAGGTAATATCTTCTCATTTCAGGGTTCACTGGAGTTAATAATCTTGAATGTTCTGCTCATTCCTGAATCTTCATGGTCAAGTAGCAAATACCTAGCCAAGGCCCTTTGATGTGAAGCAATATTAAAATGCATTCCATGCACCAATAATAATACCACCTCTCACTTATGGCTGCGAAGTCTTGGTCACGTTTTCACACTGGACACTGCAGTAAGAGCCTTTGTCCACACTGGCTGAACTGCTGCAGTCTTTCAGCACAAAGCTTCTGGCTTGTCAGAAGATGCTCTTTACAGATCAGCTTTTGGGTTAATTAAAACAAATGAAGCATTTGTGAATTTTGAGTGCTTGTCCTGACAATGTCAGTCTTTTGATATACCTCTTTGTTAACATTGCTCAGATTTGAAAAAGTAGCAAGGGTGAGAGTACACCCTTGGAGTACAGGAGGCACTTTGTGTTCACTTCCACTCAGCCTAGAAGTGTATTGTGGCAGGCTTATTTCAGCCAAAAAGCTTTCTTTTTTCTTTTTTGTTTTCTTTTTTTTCTACTTCCAGAAACTAGCATTGGGATTTATGGCAAACACTCCTGCTTTTGGGTTGCTGGGCTGCTTCTCTGCCTTTCATCCAACTGTGTGTGCTCTTTCCACAGCAGGTTCTGCTTAACCTGGTGCAGTCAGCAGTGTGATCCAAGAGGAGCCAGCGGTGCCCACATCTCTGCAGTGGGGTGTCCCTTTGCTCAGTCAAAAACTTCCCTCCGGTGTCCCTGGGTAGGAAATACACCAGGTCCTTGCAGAGCCTGGGGAGCCAGACCCTTCAAAGGGTGGGAGGCCAGGACCTTGTACTGCTTAGCAGGGCTGGGGAAGCTGGTTACCAGTAGCTGTGTATCCTCTCCCATCTGAGCTACACAGAAAGCACCTCTTTGCAGGGTTACACCGTAGGGCATGAGCTACCCTAAAATTGTGTACAGTAACAGCTCTGGTGGTTCATGCAGCATTCACCTCCTGGCGAAGCTTTCCCTTTGTGAGCAGAAGCCAAAGGATTTCGGGGGTTGTGTCATGTTGCACATGACAAAAACACTCAGTGTAAAGCATTTACCCCGTTGCACAGGATCTTAGCCTCAGTAGGCACCCACTAGAATACACCACATACTGGATGAATAGTCAATACCACTGAAAAGAGAGGTGTACCTTGAGTGGCTTTTGAGGCAGAGCTTGAAAAGGCCAAACTTATATAGAAAAAAAGCAAAGGCTGGCCTGCATGTATAGACAGCCTACACATGTAGTTTCAAATCATTCCTGCACTGGTAAGTCTAACTCCTGCTTCCATGAAAACCACCTAGCTTAACTAAACATCCAGGTCTAAAGATGATGCTTCTCAAAAATGAAAGGCATTAAAGGAATTAATTAGAGAATAAAAGGATATATATAGTATTGAATGCTAAGCAAACAGGCTGTATTTTTTATTTATTTAAACCTGCAAGATCCTATGTTCCTGAGAGTGATAATATTTTACCACACACACTTCAGGTAAAATTGAAATACTCTAATTGAAAGTCACTGAGGACATTTTTATTGAAAATTCACCTTCCAAGAGAGTATCGGTGGCTTTTCATGGTGTCAGAATGCAATTTTGTAATTTTATAATCCCAACAGTTACCTATTAACAAAAACCTATCCTGCAGACAGTCACCACCACAATCTTAATATTCTATACATCTGTGCTGGGGAGGAGGTACCTTAGCAATTACAGTCACTTGCAGATGTGTGTTTTATAGTGTGTTGTAAAGATTTTTTTCCTGAACATCCTTTTGCTCTGCTGCATGTGTCAACTGAATTGAATGAATTTCTCAGTGTTTTACTGGGCTCAGCCACTGAGAGCAAAGGCTCTTCCTCTGCCGTCGCCGGTGCTTGTGCATTGAGCATTGTTGCTGCATTTCTGTCGTTCACAGATGGATTGCTAGGAAATGTGTGAAACTGCCTTGGGCACCAAGAAAGCAGGGGCGTCAAGCCAGGACGTTAAAAGACTATTTCCAACAACTGCAGCTGCAGTGTGCCTTACTCCACACTGAGCTCCACTCTCCCACCCTGGCTGGTTGGCCTCCTCTTCATGTAAGAAAGAGGGCATGTTTCAAGTGTAAGCAAGTTGGGGAATTACAGTAAAAATGAAAAGACAATCTCCTTTAAAGCACGTGCAAATTCTTTCTTTGGTGCTCTAAATCTACACATTCCCACACATGAGATGAGCTATGAAAGTGCTTAGAACTGAGCATCTTTCATCAGGTCCCTCCATTTGTGCAAAAGTGCAGGGAATGCAAAGAGTAGTACATAAACACCAAAAATTAATCAGTGACGTGATTTAAATTTTTTATTTTAAACCCTATTTTTCACTTTATTTCTCATCATTTGACTAGTGTGATGGTCCCCAAAACAATTTGAGAGGAGAAATTGGGAGCAGGAGGGCAGATGAGCCAGCTCAGCATCAAGCTGTGAGGAAAAGATAGGAATTACCATGCCATCTCAGTGCCCAGCAGACCTGAGGCACATCACAAGCAGAAGAAAGCAGTTCAAATTTGCCTGTAAATTAGAAGTGTGGGAGACTGCAAAATCAGCTAGTAACAGGCTCTGAGAGGTGTACCTGGCCCTGGAGAAAAACAGAACTCAGGAACAAAAGAAACCTTGCGAAATTTTGGGTAAGTGACAAAATTGCAGATACTACTTGAGCTTTTAAGGAGCGTCTAAGAAAACAAAACGAGAAAAAAAGGATGTATCTGATACCAATAAAAAGGACATAAATGTAATCTACATCAGTATAAATTATACTGTAGCAAGTCCAGGGCATCATTTGTCTGGCTTACAATATCATCAGAACTGTATTCTCTGCATATTGCAGTTCATTTCATCATTCTGCATCTGGAATGCAGAAAACCCAAGGATACCAAACTGGAAACAGATGGCATTCCCTCCACCTAGATTAATATTTACATTTCTAGACACTTAATCGCAAAGAAACAGCAGAAATGGAAGGGACATAGGGAAGTGAAAAAAAGGAGAAAAGTACAGGGAAAACTGCCCTGGCGAGAGACCGGGACTGTAGAGGAAGGAAAAAAAAAAAGGAAAATAAACTGGTAAATCCTGTTTCATATTACAAGGACAAGAGAGGGAGCCAATGGAACTGGAAATCAGTAATCAGAAAACTAATTAAATCACCATGCTTTGTCTTTACACACTGCATAATTAATCTATGTCACAGATGTTCTAGAGTCAAGAGAGATTAGATGATTGTATACATAATATGAACATCTGCAGCCATGTGATATAGGAAGGAAGCCCTCGTGTTGTACAGTATCACCTAGGTACTTACTGATGGAGTTTTGGATCAAACTTCCCTTACTAACAGGTTATTTCCTATCTCCTCTGCACTGGGCTTGCATTAAATTTAAAGCAACTGGCAAGAGAGCTGTCCCACTGAGTTCCTGATGTGTTAAACTATTTGGCCTTTTCTGACCTGTGTCATTTATTCCACTTTGAATTAAAGGCAAATATGTGTATATATATGTGTATATATATCAAACTCACATAATAAAAATCTCTCTTGAAAGAAAAATAAATACGACTTATTTCTTCATGTGGCTTAAAGCAAAGATTGCATCTTAGACACTTTGATTTAAAAATATATATTAAATCTGCATATATTATACAGAATTAGTCATATGGATGCAGATCTCTTCCATCAGAAGGCTGGCTGCCTTTAAGCAGCTTTTCCCTTTGAAAGCCCTGAACTCTGGATGTGACAAAATCATTAGTATTTTTAAAGAATTACAATGAATGCTAAAGAGAGACCCTCACTTCCCACATACAAACTTTCTGGCAATAAAGAGCCTTTTCAGACTGTATAATCCTATTTACTGTTCTTAATTGGAGAACTGTGTTTGTCAAAAAGTACAGAAGTCTTCAGTTGTTTGGAAGTGACTCTGGCTCATCAGCTCCTAAGGGAAGAAAAGAACTATTTATTTTAACCGTTAAGCCTAAATGCAAACTGCACAATAAATCCGTCTATCCAAATACTGACCTATTTCATGTAATGTCAGGATGAGGCTGGCCTTGCTCTATAAGGCTATTGTTGCACGTAAAAAAAAGCAAACCCTATTAACGAGGCCTGGAACCAGCTTCTAGAAGGTGCCAGGGTGAATGGCTGCCAACCCCACCGCCTCCCTCAGCTCCTCCATAAGCCACTGCCTGCCGGGAGGCTGGAAATGAACCTCAATTACCCAGCTCCATCTAGTGTTAGGGAAACAGATTACTCCCTGAAACCCACCCTGCCCTGTAAATGTCACCGGTTTTCTATTTCCTCGAGAAGAAAGCGTTTTGCAAAGCGGGCAGCGAATGGCAGTGCTGTGATGGATATGGGTGCTCACATACAGATGGGCATGGCCAGAACCACTGTGTTTCTGTGCCAAGGAGCTTATTCTGTAGTAGCAGTGGGTCTTGCTCGGATCTGTGAACTGCTGGATGTTGGTAAAATACTTCCAAGATGAGCAGGCAAAGGAACACACTGTACTGGGTATGCTTGGCTTGTTAAGGGATCTGAATTTCCCGTTGAAGATTTACCAGGGTCAGCAACAGAAACCCACTGTTCCACGTCCAAAAGTGGTGGTCAGGAGGAGACGGTTTTGAAGCTCTTCAGAAATGCACCGAGGTATGGCATCCAAAATGAAAATGCCTCTGGATTTCTAGGCAAAAGCAAAAGCATCCAAGCCAATCTTACCTTCCTTTAATTGCCCTAACAAAGGCAAGCCTGTAGAAAGCAGAAACTGAAGAAATTGCAAGAGAAAAGGTTGTCTTTGGGCCCTTCCAAAGGTCTCTTTTCTGAAACTGCTGACAGTTGCCCTCTGCTCACTTTCTCTGGCTCACAGGTGACTTCTCTTTGGCAGCCACTAACAGAGCTCCTAGAAAACGTGCAACAGCTCAGCTGCCAGTCACATTTCTCAAGTCTGACATGTTTCAACTATATTTCCTTAAGAAGGAAATAAATTTACAGCTCTGGAAAAAGGAAACCATGGCACTTTGCTTCCAGTACTTCAGTCTGAGCATTTTGAATAGTGCTGAGATAGAGCAGTTTAAATAAACAACATGACACTGTTTTCAATAATGAACCCAGGGTAAGGACTTTCCAGGAAATACTTGTAAAATTTCATTTAAAATCTCCATTTAAAGCTGGCTGGTTTTCTTTCTGGTCAGCTCAGAAACAAAATTTCTTGCTTTTTTCTCTCCTTAATAGTTTTATGTGGCTTGATAGGCAAGGCATTCCAGCCAAATTTCCTGGGTGATTCACCGTTTGGTCCAGCAGAAGTGGGACTACTCCTGTCCGAGCTCTGCAGATCAGAAAGGTATTAAGCTGCTTCTTCTGAACAGGCTGAATTATATACTTCAATCAAACCTTGCCCTCATACTGCAATGGAGTTGCTTCACTGGATGCGGAGAAAGCTCTTTTCCTGAGTTGTAACAACAGTTGTAACTCCACAGCAGCACTCGTGTACTCTTTGCTTCAGGGTATCTGATTTGCATAATAACTAGAGAAATGGTTATTGTGGAAGAACACGGGCCGTATGCAAATTCTTATGCTGTGGGAGGATGGCAGCCTTGGGAACCAGTTACAGAGAAGAGATTTGAGTAACTCCTCCACATCTGTTTTTTTAGGGGTATGTTGCCTGTGAGTTATTTTAAGGTGGTGCAGCTACAGGCCACCAGTTCCCCAGCTTTTTGCTGCCTTCACAGGCTGCCTTGCTGGCCCTAGCCCTCACACTGTTTAGGGAATACCAAGGAATCCCTGACTGCTCCCCAAGGCACAGCTGGCTCATGCACTAGGTGAGCCTGGGTGTCTTCTTGCCCCATGGAAGAGCGTCTCAGCTGCAATTCCCAAACCCAAGCAGTGCCAAGTGCCTCAGCCCCACCTCCAGGTTTCCGCACGATATTGCAGGAGTACAGCAATGTGTTGCTCAGCTCTCCTGCAGCATGACTGGATCTGCAGCACCTCCTCCTCTACCCCATACTAACCCCTGTAGCCTCCTTCTCTATAGTCTCCTTTAATCAGCCTGAAGTTAATCCCATCCATTCCTAAATAAATGAAAGGTAGTATAAGCTTCTTAGATTTACTTAATGGCCCATACCTCCTCCTCCCAGCTTCCTTCAAACTCTCTGAGCTAAAATATAATTCTCTTCACGGTAATCCATAAAACAAAGCACATTTGTAGTTCTTTAGCAGTCTGTTTTGCAGGTTTCCAGAGTTAACACTTCACTTCTGAAGAGTGACAATCAAAAGGGAACACACTTTAAAAACATAATTTTGCACTCCTTTTCTGCTTCTCTCTAGGACTAAAGTAGCAGACAATATTTGGTCTGATCAGAAAGCAGCATGGGACATTTTAGAAAGGGTTTTTTTTTGGGCAGAGAACACAGAACAAATTGCAGATATTGGTAACTGGACTTGGATTTAGTTTTAAACTGACCTGCAATGAGCTTAAGCAATGCTGAATTGAAGGACAGTCAGCATTGCTAAGTTTTTCTACTATTGTATCTTTCTGCAGAGATAAGCATCTGTATATTGCTTTATCTAGCGAGCTACTGTAGGTATCATGAGACCTATTGACTCATGATTATTAGTAAAGTCATAAGCCCACAGTTACATTTATCTACAGTAAAACATTTTGCCTTCTGTGCTATCAAAATAGAGCAGAAGTCAAAAGAAAATATGTAAGTCTTTATCAGCATCTAAAATGTTTTGGAGTAATTACAGCTCAGTGAAATCCACATCGGAAAACAGCTCACACATCCTTAGGTTGTTGGGATTTAACTTGCTTACACAGAAGATGACAGTGTATCATTTTAACATGGGATCTGATAATTTTTGAGGACAAGTTTTCTTGAGGACAAGTTTCTTCAAATTTGTAAATCACAGCAAAAAACTAAATGGAAGAATAAATGTGTACCTCTGATGGGAATGTACCCAGAAGAAGTTCACCTTTCACTGTCCCCACACTGCAATTTTCTCATTTCTACACTTCTTGGGAAGAGAACTGGTTTTTTTGGTATTTTGCTCAGAACAGACCAGGAAGTATCAGAATTCTAGATAAAAAATAAAGCCTGAATATAAGAGATTTCCAGACAGATTTCTCAAGCTCAAAGTTTCAGATCAGTATGGCTAACCTTAAGGTAAGTATTTCAGCTTGGTTTAAGAGTTCCCTACCTCTACCCTGTAAAATTTAATGGAATGTTTTGGTGTTTTGGATTGGACTCTAGACTGGAGAATAACAACTGGAAAAATCTTTTTATTGTATAAATAATCATGAAGGGGACATTTGCTGTTGTTATACAAATGTTTCCTAAGACCTCTCCTTTTGCATAGAGGAATGTTGAAAGAATTCAATTAGTTTCAAATGAAATGTTTAAACAGAACATAATATTCTCATGTTAATGAGAAAAGTGAGATCATATTGTGGCTGCTCAGGTGTCAGCTGATCTCCTGGGGGGCTGCTGGCTCTCCCACCTGTCCCTGACAGCCCCCAAGGCAGAGGCACAGCATCACTGTGGATGCAGGGGCAACCACCCCAAGAACAGATCTCAAAGTACAGCAGCTTTTGCAACATTTGAAAGAAAACTGAGGTGTTTCTAGACACCCTGAGGGGCTTAGTCACACTCCCAGAATCCTCCAGGCAAATCCTTCCAATTCTGGCATATGGCACCATTTCCCAGGTTATTTCTTTAAGCAGAGAGGAGGGGAGTGTTCTGCTCTTCTTTTCTCCTTGGCAGGATGGGTCATAGCTAGAGATGACGAAAAGCATCTCCAAACCATGGGAAACAGCATTCAAGTAACATCTGGAGAGTTACAAAGAGCCTATAAAGGAAAGAGCAATTGAAATCATGCAAGAAGTAGGAGCAACCACTGGATGATATTTCACTTCTGACAGCTAAAATCTCTGGCTGCAGGTCTGATGACTGATATCCCCTGGGTGGGTACTAGAAGCACCTGATGGGGTGAAGTTTTCTGCCAGGCCAGTGAGAAGGATCAGCAGCTGATGCCAAAAGGCAGGAAGAGAGATTACCAGATTCCCAGAGTGCTCAGCCCCGGACTTTGTGGTGTTGTACCCTCCTTCTCCCAGCATGCTGTTCTCCTGGCTACTCGAGGAAATTATTGAAACAGTGTGTGGTGGGGAAGTCACCAATGAATGCTGTGCTGGCTCCATGCAGTAGCAATGGCACGGGAGTTTCAGCTACCACCACTCCTAAGCTGTGTCAGAACAAAACCCTTCAGTGGACATTGTGGGTAGTCTCTGAATTTCCACATTGCCAGCAAGTCTAGGAAATACTACTTGGCACAGTCCAGACTTTCCAATGCAAGACTGAATTCCATTAGACAGGCTGAACTGCACTGGCCATGAGAGCGTGTTTGTCTGTAAACAACACTTTCAACCTTTGCAGGGCTCCTGTAATTTCTCCTCTTATGCAGATGGCAAAGGGTCAAAATAAACTCCTGTGCACTTGAGGATCAACAGAAATTGTCCATTGTAGTATTTGATCATGTTCATTTTGTCCTGGTTCTTCATACCCACACTGAGATGCCGACTCCATGAAATACTTGAGAACATTCAGAGCAGCAGCAGAGTATGACTTTGAGAAGCTACAAGGAAACTGGAGGTGTCTGCTCCATGACTAATGTGCTGATTATAATATCTGCCTGCTGAATTTTGCATAATACATGGGAGAGAGCTACAGAAAAGGAAGTCAATAGACTTGGATCACTTTGCATGCAAACATCTCAGCGATCTGCTGCTGCTGAACTTACACAGAATTGGTCAAGATGAGGGAGTCGTCGTGCTAAGCTGGGCTGGTTCTCTATATGTGTTTTCAGATCAGCGCTGGGAAACTGGAAATAGATGAGTGAAATTAAGGTTATATTTGGTTTAAATGTAATTATATGTTGCTGGCTTGATCTGTGCTTTACAAATGTGCGTTTATGAATTTTTGTTCTCATGATTAGCAATTTCTATTTGAAAGGGTGAGGAAGTGCTTGGAAGAGTGAATTACTGCTCACCGCTGCTGCCAAATCTCATGTTTTAATTTCAAGTTTCATGATTTTTGATGCATTTCTTAAAACTTAACATTCTTGGAATAAAGATTCTATAACATTTCCAGCTTTTTTAAAATGTAAAACTTGAAGAGATTTTACCTAGAAGATCAGATCTAAAAGGCAAATAGAATGAATCCAAAATGTGTTACTTTAAGTATGCCTCATGATGTTAGGTTAATCTGGTGGGACCTGGGAGGCCTGATTCCTGAGGGTTTAAGGAAATTCTATGCTTTACTTGTATGAAAAATAATATGTCAATTATACAATTACTTTTTTTCAAAATCAGTTGCAATAGCCAAATGAAGAGAAACATTTGCAATGACAAGTACAATGGAGATGTCTGTTTTACATTTTCATACGGTCCATTTCAGTTAGCTCTCAATTTTCCTCCTCTTTAATATGGTAACTATCAGAGTGAAAGGACATGAGATTTTCAGAGAGCAGCAGCTCAAGAAGTACAGTTCTGTACTTGGGCAGGTGATGTAAGACCTGTTGGGGAGAGAAGTTTTATTTTTAATTTAAAATATCTTTGGTATTCTGGAATTTTTGATTCTGGAAGCCTTTCTTATCTGGTTCCCTCTATTCCATCTCAAGCTCTGTGGCTTGCAAAAGTGGCTTATTCAGAGAAATACCTTTTATCTGAGCTCAGGTTCATCCTGTCAATGCATAGACAGAAATTAGGCTTTTATATTCCTGGGGTTTGAGATTTCTATTCTCCTTCTGCCACAGATCCGATTTGCCTACTCCAACCAAGTCTATTTGTCAGTGATTACTACAGTGCATCAGCCGTTACCATGTAACTGAAGAAATTAATGCAGATTAAAGAGTACATTGCCATAGGAATATTCCATTCAGTCCTAGAAAGACTAAAAGAGTGTAATTGAAACAGCATCTTCAGGCCAGTCCCAGTCTCTTGCAGCTTTCTTTCCCATTTCATTAAAGCTAGAAGCTCATTTAGTGTGGAATATGCAAGAGTGCTAGAGAGGTTTGCAAAAAATAAGATGAAAGGAATGAATTAAAAGGAAAAAATAAGATGGGGGAGACTGCTCTTATCTGCGCTGATTGTGTGAACACAGCATGGTGTGTTGTAAGAGTCAAATGACTGTAAGTGTTGCAAATTTCTCCATGGCATGTCAGATCGAGGTCAAATCCTCGGTTTCTAACAGACGGTTTACTCTTGCTCAGCATTGATCTTCACGCAAACAAGCTCAGATATTTTTTTTATTCATAAAGGTCAAACATAAATTCTGTAAGCTTTGCTTTCCTTTGTCCTTAGTATAAAAAGAGGCTCTTCTGAACTTCTCCCCTGCCATATCTGTTTCAGTGATCTTTTCCTCTAACTTCGCAACATTTTTTTCCATAGCAATACTGTGCTAGCCCTCAGCTGGATGCAGTACAAGCATATGATCTAACAGGATCCTTGTTCCCAAGAGCTGACAGTGTAGGTAAAGCAGAATTATGATATAAGAAATACACTTTGAGAGCAGTTACAAAAAAGCAAAATTCAAGTCCTCCTTCAGTGAGGGTATGACTGAAGTAAAAAGAAGAGATCCATGTGGACAGATTTGGCCCCTGAAATACATCTGTCCCTTTTTTGCTGTCTCTCTTCTCTGAAGAGTGGTCACTCACTGTTAACCAGGCTGTATTTTGTCATGTGGTTGGGCATGTCTTGGAGGCTACAGGTTTAAAGCTTTTCTTATGAAACCTAACTCTGATCTTTGAAATTTAGGACCTGGAAGAAAGGAGATATGGGTGCAATAAGGAAATTCTGGTGAAATACTGTAAATATTTGGATTAGGACACATAAGGTTCAAGATCACACAAGAAGAAAGATGATTCCACCTGAACTTGGTGCAATGGTTTCTGCCCTTTTTACAGGGAGTCACCAGATTGGGGCTCTTATCTTGGAAAAAAATGTACTCGAGTCTACTGTTATTTAAAGATCTGTGTCATGAAAGCAGTAGGGAGATTAGAACAAACAGATTTTAAGCTTGTTAGCTTCTCACCTCCTTTTGAACCCCTCTGTTATGAGGCTCTATATTTTCCTTTCTTTAAAGTCTCTTCTCAGCTGCCTTTTCTGTTGTGTGAAAGACCCACACAGAGCGACTGGGGAAAACACGCCAGATAAGGGATATACAAATAACACTATCTGATGCACAGACATAAAAATTATCTTTTGTATCATTTCTCAGAATAACCTAAGCTTCATGCAGCAGAATGAGGCTTCTTAGAGGTCCCAGGAGGTGCTTTGAAGGCAGCCAGAGGAGCAGAGCTACTTCTCCTCTTGTCCTCTTGGCACCAGAGTAGGAAAGAGGATGTTTGAGTTCCCAAGTCCTTCCCCTGATTTCTGAGCTCCAGCAGCAACAGTACAATGACAGGCAAAGGAAAGGGCCGTAATGTGGTTTGATAGTCTTAATAGACAGCTTTTACAGCCAGTGTGAAAACATATCACAGAGCAAAGGAATAAAAAGAAATTAAACCTTCGCACCTGTCTCTTTGAACACTATATTTTGTGACCTTGGGCTGTTGCTTTTTTCATTCCCAGCATAACTTTCCAGACTATAACTTACCCTGTTAGGTGTATAATTACTACAGTGACCACAAATAAAAGTTTTTGATGCAAGTGATCTGGAACTGAGCACCGTTTTCTTTTTCAGCTTTGGTGCCTATGTGTGCTGGGGTATGCATTGAGCCTTAGAGACAGGGAAGGGGAGATCACAGTTCCTACATGGTAGGATTGTCCATCACGTTTACACTGATATTCTTGTCTGCAGTTTGCTTTACATTGGGGTGCAACAGCAACAGTTAAAGGTCACTCTCCACAAAAAAAAATACAATAGAAAAAATCAACCCTGCCTGAGAATCCCGTGGTGTAAATGCACAAGGCAACCAGACTTGGGAGGAAGAAAGCATCCTTGTTACTCACAGCATATACGAATATTTCTGAAGAATACGTTTTTAAATCAGTGAAATTTCAGAACATTTTCTTGTTCTAAGATATATTTGACCCATATTTTGCAACGTGGTTGGACATGTGGTATGTTTCTCCTCAGTCTCTGTTGATCCTGTGGAGTATCGATGCAGTGACACATTAAGTAAAACTGGTTTTCACAAGGTAGCAATGATCAGAGTAGCTTGAATAAATCTCTAGGTGAGCATTCAGAATAGCTCAGCCTGTCCCACAAGCGTTTTGATGTCTACCAGCACTGAACGTATTTCTCCCATGCCTGTTGATACTTACAGTATTAATACTTTACTGGGCTGGGCGAAGTTCACCTTGTTTGGTCTAAACTGCACTTGCAAGCTGATGTCAGTAATGTGGAAAAAAAATCCTATCCTAACTTAGGAATAGTGCTGAAAACTCTACTGTACATATAAGTCCACATTAAAACAGTTCTTTCGCTAGGACAGTTTATTTTAATTCGCAAAATAATATGACCTGGACTGATAGAAAGACTTTTTTTTGGCACGTAAGCTGACCTACAGCAAGGAAGATGTACTGGTCTTATAAAATGAAATTAAACATTTTCTAGTATAAACAGGGTTTGGAGGTCAAATGCATAAAGATGTCTAGGTACTCAACTCCATTGAAATTAGGTGGGGAAATCGTTCAGCCTAGTTTCTGTCCACAAAGAAGCTGAAGAAGGCATACTAAAGTCATTTCTCCATCCAGAAAATACTGGTAAAATAAAGATTGCAGAACCCATACAAGTTTAAGGACATTCATTAGGAGACCTTAAATCTTTTTACAACATCTATTTTTTGAACTTGCAATATTCTTACAGGATCCATGTATGTTTCTTTGCACTGTGTTAAAGCATCACAGACCTCATCTGCCTGATGAGAATAATATTGTGGGTATCTGTGTAACCTCACCATAGTCCTGTTGTTTCCTCTGCCTGTTCCCATTCCTGCCCTAAGACTGCAGAAGCATTTTCCTTCTCTGTAACTGCAAGTCATGCCTCCTTCAGGGATGAATTTCAGGCAAAAACCCCACCCCCAAACCAGCATAAAGCAGCAAACAGGGTAAGAAGAGGCAGAGCTTGCATGCTTATAACTTTAAGTCCAGCTACACAAGGATTAGTGGGCTGTGTGGAGGTGCCACGTCTGCTGATTTCTGAATGCAGACAAGCATTTCCTCAGACTGGGCTCCTGCAGCCACATCTGATTTGTCAGCCATTTCACTAAAATTGCCTGGACACCTCAAGAGACAATAAACTCTAAACTAAGCAGGAAGGACTGAAACAGAGAAATGAGAGTAATCACGCACTGTGGCTAGGAAATTCTGGCTGAGGTTAGATCTGAGTTTATCTAATCTCTCTCTGTTTTCAGTGTTCAAATGTAATTTAAATGGGGAAATGTAGGTACCTAAACATAATGCTTTTGGAGATGGCGGCAGTTGCTGGAGTCATATAATGTGTTGGCAGCTTTGACACAGGATTTATGGCAGGATTTGTGCCCTGCTGGAGCAGCAGCTGCAAGCCAGACGGGCTTCTTGGAGCATCTAAAATGACATTAGACAGCTCTTCTTATATTTAGGCACCTGAAATTCTCTAAATGTTCCTTTCTTGGAAGTAAGTGTTTTAGAATCCATTCAATGCTACCTCTAAATTACAGGAATGGTACAGTTGTGTAATCAAATACAGAACAGAAAATTACTGAAAGAAGGGGCCTCAGGCAGTCTCAACATGTCTGCTTGCAAGTACACATCTTGACACAGTCCGTAGGATATTGGATCATTTTTTCTGTAAAACCCACATTGCATTTAGTTTTTGGAAGGTCTCTACTTATGCAAAACTTTCCACCTTTTAATTACTGTGTACCTTTCAGACTCTGAAGTGAGTATGAAATTATTAATTTCCTCATGGCAAACTATTAATGAATATTAATGAATACAACTTTACAGCGCTTTTCCCTGGAGAAAAAATTACCTCAATTCCCACTTTACTGTGGTAGATACGATGTCAAAATCTTTAAAGTGCAAAAGGGGACAGGCAGTGTGGGCAAAACGCCTTGATGCTCCACCTGTGTTGGGTCCACATGGGTCTCGCTCAGAATACACTGGGGTTCATAGATTAATAGAAAGCTTGTCCAATTAAAATGATTCGCAGGTGTATGCCACTTGCTATTGAAACTTAATAATGGTTTCAAAAGGTGTGTTATATCACCTTATCCTAGAGCGGGTAAAAGGGGATGATTAAGTCCAAGTCATTACATTTACACTTGCGGTGTAAGCAAATTAGGAGTGAGAAGACAAAATAGTGTGATATAAGAGTAAGGAGCAAGATAAATGATTCAGATGAGAGAAGGTGGGTGGGGAAAGGGGAGGCAGGAGATAAATTGCTGTGGGAATGCTTACTGCCCATCTCCACAGCCTGGACACACTGGAGGACTTTGTAGTGGCACACACCGAAATGGTACAGAGAGAATGTTTTTAAGTGTAGAAAAGTGCTCTGTTTAACCTCTGATTGGAATCTCTGTTTCCAATATTAAAATGATTAGTCCTAAAAGCTTAGCCTTAGGTCCAAAATGTGTCTTATACTTAATAGGCAGGATGAGCCTCAGGGAAACTGGAGATGGTGGGGTGCGATCTCACAGCAGCAGCAATGAATCAGCAGAGAGGGAACCTGAAGTGCCCACTCCTGGCAAAACAGGACATCCTGCCTAGGATGGATGTTCCTGTGTTGTCCTTGCTGCCACCAGCATGAGGCCTGGAGATGTTCTGCAAGGCCCTGAGTGAACCTTGAGATGCCCCAAACATAGGGTCCAAGGACGACGGACAAGCTTAGTACCCACAAGTCTTAAATCTTTTGTAGACCCAGTCCCAGTCCTCTAGGGCAACATTCAAGTGCCCCAACGATAAGCCTGTCCTGTTTGCCTGTAAACCACTGTCTCCTTCACAATATGTCTTTCCAGTATCTTCAGTGAATGAAATGGGCCCCAAGGGATTAAAAGAAAGTGTTGAAGAGACCAAGCGATAAAGTATGTGTGTAAAGGGAGTCAAATGAAGGCTGAACAGGAACTCTTAATTTTCCCATTTCCTAATTTCTTCACTTTTTTCATAATGCGGTATTTGAAAGAAAAAAATCCATCTCCTACTGTCGTTCAAAAACAAATCCAGACAAACCACAGCAAAAAAAAAAAAAAAGCATGATGTGACTCAGGCTTTACTCTTACCAGTGGGATTGGGACCTTTTTAGGTCCATAGCAAGTCCTCTTTCTGTTTTTACATTAAGGTGAAGGGTTTTGTCTGCCATCTGCACACCTCAGAGGCAGGAAAAGATTCAACTTCATGCCCAGGAAGCAATATGTTCTAATGGCCAGAGGAAATCTGCATCTTCCCCATCTCCTCCATTTCTCCTGCACTGCCTCTGCAGGTGCCTGTCCCCTCCCCTGCTGTTCCTGGTTAAACTGCTCTAATAATTTTTGTTGCATGTATGAGGAAAAGATTTTATGCCACGTGTTGAAAAAAGACTATTTGTTAGGTTTCTGTTCTGTCAGAATGTTACGCTGTTGACTATGCAAAAGGCACACACAGCATTTGCTCTAGGAGCACATTTCTTGTATTAAATTTAGTATTAAATTAAAAGGGGGCTAAATCCATACAGAGACTGAAGCTTCCCAATACTCAGTGTTGTAATGACTGACCTAATCCCAGGCTTTCCCCAAGACATATAACCAGGGTCCAAATTGTTTCCACAGCCCATCAGACTCCGAGACTGTGAAGGCAGCCCTAGAGTGGTCCTCCAGACCCTTGCAATGAAGGGCTGTCTCTTCTCCCTGACATTAGTCCACTAGGACAAGAGAGGGCTGGAGGCTTTGTAAGGTGTCAGGGCCATTTACACCACCTGCATTAGCAAGAGACAGAGAGACACATCACAGATTGGTCCTGGAAATGTTCATGCTGCTTCCTGCTTTTAAAAAAGGACAGCTCTGGAGATGTATTTCCTGATGGCTTTTATCAGACTCCTCTTTAGAAGCTTAAAGAGCAACTGAGTTCTTTAAAACTACTGTGCATAGTGTTTGGTACCTGCCTTAGCAATTTTTCACTTGGCCATGTACTTCAGTGACTGCTGAGGACCTCCAGGGCTACTGCCAAGAGGACCTAGGAACTAAACCACCTCCCAGTGCTTGCCTCAGCATCACAATATATATAAAATGATAGCTGCAGCTGCAAGGCTTGGCACACGCATCCCTGAGCAGTTGTGGGAACTCTTGATGTTAGGACCTGAGCCAGCTTCCTCACCAGAGGCTGTACCCTCACCATGACGCTGCACATCCCTCTGTATCAAATTACAGTCCTTTTGGTGGAGGAGGCTGAGCAAAGCCTGCTCCAGTCACCCTCTGGTTAGTGTGGAGAGGTTGATGTACAGTTCTCACCTAAAGCAGGGTGGGGGTTTGAAGACAGAGACTCACTGGCCCAGTGGTGCAAATAAAGTTCCATTCCTTGCTGTCAATTACGGATCGATTAAATCTAAAAGACAAGGTAGGAGAGGCTCTGTAGAAACCCTTTTTGGGCCTTTCCTGTGAACAAGGGCTGGTTATAGGCAACTTCTGTCAATTTATCCATGATCGCTGGGCAAATTGGCACTGGCAAAAGCTCAATGTGGCTTTTGACATTTAAACTAGTACATAAATAGGTAATAAAATCCAATGGAAGGAAATTGGTGGTCTACTTGGTAAATCTTGAAATGTGGAAATTTTTAAAGGTGAAAGTGATTAATCACTAGAAAACCTTGTCAGAGGATTGGTGAAACCAAGCATAAGATTTTTAGTTTCATTTTTAATCAAGACTACCTGTTTTCTGAAAGGGATTCTCTAGTTCAAACTAAAAATTACTTGAAAACATCTGGTAGTTAGCTCTGGTAGGTTCCACAAGACACTAAGCCAGGTGGTCACAACTGGTCCTTGTTACCCTATGATTATTTGAGAAATGCACATTGAATACTTTAATATCTCTGGTGGGTTACAGACTAGCTGTTCTTTGCACCTTAAATGTTGCTGTGTGAACTCAGAGAGTGATTTGAATATAGGTATGCAATATTTTGCTTACATTTTCCTGGAAATTCTTTAGCACTTCTTTTGATGTCCTTCCCTTAAGGCAAAAGGCTATCAGCTGCCACCAATTACATGTAAATTCCATTCAGTTCTTGATAGTCAAAGTCCATCTCAATTAATGACAAAAGATGAGAATTTCTTCCTCTAAAAGAGAGTCACAAAAACTAATACTGGAGAGCTCTTGACTTTAGGTAAAAAATGAGCAGACAGATTTCTAAATCTGATATGTTCCCCAACTTTGTATTTCTTCCTTAGATTGCAAAACTGAAATATCTCTGTGAGCAAAGGTGAATGTGTAATAGCTAAATTTGCTACAGATCAACTGATCAGACATCCATGTGTCATCATGTGAACCCATGAGGAATTTCCTGAGTACGAAAGATACCATATCAGCCCACATTTTTTATTTTGGTGAAATACAAGTGTGGTATATTTAGATACCTTTTCTCGCAGTAATGCAGTCCTGAAGTTTATTATATGAAATGTCATTTTTATTTGCAAGTGAATACATAAATTTTTATTTTCCTTTTCCCTTTCTCCTTCAGTTTAAGTAATGGGTTATTGCACATGTACAATCTCTGTTACTTAGCAAAATTGTATAATATTTGTAGTTCCATCTGTAGAATTAAAGCAAAACCCCATAATTTTGTGAGACGTTTTTCACTGCACTTATGAACAGCTGAACCACACCTGTTAATCTGTTAAATTCCCCAGACCACACCTTCTCTCACATTAGAAACTGTCCTACTTATTTCAGCCAGCCAGGTTTTCTTACCTACATCCAGTACAGTTCCAGGCCACGCGATAATTTCCGTAGAGGTCTGTGCAACATCTTTTTTTCATAGGACTGCTGTTTACTTGAACCAAATGGTTAAAACAAATTGTAGAACATGTTAAAGCACAGTTTAGGAAAGAGACTATACCCACTGACGCCCTGGCTAATAAGTGGCCGTCATGGCTTTTCAAAAGAAAATGCAAATCCCCAGCAGGCAGTACTGGCACAATCAGCTGGTCATACTAGTTCTGTTTGGTGTTGGTGTACACCCCAATGCAGGAAACACAACAGAAAGGAAATGCCCGAATCATTTGATTAGTTTTCTTGCAATCATGAAATTGCATTCAGAAATGTACAAAGTTCCATCTTACAACCACTTGCCTCTTTCACATCAACCCAGTTGCTGGTGGAGGCTGGTGGAGAACCTGTCTCTGCCAATGATCAGTTTTTCTCACTTCTTTTAGCATCTCCACTGGCCATGTTTGCCTTAGTGGGTTGGTCTGAAGCAGTAGTACAATTCGATGTGAATACTCTGATTGTTCCCATTTACTTTGTCTCACTTTGGTTCCTCAAAGGAACCAAAAGCGTGAGGAGGAAGCGATGCGTGAGAAGGAACTTAAATGACAAACTCTGTTACAAAAGTATTGTAACACTTGTGCATCATTGCTCCAAGGTGCAAATATGAACATACAGCATCATGACATCCTCTAGGAGGTAAGTCCTTGCAAGTTCCTGTGACAGCTGATAGCACACGGACCAAAAGCCACAGGCAGTTTACTTGCTGCTGACTGCCAGACATCAACTCTTGACTGTAATTGGGCTCTCTCTGTCACATTCCAAACACTGCACCTAAGAGAATACCTAGTCTGCACCGTGCCATATTGCTGTGTGGGATAAAATGGCATGTAGGCACATTTTAAATCAACAAATTCTGGCTGGCTGTCCAGAAATGGGGCAAGCTGCTGTGTACAGTGAGATGTTGTTACCATTCCCAGCCCTCAGGCCAGCAGCACAGCATGGGTGAGATGCACAGCAGTCACCAGTGGGATGTCCCTGCTGTGCTCAAAGACTCCATCCACTGCACTGCAGCACTAGAAGCAACAGGAGATTCTTGACTTCTTCATCAGTGCAAAAGAAAAGGATCACATCAAGGAGGCATCTCTCTGTCCTCTCTATGTAGACCCAGATCTCCCCTTTCCTTCCTTCCTTAGACAGCCGTGAACAACCCTTCCTTCCACATCTTACCCTGACTTCCCTGCCAAGCTGAAGAGGTTCCAGAAGACAGCTTTGTCATCATGGTATGGAAAAAATATACCAGTTCCTAGAGAATCGCCCTCTTCACAGTTGGACTTTCCCCCCACTCTTGACAAAAAATATGTTTTCCCAGTGATCCTACAGAAAACTCTGTCCTTCACCATACACTGGGGGTGGCCACTGGCAAGGGCATCATACAGGGGTAGGACTGCTGAGTTTGTCTGTCTCTATGATGAAGAGCATCTCCTCTTCTGCCCCTCTACCCCCCCATACTGCAGTAGGCATGATGCAGGTACATCTAGAAGTCCATCCTGGAGGGAGCACTGCTGGAGTGAGAGGTGTTTCAGAGAAGAAGCCAGAAGAGAGAGGCTAGGGAAACTGAGGTAGAAAAGGAACCTGTTTCTGTAGGGCCGACAGCAGCTTCTGCCTGCCTGGTGACAGACCAGCAAAAGCCTGGAGAGGAGGCTTGAGGTGCAGCTCTTCCTCTGTTGCTCAATTTATAGGCTATGGTGCCCTCTCAAATTGTCTCCCTGACCTTAGGAGCTATGGACTACAGTGTGCCCAGGATACTGAGTTTTTTGATTTAAGCATTCATGAGTGTCATGAAAATTGGATGAGAAGACCACTCTCACTTCTCAACTGTCTTCTGTTTTTGCATGTGGGATGGGTGCACAGATTGTGTTCTAGCCAATTTTGGGAAGCGAGTTCTTGATTTTTACTATTACAGCTTTCTTCCATACGTGTTTCTCTTTCTTTCATGCAGCTGGGAAATCTTTTGCTGTGTCTTTTAATATCCTTTGCAAGTCTGACTCAGCTTGACTTTTGGCAATACTCTTTTTATTGAACACAGATTTCTTTGCTGATCAAATGCTTTTGCAATACTTCTGAGCTCTCTGCCACTCTTAGTGTGACTTCTGAGATGCTGACTCAGTTTGCTTAGTCTGGAGACCTTTCTGATAGATTTTCTGTTTCTGTTTGGGATATAAGTTGAAGATACTATGGCACTTTTGGCTTTAATGCATTTCTTTCCATTTGTGTCTTCTATTTCTTCAGCTGTTAGAATTCATTTCATTACACAAAATTACCCTTTAGAAATGGAAAAACTTTAAAGTCTTCCACTGAATTTAAGCAGAATCAGGTTGTAATAACAAACAATTTCATAACCAGAAAATATAGAAGATACTCTATTCTTTTTCTGAGAGCTTCTGTATTATATAAACATCTTTCCTGAGCAAAATACTCCAGAGTCCCTTCCCTCGCTTCCTTGTTCCATTGCAAGTGGTGCAGGCTCCCCTGTGTTTCACTCCCCGAGAGTGTCCCATGTTTCTTCTTTGCTTTTCACAGAAAATCCTGCCCATACACCTGACCACAAATCCTGATAAAAAACCAGCTGTCCTTCCCCCTGACTGTAAACTGTGAGATCTCTCATCTGTGTGTAGGATGTCTCTTCATAACACATTTCCCAGTTGCAAGGACCAGCTGCAATCCATACTTGCCTGCAGACTTGAGCCCCTCGGTCTCGGAGCACTGAGCTACAGGAACCGTCTTGTTCCTCCCTGCAGGTCTCCAGCCCAAACATACCTTTACCCCGGCTTTTTCTGCTTGTTTACTGCAGTCCAGTCCAGTATGGCCAGGCACAGCTCTGAGGCAGGACTGGACCCAGGGCTGGGAAGCATTGAGGACAAGCACTCCAGCTGTAAGACAATGCTGAGGGCTCAGGACATTTTTATCTTATTTCCTGATGCATTTACTAAGTCCCGATGGAAGATTGTGATTCTGAGGATGATGTCTCATCATTAGCAAATTAGATGCTGTAATCTGCTTCTAAATCAATCTTCTTAGGGGGTATTACTCAGGGTCAGATTAAAATTAAGTGAGAGAAAGACTGATTAAAATGTAAGGTGAGCTTCCGTTTTCTGCTTCTGGCGGGTGCAACATGAAACCCTTGAAAGGGCAGAGGTATTTTTAAACCACTTTTTTTTTTTTTTTTTTTTTTGTGGCCTGCCCTGGAACAGTCTCTAAATCCTGACGGCTCACAGATCCCATGGTGATGTGCATTTCCTTGTCTCTTCCGGGTGCCAATGGGTGTCAGACCCCAGGTCTGTAGAAGACCAGATCTTCACTGCTGAATGGGTGCTTTAACAGCTGCAGTAAACACTCATCCTGGGGGTGCAATCAGCAGGAGTCCTTCCCACACTTGTCTGGCCACTCTAGCATGCAGGGCTGTGGGAACTTGGGCTAGCAAAGAGTTGTGGCTACACTAGCAGTGTTTCCTTCAAAATGCCGGATCCCGACTTGTATGATGTATTGCTAAGGGAGGAACAGCTCCAAATGTCTTCTTGGCCTAGTTGCTCATTCAGTCCTGCTCTGATTTCTGAGAGGGGAATAATCAAAACCAGCAAACAAGAGTCTGTGAGAGACCAGTTGCACTTTACCAGGGACACAGATTATCTGGTAGTGTTTCATGGCCATTTTTGTGCTCCTTGGTTACATCAACCTTTATTTGCCTTTTGTCACCTCAGATTAATACTGTCCAGATTCAGATGTCACGCTGATGCCATTAGGGTAATATGGAGATCTGCAAATGGGCTAATAGAATGTATTGGGTTTTAATTTTTACTGAAATAAATGACTTAGCAAGCTACTATATATCAAAGCTTTGTTATGGCAGATCAAAACTGTCCTGTTAATTAGCTGCCATGTTAATTAATTGGACGTGTGTGAGCTGATGTTAAGTGCAGTCAAATAGCAGCGTATTTATTTTTCTCATGGTGTATAAATGGCATCAGCATTTCCAGTTTCTCATGTCAGAGCTGCTGTCTAATTTCATGACTGAACATGAAGGCTGTTTATGATGAATAGTGCTTTAAACTTTTCTGACATGCTCTCCTTTCTTCTTAATTTCCATCCAGTGTCACCACGTGCATGGGCTTCTTCTGCTCCATGCCTACTGCCTGCTCATGTGGCCCCAGGTGCCACTGGATGGCCTCACTGAGTGTCCCAAAGCAGAGCATCCCCAAATGCCTGAATACAGCCTCCTTTGCCCAAGGCACTGACTCCCACCTCAGTGCTAAACTTTGCACTAAACAGTTTCATGTCTTGTGTTCCAGCTGCTAAAGCTCCTTGTAGTCTTGGTAACTGCAGGGGACATTGCCTTTCCTCACTGCCGACTGGTCTGCACCGGGCTCTCCCAGCTGGTTACCACTGTCTTATTCAAAGCCCTCCTAATCTAATTAGGTGTCTCTTGTGAACATACTAACAACAAAGGCCACACATCCAGAACTATTATCTGATGCACAGAACAAAGTCCATTTGGTAATTTTTTGTCAGGGCTTCTAATAGCCAAGCTCCATGTTTGCTGTGTAATATATTTTAGGTTTTCATGCATGAGCCAATTCCTACTGGAGTCCATAAAAAGGCCCCTGCTGACATTTGGCTGGGGCTCAAGACCTACATCTTTATCAGAAGGCTTTGTTGTCTGCCAGCATTTTTGAGCCTAATGCACAAATACAGCCAAAAGCAGGGACAGCTGTGAGAACCATGCTAGTGAAACCAGACAGGTACATCCATAACCCAGCTTCAGTTTTTTTACCTGAATATCTGACACAACAACTTTTCTTTGAAATCTCTGAAAAACAGATTTAAAATCTGACTAATTTTCTAGATATCATGACAAAATCATCATTATTTTCAGGCCAGAGACTAATGTTGTTGCACTTAAGAAAACACAAATTCTTAAAAAAATTGTGTGTTGTCGCTCGGTTGGAGGTCAGGTTTTAGAAAATAAAAGCAAGATGTTGCCAAGAAGTGGTGATAGCTATTCAGGATGCGGTGTTTTCTTCTCAGTTTGGTGGAAGCATTTATCTCCACTGGGAAGTGCCCAACAGCTTCTGACATTTCTGTTGCCTTTATTTTTGAATCATATTAGAAGTTTACTGTATCATAGTCATGCACATATGTACATAAAGTACCCACAAGATGGGATCAAACATGACACTAGCAGATGTAGGGGTTGTGTGTGTAAGGACGGGTGCGTTGTTGTGTGTTGGATGTAAGTCTCTCTACGGCTCATTTTGAAGTATGAAGAAACACACCACAGGGGTATCAACTATCAGGATAGGATGAGGATGGTTTCAGATGAGCCTGTGCTCATGAAAGTGGAGAATAAATGGAGAGGTACAAGAGAGGCTGAACTCAAAAAGCAGAAAAGTAGTACCTGTTAATAATTTTAAACACACAAAGACCACTAAAAGCATAGCCACCAAACAAGTGGCTGGATAATAAGGGTCCCATCTATTGTTAAAAGATAGATAAAGAAAAAAGATAAAAACTACTAGGCAGACACATTCAAAATTTTAAGAGACAGTAGGAAATAAAGACTTTTAAAGGACACACTTTAGGCGAGCTGCAAATGAAGTCCAGAGTGTGAAGTTATGTCCTGCCAGCTCTATGCAAAATGAATGTAGCTTTGAAAAAAGCTTGTTTCGGGTATTTTTTTTGATCCTAAGTTTTTGTGAGTATATTGAAGAAGGCATTTGGAGAAAACATGCATGAAGCTTTCATGATCGGGTAATAAATGGTCCAGGATGAATTGATTCTGGTAAATGATTGGAAGGAGATATGGATTGGTTCATCTCTGATTTCCATTGGTATGAAGTAAGAATTACTGCACAAATGTCAGCAGGATACATTAGTGAGAATGAGAGAATTAACACCTCAAGAATGTTTTTCAGTTTCAACATCCTACTACATTTCAGCAGTGCTTTGGGATCCAGTGAGATAAAATGTGCTGTACAAATGTAGGTGTGTCGTCTTATTAAGTGTCTGCTAATTTTATTCAGGGAAATAACCCTTGCTGCTCTGAGTTCAGCAGAGATTTGCATAATCTCAGGTAAGTGAATCAAAAATGTCTTTTAAAAAGGAGGCTCAACCCTAAAGAATTTAAAACTAGAAAGGACATTAAACTATTCAAACTCATCTGAATTTCTAGGTGATTTTCTTTATATTACATCTTTCCAGGGGCATCTAAATTCAGCCGCATGAAAGAAATGGAGGAGAGCGGAAGGTAAAAGACATAAACAAAACCCAAGAAGAACATTTGAAGGAGAAGTGGCATAAATGAAGATTGAAGAACTACAAAGTAAAAAAAAAGACACCTATGAGAAAAAGCATTGCTCACTGAGTGTTTTAGTCTGTCACAGGGAAATTACATTTACAGTGTCACAGATAGATGGAGAATTTTTTTCAGAGGCTAAAAATACAATCTTTGAGCTCCATTCTAATGCCATCATTTTTGCTTTGGAATGTTTTACATTTTTTAGAGCATAAATACGCCTTGACCATCCTTCCTGGTTTTGCCTCTTTCTCTGAGATGTGTTGATTAACAGCAAGCATGAATGCATAAAAGTCAGAACACTGGAAAAAAAGCTTGAAATCAAGGATGTTACTCACCTTGACTTCACTGAAGCCAAGATTTCATCCAGAGATTTAGATTATTGAACACAGCACAATCCTTCATGTACTCTGGGTGTTTCTGCCATCAACTAATTGCTTTGGATTGGTTTCTGCAAGTTTTACAAATGACAAATACTAGCCATGAGAAGCCAGAAAAGAACTGTCTGGCTTCAAATTTTTCTTCAATGGTCTTTGAGCCAACAAACCCTCCAGAATCTGGGGTTTAGGTAAAGAAAGGTGTCCCTGTCTTGAGGCTCTAAATATGCAAGGCTGCTCTTTGAGCTAGTTATTCCATCATTGACAGAGACCTTCTTGTCAACAAAATAGTGAGCTTTCCTTTTTGCCTGTATTATTGTAAAAGGCAAATGCAGGATACTGGGAAGCTGACTACTGTCACTTAGTCACAACAAGCTCATTTTAAAAACCTTAGCCAACTTGCTTCCTTACTCCAATCAGAAATATGTTCTAGGGCATTGGAGGATGAGAACTCGCTTTTTAATTCCCATTCCAAATTATTCACTGTCACTTTCCTCTCATTTGTCCTTGTGCCAGTGTTGTCATCTTACTTAAATAACTTTTAATTCTTTAATGACTACCTGGTGATTAGCCATTTAACAGATACATACAGAGCAATTGTAACTCTGTATTCTAGTCTAAACCACCTACGCTCTTTTTTTCTGTTCTTGTGAAATGAGTGCTCCACTTCTCCTTTCTTTTTAATGACCCTTTTTTGCCCTTCTTCCACCTGGAATTCCCGTTTTTGAATATGAGCTTGTACAGAGTAGATGGAATTCTAACAGTGTGTACAACGGCATGGGCACACCTCCCAACTACAAGAAATACTGAACTGATGTACCTCACAATTATGTCTTTATTTTCCTGACTGCATTACATTGATTGATTGATTGATTGATTGGTTTCATCCTGTGATTGCCTAAATATCCAGGACTTTTTTTCTCAGTCTCTTTACCCTGAAAGTTTTGTTTTACCATGCCCAGCCATTTAATCAGGAATGACATGAGGTGTAAGTACACAGTGTGCAATCATTGAGTTAGATCCCTTCACACATGTCACCTGCCAGTCATCCGAGTCTTGAGAGTTGAACCCAGCCTCAGGAGAAGCTCACCATGGAATATGGTGTTTCCTTATTGTGGCTTCACCTCTCATGAAGATCAAACACAGTTCCCATTTCCTGGAGCCGTACATGGAGGAATCACACAACAGAAGAAAGTTTCTTCTTCCAGCCAGTGCAGTGGTGTCTCCCAATGCTTTTCTTGGGATTGCACGGCAAGTGTTGTCCTGGGGGGGCGGCTTCTTTGCAAGTGTTCCTTGAATATTTTGGCTCCTACCGTACTAGGTATGTAGCTCCACCAGATGAACATCTGCCTCCTGCACTTGGAAGCACCCTTCCCCAGTGAAAACCTCCTGTCCATCTAGGTCTGAGCAGTCTTGTCCCTCACCTCTGTTTGTGGCTTTGGGTCCTAATGTAACTCCAAGAGGAGATGTTTTTATGACTGAAAAATATCTGTTATGGGAAACTGCAGAGGTCAGGCAGGTTTCACTTAACTTTCTCAAGGGGAATTGCAAACTCATGGGAGGAACCAGAATCCCTTTACTCAGAATGCTCTATCAAGCCACATGTACACAGGTTTCGACACAAGACCACGAAGAACTCAATACGATGCAGTATCAGGGTCTGCTGGTCATTTTAGAAGTTGTGCTGACACTCAGCCTGCCATTGTGGAAGTCTGTGTGGGACTTTGGAGATGAATTCTGTCTCTAGACTATGAAATAGGAGGAGGTTCTTGACTTAAGACACTAGCAATGAGGATGCTGTTCGTATGGCTATCTCTAACTCCTGCTGCCTGTTCACAGAGGCTGACCAAGTGCCTCATTTACTTTAGGAGTGTTCACATTGTTTAAAAACCCCATGCACGCAGTGCCTGCATGCTATGCCTGTTAAAATCCCATGGCAGTGCCCCTGGGGCTGCAAGTGATAGATACTTGGTAGCGCAAATATGTTTGAGAAGATTTCCTGTTATCATCCTCCCTTGCTCGTGCTGTTTTGTTACCATGTTCTTAAGACACAAGAGATTTCAGTTCTTAAAAAATTAGGGAAACCGTTATTAAACTTTGGAAAATGTCCAGCATCGCTTCTATGAATGTTACTTAGAGCAAGCCTCAGGAATCCAGTCCAATCCTAGTGTAAGTCAAGGGAAAGTCAGATCTAGCTGATGTACCAATGCAAAAACAAGACGGTAACTTGTAGTTAACAGCACACATGGTGAAGGTTGCAAAATATTGATGAAAAAGATAAGCTTGAGTTTCTTCAGCATAAATCTCAGTAAATGACAACATAAGCAGCCACAGCCACAGTCCAAAGCACAATAGCTGCTGTTTTTTATAATATCTTTTATTTATCCAGCCAGTATATGGACAGTAATGACAAAACAGAAATGATAATGCCTTCCACCTGAAGCAGTACCAAGCATGAGTTAATGACAATGAATTTGATGGGAAGGCCATTTTGAAAGGAGCTTATGGATGGAAAGGCCCATCTGTGGCATCTAAAGTACGTTCCAGGCCAGAAATGAGTCCACCGGTGGGGATTTTATGTGATCAGATGTAGACAGCTACCATGAAAACTCCTATGGCTGAACTGGTTGTTGGAAGAAAAGAATCACTTTGGGTGTATGACTTTTTTAATATTTAGGCAGATGTATACAATACTTCTGATTAATTACTCCTAAAAATACCTGGTTTTCCTGGTCAGCTCTTAGGGGTTCCTGGACTGGTGGCCAGAGGGAACACATCTGTACTGTAGATGCAAAAATACTTGAGATGAGCTCACCCTGGTGCCTACAGCTCAACCTATAACAACCTATAATAGTTACTGCTGTTCTACAGGCAATCTGCACTGTCTGCTTAGTGAATAGCATGACCACAGGACCTGTGCAATCTCCTTCCACTCTTTCTGCTTCTCCTGCAAAAGGACTGACACGTCATCAGATACCATGACCTAATTATTAGTGCATTGTATCCAACACACTTTCCCATCATTCGTTTAGACAGTAATGTAAATTTTGCATTGGGGCAAAAGGAACAGACAATATGGGAAAGGCAAAAAGGAGTTTATGCTGCTTGAAATCAAACCATATCAACAATATTTTGCATTTAAGATGTGCATTTATTCAACAGATCTCATGCTTTTCTGAAACAGCATATTAAGTGTAATTTAATTTAAGGAAACTGAGGTTAAAGATGTGATTCCACAGTGTGTCAGGTTGAGTACTGCATGAAGAGGAAGTACTGCACTGGGGTCACAGAAGCATGTTCCCAGGTTGTGGTGTCAGTGCAAATCTACCATAAAACTTGCAGGGAAAGATCAAGTTACTTTCTCGCAGCAGAAACCACAGAAATAGTTATGCTCTTCAGCAGACCACAGTCAACTGCTACATTGAAGTCCAAAAACGCAGGTATCACAGGTATTGCAACTGCATGGGATTTGTAGTGCATCTCTCCACAAAGTAGCAGAGCAAAAAGAACACACATCTCCTACCAAAATCAATGTCATTAAGTCCTAATAGGAAAGGCAACTCACCACAAGAGAAATCCATACTGAAAAATACTGACTACAGCTGAACAAGTGTCCAAATGGTACATACACATACATGCTTTGGGCACAGGGTAAAGGAATCTACTATACTGTGAATAAACCTAAGAGAAAACAAAATTTTTTTTTTGTTTCTCCTTTGTTACAGATGCAGCAGGTAATGAAAGATACTTGTCTTTGAGCATGTCATTTCCTTTCCTTCCCTCCTCATTTTCCTTTTGCCCTGGATTTCCACCACATTTCAGGGTATATTTCTTCAAAACACAGCGATATTGGAGAAGTGCCCCTTGAAACTTTAAGTGCAGAAAGAGAAGTGGGATTTTTTGTACAGGTGGGATGGCACCACCTGAAAGTCAGATCACCAGTTAGGAAAGAGATGCCTCCCTTGCAAGAACAAAATTGTGAGGGAGTCGTGGCAAAACTCACTTCAGATGGTGAACAAACAGGTCTCCTATCAGCTGAACACCACTTACTTACTTGTCAGGAATCGACCAGCAGCAGAAGTAGGTGCTTGCAAACAGTGAGTATGGTGCGAAATCTTACCGCAAAAAAAAAAAAATTATAAACATCCACATACTGCGAGAAAAACAGTTGCCATAAAAGAGAAAGAAGTGCTGTTGAGAGGATGCTATCTTTGAGTCCCCAGTACCAGCAAAGCAGTGACATGTTTTTTACCAACGGTGTGCTAGGTTACACAGGACAAACATTACCTATTCCCAAGTGCTATGGAGACATGAGGACCAAACTGACTCCAGCAGCCTTGGCCCCCAAAGGAGGGGGGCACTCACATGTCCATAGGCAGGACCGAGGCCCCACCAGGGGTGCTTCTCCAATTGTTCCATCAACCCCAGAAGGTGAGAATGGCCTCATTTTCTGTGCTGTTTGTGCTGAGGAAGCAACTCCAAAACTGAGGGATCGCAAATAATCAGCTAAAAAATGACAAGCAAGCACTGATCTACCAGGAGCTATAATATTAGGACTCCTGTTTGTTATCCTCTTCTTTTCTACTCTTTGAGGAATACTGTATATGCACAGCCCATATCTGAGCTTTTATCTACAGCCATTAGGACTGGAACTTTTCTTTTTTAATGAATGCTGAGATTCTCACATAATGACGAGCTGTGGAAAGCATCAAATATCATGAGACACGTGAAAAACATCTTAAGTTGGCAGTACTGCACATAAAAAGAAACAGCTCTTGTCTTACAGAGCTACAGTGCAAACATGAGACAAAAAGTGGTAGAAAGTAGCACTACAACAATTTTACAGATACAGCAAGATTAAGGAAAAACTTGTCAAAGGGGAAACTGAGGAAAAATCTGGCATGGTTGTTTGTAGAATGCTAGTTACAGGGATACATTTCTTCTTCAATATACAGCCTTAATTGTCATGGAGAAAATAAAATATTTTGCATGTTGCCAGAGGATTATGTTTTCCTTCCTAAAACAGGCAAATTAGGCTATTGTTGTGACAAATCATACTAACATATTGCTTCAGCAGGCCATAAGCTTTGCAAATAGAATTTGCTGTGCTATGGCATATTTGTATTTTTCAATGAAATGAATGAAAACAATGTTATGGCACCCAGAGAAAGCAATTTTGAAATATATTCAGTGAGGATTTCTCGGATTATTTGTGCAAGTGTATGTATGTGTGCAAAAGCAAACAAAATCACATCCCCTGCAATTCCTCAAAGCATCAGGAAAATGACAGACTGTGACACTTCTCCTTGCATTGCTCTGCAGAATATTATCGCAGCACTGACCACAGAATTTCATATAGTAAACAAATTTTACCCATCAAAGTGACAGCATCAGTTTCACCACAGGGTTAATTTGCTTCTGTTTGACAGATTATTTTAATCAGAAACCTAGCCAGTTCTCAGCTGTAGCTTATTTTGACAGTCAATGCCAACAGAGTGTTCCTTCAAGTTGTGGGCACATTGATTATGGTGGTTATGAGATGAGCTAAAGCTATATGCACTTGTTCTCTATTATTTAATGAGTCATTGAAATTAATAACTGTCGTCTTCTTATCTTGCATTACAGTTGAGAAACACACTGGTTGTAGCCAACAATAAGTTGAAAAGCTGGTTGTTTTGTTAATGGATCTGCTGCACTTGTGTGCTGTGTAGTTGTCACTCAGCACCCAGAATTTTACCGTCTTTGTGTTCTTTAAAAATTTCCCAGTATCCAGAGGCTATTTCATAAATACTAGATCATACCTTGTTTCAAGTTAATGGAAGTGAATGCATCTGTGCTAGTATTAACATAATTCAATTAATGATATTTAAATCTATTTGCTGGTATTTGCATGAAATAATGAATTGATTAACATGGCAGCATATGCCTTATTCATAAATTATTGACTTAAAAAATAAAACCAATACTGAAGTAAGACTTTGAAGCTTTAATTCATTAAAAATGTCTGAGCATTTTATTGAACAATGATCTTACAGTAAAACTATTGAATCAAATACAGCCTAACACTAATTATACTGTAGCCCTTCATGGCACTTGTCACTCTGGCTTTTGTTGCATTCTGACCCTCTTCCACTTAAGCTTTTATTTTAAACATCAAATGATGAGTGTGTGAACTAAAACTACATAATTACTTTGTGCTGCTTACCTTGTTCACATTGAAAAATTGCCTCTTAAGAGTATGGGGTGACTGTGTCAGAGCCTGTGCTGTGGTGTATGAAATGCAGAGGATCTCCACTCCACCAGAAGCTTGGCCTGAGTGACACTAAGTCTGCTTTGATGGCTTCATTCAGGGGAATTTGATACTTTGAAACAGTCCATTGCCATATCTTTCCTTCACACAAGACTCATGGCTCCACTCGTAGAGTCTCAGATAAAAGCATGTAGAGAAAGACTTTTAAAAATGATGGAGGCACTTTTAAGTCCTTACTGAGGCTGGCTTTGTCTTTCTTTTTACATTTACTGGCTAAGTACTTCTGAAAATTGTCTCTTCAGTTGCCATAGAGAAGTACCATAAAAAATGCCCCACAGGTAAAGATATGTTCATACCAGGGTTCACCTGCCCTCCCAATTTGTGCAGCCCACAGCTATTCCCTCCTCCCTGTCCCCTGTACACAGAGCAATACTCTGGTCAGCCAGGAAATCTCACTGCTACAAGTAGGCCAAAGAACTATTTCCCTCAAGATGTCAATCTGATTGATTTTCCTTTCAGCGTCTGCTGATTACAAACCTTAGAGAACATTGCTATTGTCATAGTAGCCTCAATAAGCGAAGATGTGAGGGAGATGTAACAACAGTCTTCAGATATGTGAGAAGTAGGTGGAAAGAGGACAGAGCAAACTCCTCCTCTCCTCCCAGGTGGACAGAGCAAGAGTTTAGGGCTTAAACAGAAGCAAGAGTGATTTATGTTAGGCAATAGGAAAACTGTTCCCAGTGATGAAGCATTAGAATACATTACTGAAGGAGGCAAGGGATCCCTAGAAATACACCTGGACAAACTCCACTAGTAAATTGTTTAGGGAAAGCTAAAAGTGTCTCAGCAAAGAATGGTGTAAATGACCTTTCAGCTTTTTTCTAAGTCCTGGTGTCCAGTGGGAGACAGACTTCATCCTTAGACTCTCCTGAAGTTCCACTACAAGTTAATGTCAAAATGGACACGACTCACTTTCATCATCTGGTATCCAATTAATTTGCTGAGGCATCACTACGGATGGCTACAGCAAGCAGCAACGCTGGTGGCAGTCAGACATTGCCTGCAAGAATTTTTACAGGCCTCCCCAGCTTCTCCGTTCCTGTGGACAACCTGCTCCTCCCACAGCACCTATGCACTCTATGTCCCACCTCCCACACACCCAAGTGCAGGATCACGATCACTGCCCTCGCTCTAGACCTTCAGTGCACCCTGCTTCCCATTCTGGTGGGCACTCTGGCACTCTGGCGCTGACTTCCATAGACACTGGCCAAGGAATCTAGTGGAAGTCATTACCTCTGTGGTCTGAAAGACAGAGAAATGTTGCTTTCTGCACTGGACCATCCCAGCCCTCTGAGGCAGCATGTATGGCACCAGAACTCACTCTGAATTTTGCACTCCTCTTTACAGCTGGGGAGACCTCAGCACTTCTGCGGCTGATGGCATTGGCACAGCCTCATGGACAACATCAGCTGGCAGCCAGGCACCCACTCCTTTCCTGACTGAGCGCAGTGCTTTCCCACACCTGCAGCATCTATGCTAACATTTTTCCATGCAGGTTTCCAACTGCAGGTTGGATGTTTTCATCTTCCTTCAAGGTGTCCTGGTTCTGGCAGTGAAAGTAGCATAGACTGGGCTGGTGTAGTGGCTGTTGTCAGATGTCTCAACGCTGTGTGCAGAAATGACATCTCGTCATCACATACAGACAGGAAGCAGCAAGCAGGCGAGAAAGAAAATACAACAAAAAGTATTTCTCTGTCTGCCAAGGGAACATTCCATGCACAAAATCCTGGCTGATAAAAAGGTAGACAGCAGTGTCAGTACATGATAGCTTTGGATTTTTAGTGCCATCTTTTTATCTGAATTTTTATTGCATATCTATTAACATGTAGTTGAATGCAAATGTCACGTGAATATTTTCATAGGCTTCCACCAGTTTGTTTTTTCTAAACAGCATAATATTTTTACTTCTATTTATGCATCTAGGTTTTAGTTACCTCTATCACATTGGAAGTACATAATAGCTTTTCTCTGTTTTTCAACAGATATATTTTTTAAAAACTAGGTACATTAAAAATCACTCCTTTTTTACTTTACAAGTGAAATAAAAATTCTCTTCCATTTATGTTTCACCCCTGGATCTAAATTCACACATTCCTCTTTTGCTCTTAAAAAAAAATCCATAAATTTATTTTGTAGCAGTTGTAATAAACTATAGCACTTTAGAGAAGACCTTCTGTGTTTTCTTTTAACATGGATCCTGTTCCCAGTAAGATTTATGCAGAGGCTAAAAAGAAAATCATGCTAGGTTTTTTGGTTAAAATTTCCGTCAGATTTTAAGCACTAAAGTGTTCACAGCCTGGAAACTTCTGAAACATGAAAATCTCATGAGTTTTATCCAATTTACAGCCTTCAAAAAAATGCTGGCATTTTTTTGAAGCATCCACTTTTGAAAAAAAAAATCTATGTAAAACTCCATTATCCTGATGAAAAAGACTTGGAAGTTATGCTTTCACATGCTTATCCAGCTCCTCAGGCACATTAGAAAATTATTCCCTTTAGAGAGAAACACGGAGGCTTTGGGACAGGAATATGCAATCCCATTGCAGAACACGCTCAGTGTGCTGGGGCTCAAGACTTTTCTCTGAGGAATGCTTTGTGGTGTTCTGTTGCTGTCTTCTCTACTCTGTATCTTCATTTTATTTCAAGATTTATTTGAAGAGGATGCTTTAGTCCCAAATAGATTTTTTTTTTGGTAGAGTAGTATGGGCATGCAGCTCTTTCAGTTCCAGCTGGAAGACAGAAAATGCCATTTTGTTTAACACAGAGACATTCAGCCATGATGAGCACCCTAAGCTGGTGTTTGGCCAGGGAGTATATCTGCAACAGCAGCCGTGCAGCACAGCAAGAGTGAACTGCAAAGCAAATCAGTTCTGGTGCAGAGGACCTGATGTTTGTGATATACAAGTTTTTTGAAGGTTTTACTTCAGACTAGCTGTAGTAGTACCATCCCTTTTGCACATGGAACAGTGCTCCTGATCTGCAGTGTCTGGTTCAGGTTAATCCCAGAAGAACCTGGCTTGTGCTTTCCAACAGTGCTTCACAAAGCATGCTAAACTGGGACATGCAGTTGAAAAGCATGCTCCCAATCCAAATAGAAACACCAGTGCAGATGCATCCTGAGCCGCCCTGGGTTATACCTCAATGCAGAATTACTGGGACCACCAGAGGAGTCTGGTGGCTAGAATAGGTCACTTTTTTTCATTTGAGTGATCCTGGAAAAAAGCACTCTCTCTTGCAAATTAAGCTGTGCCTCTATTCCTAGAGCTCATTAACACACATATCCTGGATGTATAGCTCTGTTAGTGGCCACTTTCTTATGATTGTAAGGAAAGATCCACAGCAAACAGTGGTTTTTCTCCATCTCCAGTCTCCAGGGATATCCATGGGAAGCTGGTATGAGATAGGTGCCCATGTACCTTTGTAGATCTCAGACATGCACCCTGTGGCTGGTGTTAGGTGGTGGCAGATAGTGGTTAGAGAACTAGAGATGGAACCACCCTAAACCTGGGCTTTTCAGACCCATGAAAAGTAAAACAAATTCCACATCTCCCACCTTCAACTCTCAGTCAAGGAGCAGCGCCTTTTTAGACTGTGATTACTTGATCTTTTGTGTCTATTTGACTATGGTTGTATTTCTTGAGGGCATCCACAAGAGGAAACAAAGGTATCAGCGAGTGAAAAATCTCAGCTGAGACTGAGGGGTGATTGCTACACCCACCAGTGAACTAAATACAAATGCAATAAGACCAATTGCATTCCACATGGGAAAGTCTACACAGGATGAACTAGAATTCATTCACTTTTCTCAGTTTACAGGTCTGGTGAGTTCGGATCAATGTAAATGCAACATCTCTATGAATGCACGCACACAGGCTTTCTCCCATCCTCTTCAGTGAGACTGTGTTCATACTAATTTCCTCTGCTTCCTCTGGCAGTGGGGAAATGCAGCCATTCTGCCACAAATTAAATGAATCCTTCACAGATAAGATAGTCATTGCAGCTTCCTGCATAGAGCCCAAAATTTTCATCCTGTTTAATAATCAGACACTGTAAAATGGCATTTAAAATGTATTCACAGCTTTCAAACATCTGGTGCATAGTGCTGGTGTACAGCAGACAACTAACTTGCATTTATTTTGGAGCATAATGCCATGGATCGACTATTTAAGAGAGAACATATGAGAAAGAACATCCCAAAGAAAGGCTTATTGGTGAACTTACCTGCCACTGCCCTTTACTCATTTGCTGGAACACTATCTGTATATTTGCATAACTTGAGCTGCTCAGCAGCAATCAAAGCCATCACTACCCTGCTATCATTAGTTTTTGCATCATTTATGCAAATACCCATTTGCATGGGTGAGCAATATGGGTCTTACCTTTTCCTGTGTTTCATAATTAACAGCAGAGGAGAGAAGGTTTTGTCAGAAGTGTTTAGTCTTTTTGGAATCCTTTCTATAGGTTTTGGCTAAGCAATTTGAATATTTCTTTAAATTTTACAGTCTCAATCTAAACATGAAATTTCTGTATGTAGAGTTTCTGCAAAAGTAGTAGTACCATGTCGTCTCCCTTTACTTTAATAACTTGTCTCCAGCAATGGTCAGTCTCATCACAAAAAGATATTTTAGTTTGACAAGGTTTGTTTTCCATAAACCAATTTTGATTTGAAACAGCTTTCTTTCTAGCCTTAAAATCAAGTCCTAAACTCACAATTCAACATTTTGTTTCACTTCCAAATAGTTCTGATATGCTTGTAATATCCAGGCTTCCTGCTACGGGTTTTTAAAATACTGACTTGCCATTGACTTTCTTCCAGTCTACTGAAAACTGCTGGAAGTTTTCCGGTATGCTGAAAATCACCATTTTTGCTCCTTGGTTCTCCTCAGTTAGTTGTCTTAAAAATCACAGGTGCACGTTATCCAGACCCGCTGATTTTAAATGTTTAATCTTTGTAGCTGCTGTTTAACATCATCTAGATCCATGCTTGGAATGACAGCCCGCAGATGGAGCTGTGATAAAATCAGATTTAAAGTAGCACAAAATTTGCACACACACTGGCCCAAAAGGCTTTACCAGAGGCAGCCCGTTTTCAAGACAAAAGGCTTAGTGGTATTTCTAAGAGCTTAGACTGGGCTGGTACACTGACCTACAGTATATATATACATCTCAAAATCTAGCTGGTCTTTCATTTTTATAAATAAATAAGGCTTTTGCTGTGAGAGCTGAAAAAAAATCTTGTGAACATGAAATGTGCCTGAAGCAAAGGGAAGCCTTGGACAACTACTTGGAGAAGCCAGAGGTATTTTTCTGTTGTAAAATGTGAACCACGATGGTGAGGGACACTAATCCTTATCTCAGCATGTATAATGAACTTGCTCTGGAAGAGGAAAGCCTACTTGACTTCTCTCAGAGTATTATTAATAACTTTCTTGGCAGGACTTTCCACGAAGATAAGCCATGTAAGAGTTATGTCCCCAAAGTACCTGACACAAAGCTCTGTCTCCCGTGGCACAGCCTCCAGCCACCTACCAGCAAAGCAGTGACTTTGAGTAGACAGAGCTGAGTAATTTCTAATGTCTTGATTTGGAGAGGGTATGACGTCACTGTCATAAACTGTGGATGCTGAAAAGCTTTAGCAGAGAAATTTTCCAGCTTTCTGCAGCATTTTGTGAGAGTTTTGTCTTTCCCATGCAAGTAACTCAAAACAATGTTACAGTTTTGTAAACTTCTTGCACCTGCAGGTTGTTTTGCAGAATTGTTATGGTTCTAACTAGAAAAACATTCAGAGACGGGTGTCTTAGAACTTGACCAATCCCCTCAAGGGGTGGATGGCAAAAACCAATTACCTTATGCCATTTAACACACTTTTGCGAACTAACATATAAAAGCCTTCAGAAAGATTATTAAATTGCTTCCATTTATCCCTGAGCCTGGACTCTTGGGTCGTTTCTCTACTCGTCCGCGGTGAGAACAGCGAAAATAAACTATTTTTGATGGTGGTGTGTTTTCACCTTCTCTTCCTGCTTGCCTTGGCAGGTTGTCCTGGTCCTGGCCAGGACAGTGCTAATTTTTGCAGCAGGCAGGAGGGGGCATAGGTAGGATTTGAAGGTTATTCTACACCACCTCACCCATTTTCTGGGGACAGGGGATGGGGTAGCCTGGTGGAAGGAGCAGTCAGTTATTGTTGGATGTGAGAATTCCTGTGGGAATTGTTAGTTTCTTGTACAGGCTTTTATTAGTAGTGTTGCTGTTACTCTTTGTTTTCTTATCTCATTGCTGTTTCCAGTAAATTTTTCTTCTCTCAACCCAAGATCTTTACCTTTTGTGCCTCCAATTCCCCTTTTCATCCTGCTGAAGGAGAAGGGGGAAGAGGGAGCGAGTGAGCAGTGCGTGGTTTGGAGTGTGTGAGTGGGAACACTAAACTGGGGAGTGCCGTTCCTAAACCAGGAACATAAAGCAGGTGTATTTTCCTACAAGAGACGGTAGAACACTGCACATGGCTGTCTTTGCCTCTCCAGGGGCCAGACCTCCTTTTGCAACATAACGTGGGAGTCAGCACATGTCCAGAACAAGAACCATGTCCAGGTTTCTAGACCGAGAGAAACACACTAACAACCCAGCATGCCAACAGCTAACACACCACCTCCACCACACACAGACTGTTTTTATTTGCGAGCAAATGCAGGGAGTTTAGTGAGTATATGGGTTTAAACACTACTCTAGGCAGTCAACACTTTGATGACACCACAGTTTATGATAAGAAAAAAAAAAGATAGCTCTGAGTCACAGTTCAGGCAGTGCTGAATCTTACATACTGTTGATGCTTTTCTAGTTTAATATGGTTTATCTCAAATAATTAACACTGGGCATTATGTGTTGTGTACAACCGCCAAACCAAAATGACTCCTTTTAATATTCGAGACAAGACATCTGACTTAGAAATTTCCCAGCATGCAGGTCTTTGACACAGTGTTTGCCTTTGAAGTGAAAGAAAACTGCAGCTGACAGGGAATGCTTTGATGAAACAGTTTCTCGTGAGAAAATGTGGATTCATAAACATGGAAAATTTTCATGGAAACACAGGAGGCAAGAAGATAGTTTAGAGTGAGGATATATTCTGGGGTACAGGTAGACTCCCACAAGGGTTGAAGTGTTGGCTGGGATAGAGGGATGAGTGTCTCTCAGGTAGTATCCTTAAGTGTATCTCAGGCAGTATCCTTAAGTGTATCTCAGGCAGTAAAATACGCTCAGGCAGAGTGGGTGCAGTCAAGTGCTCATTCAGTGATTGAAAATGGCAGTTAAAGTATCAGATGGAAAGTTGTTCAGCACACAACTGGCTTTAGGCATTGCTGATGAGCAGCAGGTAAATTTGTGCGTCTCACAGCTGAAGTCTGGTGACAGTATTATCGAGCTTTTCCCATGGACGAGTTGTCCCTATGCTGTGCAGGGAAATCTGCCATGTCAAGGAATGTTTGTCACCTGCAACAAAGCAGCAATGCATTCCTTGTCGACATTTGCAAGTCATTCAATCACACATCATATCAAAGAGGCTGCATATTATGGAGCTGAAGACCATCAACCAGAATCAGTGGAGCATGACAGAAGGTGTTCATGGAAAGACCTACAAATTAACACCACCAAAGATGTTGTGGAAAGCAAGGCAGGAAGAAATGTCTTTGGATTTTGTCTTTCTCATCAAAACAAACTTCTCCTCCAGCCAGGCTCCTATCATACATGCTGGTTCATCCCATGAGCTGCTCACTTGTAGCCATAGAGGTGGCTGAGCCCCCGAGGCACAGCCAGGACTGCACCAGACCAAATGAGACTATTTGAAAGTCTAGCAGACGGCTGAATGACCTCTGTAGCTGAGTTTGGTTCTGTCCTGCCGGCTCTGGGTGCAGACACAGCTAGTGTGTGACTGCCCTCAGTAAGCTGGCAAGCCCACAGGCATCTGTGTAATGAGACCCTCCTGATAAATGCTAGAGCCATGGAAAAGACCATCTGCAAAGCTCTACTCCAAGCCTTGTATCAATGATAACCAAAATAGGAAGCACTCAAGGCTGCACATTAGTGGAATCTCGATTAGAACAAGTCTCAGACTTCATAAAAACAGGCATAAAGCATATTGGTAATTTTTCTCACAGTTGGCTTTTATTCACATGAGATCTCACTGCTGAACAAACTTCAAACAGGGGTGATAATAAATGTCTGTCCACATTTGAAGATCCATTGGTCACAGCAAACTCTCATTTACTGAGACGTGTCTGAGACATTCCCTGAGATGTTCCTGAGCAACATCCCTAATCTAAGCAGCCTGAGTTGGCTCACAGTGAGGTTTCCAGGTGGGCAGAGGGGGTGAATGCAGTTTCATGTCCAGTCCCACCAAACTTGTCCTGTATCTGAATGATGGGCTCTCAGATAAGCTTAAAAAACTGAGCTGCTTCTGGAGGTCAAAAAGTCAGTCCCCAGACTCAGGAAGAGCTGACCCTTTTGTTCTCTGGGCCTTACAATACAAGGGCAAAAGTACTGTCTTCCTGACAGCTTCCCTTCCTCTCTTTTTTTCCTAAGAGGATGCGTGTTTAAGAACACAGTTTGTTTTCTCACCTCCCAAGACAAAGCAGTTAGCCTTCTTGTCTAGGTGAAGCCTCTTTAATTGGAAGTAGTTAATGTCACTCATTGTAACGCTGTTAGAAGCCACCTTGCCTTTACCTGGCATTGGGAATGTCTGTCCTGTTACACCCTGTCCTGTTACTGCCAGACTGGAGTGCCGACAATCCATATAACCTCTTGCCTTACTCATTTATACTCCAGAAAGGAGTGAATAATTCTGAAAACATTTCAAAGATGAGGAATATCTCTTTTATTTGCTTAAGTCGTGACTACTGTGCTGCAATGTATCACTGTCCAAAACAATGACACCTGAAAATACAAATCTAATTTGATATATGTTCATAATAAAGTGTATTTAACTACAAAGATATATGTGTCTGATGGTATACTTACTACTGGAAGAACATCCGAGCCTTATTGCCACAGGCTCTGGAAATGCAGAAAATGCTCAACAGTCCAGTGACATAATATTGATTGATAATACCTGCATTTCTCAATTACCTTCAACATACTTCAAAAGGGGTTGCTGCAAAGGCTCTTCCTTTGAAAAATTGAAAAATTAGGGCTCCTCTTCCATCGTGCAAACTGGAATAGAGGGGAATAACACTTGGTACCCTGTGCATAAAACATTTATTTATACTAATCATAAATGGTATCAAAAATAATTCTATTCAATTAAAACAGGATCAGGTAAAGGAATCTGATGTAGTGGATTTTGAAGCAGCAAGGAAAAGGAATGAAAATAAGCTGTGTGTCTGTCAGAGAGCTGAAGACGCTCCAAGTAACAGAATCCTGGCAAGACTAGAGCTCCCAAGGGGTCAGGCAATATTGACCTGGCCGAATTTCATCATATAGGAAAACATACTGTGCTTGTATGTCTTGAACAGTTACAGAGCCCATAAAATTTTCTAAGAAGACTTGAGGTCTCATGCCTGGACCACAGTTCTATGAACATAGATTAACTGTGTTTTGGAAAGTTTTTCCCATGGAGGACGAAAGGCTTTTTGCTTGTGAAAACATTATAGATGTCCAGTTTGGTTATGCTTAAGGGTCACATTTTTCAAATTGCATAGCAATTTTTACAGCCAAGCTATTATAAATTAATTTTAAGAGCAAGACTTTGCAAGCCACTGTAGCAAATGTTGTTGCTGTTTTTAATTTAAATTACCCCTACCATGGTTTTTTTCAGTGGCTAATTTATCAAAAGAATTAAGAGCCAACAAAGAAAAGCTATCAGGTTTCTCAAACAAGATTTGATCTTTATGAGAAAATACATGCAGAAGTTTCATTCTTATTAAACACTCGTGAGCATCCAAAGATAATAAAAATTAGGCTATGTCTTCCTGATTTCAAATGTGTAACTCGGAGGTGAAAGGCGCTTTGAGGATGTATCACACAGACTAGATCTGTGAGCTTGACATTAATCGTATTTTTCATGTCATGCTTCACGCCTGCTGTATTGCTACATTATTTGCATTACGCAGTAAGCCTCAGTCATAAACAAATATATCTGAAAATCTGTATTGTGAAGGTTCAAGAACTGCTTGAAGACATAGTTCATACTGCAACACTTAGGCACATTGAAAACTGCTGGTAATTGCAGGAAACATTTTGAACTTTTTGGCAATTTCACTTTTCCCCCACCTTTTCCTTGATAATCCCTTCTCTTTGATTGAAACTCTTAATATTTTAGAGATGCCTGCAAAAAGCATTCTGCAAAACCATAATATAAAGTTTTCCTACAAAACTAGGTTTGCTGGAGAACTACAACACATGCAGAGGGAAAGCTAAATTACAACATATCTGAATCCAAATACAACAGATAGTGCCTGAAAAAGCTGTGAACGCCAGCAGGATCTCCTCCAGCATGTTATGATGCTGGACATGTCTGAATCAGAAATTTAGTGCCTTTTCCAGACAAATGGAGGAGAAAGGTAACTTCAAGTTTCTTTAGGAAGATTTCTGGAGGAATTAGATGCTGCAGAATCAAGCTGCCCCAGATGTATGACATCTTAATTGGCGGGAAAATACAGGAATTCGGAAGCTAACCAAGCTTTCCTCAGGTCCTGTGTTATGCTGGATTGGGGCTTGCTGCCTTGCTGACAAGACCCAGAGGGTCAGAGGTCAGCCTTGAATGGCATCACGTGTATCTACCAGAGCTGAAGCTCCAAGAAGGGCTTTTGGAAAGAGTCTCTCCTCACATTTTTCTATCTAGGAATTATGAAAAGTCTTTCAAAACATGGCCTTTTTTGGTGCAGGAGTTATTAGAAAAATGAGGAAAGACCCTACATGGTTCACATGTAAAAAGTATTGCCACCTTCCTATGTATGCATCTCTCACTGGCAGCAGCCACTGGCCTGTCTCATTAAAAAGCCACTGTAAAATTTAAATCAATTCGAGCAACTGAGATACAAGCAATGTGCCTGCCCACAGGCTCCACTATCACATCTGGAGAAAAAGATGCAATTATTAGCTTCCTTTATTCCAACCTTTCACCAGGGGTATCAAAGGCCAGGACAAATGATCAGCAAGCCATTTACAGGACAGCGCTGCTTTCCAAGCTCGAGTGAGCTTGCAGCAGCTCTTTGCAGGGTCACCAAACCTGGCAGAAACTCAGCTGTTTATGCTAATATTTGGGGTTGCAGCAGGATTCCCACGGGGAAGCTCCCTCAATTCTGTCATATGATAGCAGCAATGAAACAAAAGCTGCTGTAGCGCATCAGCAAGGATAGCAGCTGCTAGAATAGCGATTTCTATAATCTGACATCAGTTTTAGTAAACTTTGTCTGTCTAATGTGCCCAGTGGGATTTTACAGAGGTTAAACTCTTCTCACACAAAACTGTGGCCTTGGGTTTTGCTTGCAATTAAAAAAAGTGGGACTAATGTCATATTTTTCTAATTAACAGCCTCCTAAACACATGAGCAGAAATTGTACCAGATACAGGTCTGTATTAGTATGATCATAATTTATATAATGTTACTAAATTGGTTTTGGTTATTTTCATCCAATTTGTGTGTTACCACTTTAAAATGTGTGTTATTAGTATGCAGCTTAACCTTCAGCACATTATCCATAAGATTTAAACACAATGCATGCTCTCTTACGTTTGGTTATATTTTCTGTGACATTTATATTTACTTTCCCTTTTTCCTATGCTGATAAGTTAAAGATGCCCTCAAGCATTTTTAGTTTATATCTGTATTTGTTTCCATGGAATTACACATTTCATGTTGCACAGAAATATGCTTACCTGGAGACTTCCTTGCTGGGTTTTTGTTTATTTTTATCTTGCAGATATCAATAAAATCAAATCTCTCTGTTTCTCTTCTAGGTTAAAAAAAAAAAAAAAGTAATTCTCGTCCTGTTAATGAACATTATTAGTGATGTTTTCAGTTTCCCAATTTAATAGTCACCTCCTGTGTTGACAACTCTTTCTTTCTTCACAGAACAAGGGCAGAAAGCATCTCATATAGGGAGAGCCTATGACAGATTGCCCCTTCGCTAATGGGGGCTCCAGATATATGACTGAAACATTTACATCAGAAATGGGTTGCCTAGACCTAAATTTCTCCCACTTCAAAGCCTGAGGGTGACCAGATCAATTCACAAATACATCTTTCTTCTTTCATTTCCTTACTGTGTCATCATCATGTGAAACTCTTAAAGGGTTAGATCAGAAATAATTAGGAAATTTTTATTTATAATGGAGTATAGAAGCCAAAGGAAAAAAAAAAAAAAGAAAAGAAAAGATGAAAGAGACCAAAAGGAAACTGGGGGAAGTCCCAGTAAGTCTGCTTAATGGATAGGAAACAGGTCAAACAAAGAAGGCAATTCATGTGTGTCTGGGAGAGATTTCCTAGGGTTAGCAGAGATGCAGACTTCCTAGGCATATCAGAAAAAGTGGGATCTACTTTCTCCTACTTGGATGTTCACAGCCTGGATGGGGAGGAGTATCTCACATTCAGCTCAGTGTAGCATCCCATCCTGAACATCTGCAGACATATTCCTAATTATCAAAAGATGAAATAACTCCTCACCACTTTTAGCTTTCAAAAGTCATTATTGTCAGTGAGGCAGTGTGACAGGAGAAGGGGCTGGAGAGGTGGATGGGACGCTAGGAATGAGAAAGGATAGGTTGGAAACAAAAAAATCACAATAACATGAGGCAGTGGGTGGAGAAGAGGAATTGATAGGTCCTAACCATCAGTGACATGAAAGTCTGAGCTCAGGTTATGCCCCACCATGGAGCATGGCTCTTCAAAACAGATGTGGGAAAAGACATCTTCCTGCAGCAGGAGCTGTGGAGACCCAGTGCAATGCAAGAGAGAGCTGAATGACCTTGTGAGTCTCCCCATGAGTCATGGGTAGTATTAAAGGTAGAGATCTAAGACTGTAATTTTAGGCTTTGAATATTTGACACTTTCTACAGCTAACCAAGCACACTCATTTGTCTCTCATTTAGCTCAAAGCCAGTCTTTAATCAACACTGACATCAAAGTTCCAGATACTACTGCCTTCCCCTGGGTCACAGGTAGTTCTCCAGTTCTTTATTACCATCTGGGAGAAGAATTTTACACTTAGTGTTCTTGGATGCTGAGGACTAAGCATCATCCTGAAGACAATACATCTACAGGGGCTGAAATTCTGTCCTGAGCCAGCAGCGGCTAAGAAATCTGCACAATTTCTTGAGGACTTTAGTTAAATGCAGTTTAACCTTTCTGTGCCAGCTGGGTGTAAAAACTGCAGTGCTGGTTGTAGCAAGAGACACTGGTCATACACTATTTCTATGTCTAGAAAATTCAAAAAACAAGTTGCTTTTTAAAACTTCATATTTTGCCATGTGCTTTATTCTCAGAGAACAAAGATATGTTTGAAGAAATGGCAAAGGTATATATATAGCGCATATATATATATATATATATATATATACATATACATATGTAGTACGTGTCTCTTTAAAGGCATACTGCAGTGGGATATAGGCCCAGCATGTAGCTGGAGCATTGGTCTATTTACAAACTTAATATTCTATAAGGAAAAAATACCTGTTGCATATTTTCTCCATACTATTTCCATGTGTAAAACTGAATGTCACTTCTGTGCTAGTTCTCTTGGTTTATGCTCCTAATCACAGCATTAGCTGGGTCCAAAATTTTTGCTGAAATAATGATGTCAAGGAGGAGTCGATAATACACAGCTCTCAGAAACACAGTCATGCTTGCAAATGCTGCTGGGATGGCAAAATTGTTTTTGGTATTGCTGCTTCTGTTCAGAAAACTGGAACAAGCTCTAGTGGGAAATCACTTTATTTTGGTGCAAGCAGTGATTCTTCATGAGGGTTTGCCAGGATTTCTTTAGAAATAAAAGTCCTCTTCTAGTGTAGACAAAGACTTTGCAGTTGATTTTTTTCTTTTTTGGCAGAGATGTCTTACAATTCCACGTTGTATTTGCATGTCTTGACTCTAATGACATTCTAGTTAAAAGTAAAAACATTTCTTGTTGCCTGGTTTGATTTAGCGCAGAAATTAGATACAGTTTGTTTAAAAAAGAACTTTTAATTGTAGCTCAAAATAGAGTGAAATGGCATAAAAACTGATGTCACGGTCCAAAAATACTATTCTATTTTGAACATCTAAACGATGTCTGGTCTTATATGCTCAGATTATCATAAAAGTAAAAGAGAATCAGAAGAACACTGAAAGTGCTCTTTTATAGATTGGGTGAAATCCATAATTTGCGTAACAAAAAGATGCCCTTTGAAGATATGCTTGCTGTTAAAACTGAGATACTGTTGCTTACTTGTCTAAAAAGGAGTTAGCAAACATTTTCCTTTTTATCCAGCTGCAGTCAATCAAATATTTCAAGAAGGCTATGAATGAATATGAATTAAAGTTGTTTGTGGGAAATGTAACATGTAAGTTGAGCATTTTCAAAAACGTTATGCCTGAGAATGTACTCAGGTCTACCAGCAATTTGTGCACAAATATTTTGTTCCCATGGTCCTTTCAACACGGGTATACTTCTTCCAACCCTGTTTAACGCAGTGACATCAGTGATTTAACCTGTATGTCAAAAAGTGGGGGTATCAGCTTTCTGGTAGTACCCCTTGCAAAGGGGATCACGTGGACAAGGCACAAGTAGCCCTAGTCCTCTGCTCCCAGCCAGTGAGCTGATACAGGTGAGAGAGCTTTGGGCGTAAGTTGGAGCGTACTCGAGAGCTAGTGCCAGGAGGAAATCCCTTTCTGAAACGTAATAGCGCAGAGCTTCCTGAGTTCAGACCCTTGCCGTGGCTGCAGGAAAGGTAATCCCATACCATCTCTGACTGCTTGGGGAGCCATCTCCACCCCCTCACCTTCTCCTGCCCCAAAGTGCATACTGCTTGATGATGCTCCACTACTCTGCAGTAGATTCAGTGCAGATGAACTGTGAAGAGCATTCCCTGTGTCTCCTTTAGTTTGTTTGTGAAAAACGAGACGCAATTTATCTCAAACATCTTCTGTAGGAGGAAATTAATCTATGTGAAACTACAGCCTAGCTAAAGGAACTGAAAACAGAGGCAATGGCCAGAATTTGCCAGCGCTAGAAAACAACAAAGACCTAGAAAACAACTGCTGGGGCTGCAGTCCACAATGCTCCTCATTGACAGTGGTGTAAATTTAACCAACCCTGTTCTCTACCTCCCTTTTTGTATTACAGTAATACTTCAGCTCAGCTAGTTCCCTGCCTAGATCCACAATGTGGCCCCATAGACCTCTGCCTAGCACAATGGAGGGGAGAGAGCCAAGTAAGTCCCAGACAAGGTTGCAGCTTACTGACACCCAGCTACATCCTGTCTCACTGGGTTACAAGCACTCCGAGAGAATTAAGTGTGACAGTGTGCACCAGTGGAGGAATTTACCTACAAATACAGCTGCTAGGCTTGCTGCCTCCATCAGGACATTCTCTTCAATCCGCATCACTGTCAATGGAAGGATGACTGTTCAGGCAAGATAGTCTGGGAAGTACAGTGGGATGTTTCAGTCGGAAACTGAGTGACAGGGCATCTGCAACCCGCAGTCTTTGTGCTGTGTTGCTTTTGATGCAAAGAAAGCAGAGGAGCTTCAGAGAGGAGTGTGTATCTCTGGAAATGCCATGAGGCACACTGGAAATGAATGTAGCACATGCTGGAGATGCTCGCACACTGTTCTGGAAGGCTAATACCCAGCTCTACGTTGCCCTCGCGAGCCACAGAACACAAAGAAGGTCAGTACACCTTATAGCTGGACACACCGTGGCACAGAGAAACTTCACTGAATTTCTCCAGTGGGGCAGTGCAAGTGAGGTCCAAAATCCCACTGCCATATGGCAGTTGCAGGTTCCTTTTCTTCCCACTGAGCAAGGAGACTTGCAGACCTGTTTAAGACTGTGCCAGTCACAGCTGAAAGCAGCAAAGGGATATGAAATGTAGCCAATAGTGATAAAGATCTGGATAGGTCTGTGCTTGTAACTGGGTCTCCATGTCCAAATATTCGGCTAGTTTTGCTTTGGATTTATTTCCAGAGAAAACTCACTGATTGTATTTGTCCACCTTATTGTTTCTTAGACATTTAAAGGAAATGCCTGTTAACCTTTGAGACTAAACAGCATATGCAACTTTCACATAATTTCAACAATGTGAAAGTGAGATATCCATCTAAACCAGTTGTCTACATTCCCTTTGAGGAGGAGAAAGACACCTCCAGAGGACAGTTCATCCCACCTGCAACAGGATGGGTGACTGTCACTCCAGAGGTGCCTACATTTCTGCACTAGATATAGACAGCAACTAATTGTCCAGCTTAGACACAGGTGAATCTTCACTTCAGCTGGCTCATTTCAATGGAGATCCTGTCTTCATTAAGTAACTAAGAGAAACAAAACTCAATGAGCTTTCAATCAATAACATTTTATCCACTGTAGCTGACCACACAGCAATATGACATGAATACAAAATGAATGTGATGCCGAATTGATTTTTGCCTTTTTTCTTTTCTCTGTTTTCTATATTCTTTACACATATATTTGTAGCTCTGCAGCCTCTCATAGTATTCATAGCTAGCATTTTACCTACTCTATTAGACAGAAAGACAAATTCGCCAGCAGCTCCAAGCTGGGGGTCCAAGGTTAGATTCTCACGGAAGTCAGGGTTGAAACTAGCTCTCTGAGACACATTTTCGTAAACAAAGATTAGATCCTATCTGAAAGAGAGAGAATTCAAAGAGGATTGAACCAGGAGAGAACTACCTCACCACTTACGTCTCTAATTGGGGATTTTTGTCTGATATGCTAATGTGCTAAACATATAAAAATTGTATATGCGTTATGCTACGGGTGCATCTTTGGCGTTTTCCATCTGAATTGTGCACCTAAGGATCCTTATAAAGGTAACCCCTTTTTATCACCTAACTGTGTCTGGCTCATGATTTTAGGACCAGCAAAAAAACGTCAAATGGACAGTTGATTTGCTGATCCAGGCCCCTGCTATTGCTTTGAACATAGGCTGCAGTCTTCTCTTGTATCAGTGACTGATAGTATCAGCCAAACTAACCCAAAGGCTGTGATGTATTGCAAGTTCTGGATATACCTGGTGTTTGTTTGCAGGATTTTTGAAGTGATTGAAAAGGAACTTGACACATTCATGTTCTTCCAGGCTTTTAAGGGTCAAAATGACACATCCTTGATCATATGATTATGTTAGAGAAACTGAGAAATCATCTGTGAAAGAAGATGAAAGAAAACTTCTAAATATCGTTTACATTTTGTGCAGGTTTCTGCTTATCAGCTGAACAGTGGCTGTGCAGTGAGGATTATTAACATGGCATCAAAGTTCTACAGATAAAAATGCCCCAAGACTTAACCCCAGGTTGAGACTCTGACTCAGATTCAGCTAACAGCACCTCTTAAATTTGCCTTTGAAAGGAGCTACTCTACCATGTTATTTTGATTTCTTGTCACTGTCATAAATCCAGTGCATGTTGTCATAGACTACTGAGTGGACATTTGCCACAGCCACATCCTAATTGCTGTATTAATTTCATCTCCAAAGCCCCAAACCAAACGATCCACTTCTGACACAGGAACTTGAGCAAAATCTGGGAGGGAATTGCTGCCTGCTCTCTGAGGTAAGCAAGCTGTTCCTGGGGTGACATCTGTGTTAACAATGGGCCATATGCAGGCTGTACAGAGAGCTGGTAACACACCCGAGATCATGCATTTCACAGATTGCACCTATAACTGACATCTTGTATGACATTTAATATAAGGATAAATAGAGGCAGCAGCCATCCGGACTGGGCACAAAACAATCAGCCAGCTGACCTGAGGCAAGGGAAACAGCTCCAAGATAACCAAAATAACCACTCCTAGGAGGAGCTGACTGCTGCCTTCCATTGTTTCAACCACTCTGGCTATTTAGGTGTGCACCTACAATGGGGAAATCACCTGTAAGTACCTTCACACCTGGCTTCAGACAGAAGCATCATGGCATGTACTTTGATATTTTGGCTCCTGTAGAAAAAAAGTGTTTGCTTGTGTGAGATGCTGCCTTTAGCAGCAAGCCAGTGTAATTTCCTTCTCACTGCTTGTTCTCATTGCTTTTCCTCCCTCAGTTTGGCAATAGACCTGTTCACAAAGCTGCACAGTAAACCAGATCACAAACTAGATTAGGGTGAAAACTAGCCTTTTCTGTGGTTCCTCAAAATATCTGTGACAGCAAAACAAAGAGCTAGCACGTTAAAGTGCCTCAAAAGGGGATAGAAATAGGGCAAGAAGGGTCAGGAACCTCCTAAGCCTATTTCACGGGCAGTGTCTCACAAACCAATGTTACAAACATAGGCCTGAATGACACAGGAGTAGTTTGGGATGGACACAGACATAGAAACCATGATATCAGCTGTGAAAACCCAGTCCCAGTGGATGTACCTCCCCTCAGCAAGAAAGGCTGTATGCCTAGAGGGGTAATGGGCTCATAGGATGCAAAGCTGACATTTACATTTGCATTATTTCCAACAAGGAGCAGATGGCAAAGGGATGCTCTGTAATTTCCATCTGAACCCCAAAGAATCCATAATCTCAATTTTAGCTGGGCACTTTCTGGACCTAAATCAGTGCTGTGCGCTGCCAGGTGACAACAGCTCCCTCCTCAAAGGCAGCTGCCTTTCAGCAGGGGATGGCTCTACAGGCAGTTAATTAACAACCCCGACTTTCAGATATTAATGTCTGTAAGACTTCTAACAGGCAAAAACGAAATCAGGGCTTTTCCACTGCAGGTACAAAAAGCTGGTGAGCTCTGAAAATGCAGCTTGGTACAGATGCTGGAAGTTGCCTCCTAATAGGTAAGTGTGGGAACCTGTACACAAATTGTAGCTTGGCATGGGGTCCACAACTGGGATCAGGGGTTTTCCAGCAGTGCTTTTGCATTCAAAAGCAGAAACAACACACAAGAAGGAACCAACTTAACACACCAGGATAAAACCAGATATGCTCTTTAGATTTTTTTACACTAATGCAGTTTTATACTGCGTATCAGACAGATTTTTAAGGAAAAATGTTTAGAAACATCTAGATAAATTCCACACTTAAGTAATCATCATTTTAATACCAACTCCCTAAAAGAACTGAGATAAAACAGGAAAGGGATCACACAAAACATATCCTGGAACTCATTTGTTTGAATTTGAGCATACTGAATTGATATGACCCTAGTAAATATGCTTAAACTCAGAAGAGGAGGAGAAAAAATTATGAGTAGCCATCCTATTTAACAGAACATCCAAATTCACAAGCCTTCTACATCTAGATGATTTCATTAGTATCAGCAGGCTTTACAATACCTGTCTCACAGGGACAAATACCATTTTTACTGCTGAGCAGCTTCACTGTTCTTTTTCTTTCTGGCTATCCAGACAAACTAAGTCATCAAAATGCAAATTTATCAAGTTGCAATCCCTTGGTGCAAGCCTTTCCAGGTGCTGGGCAGTGAGCACTCATTGTGGAGGAAAGTGTCTGCAAAAGGTCACTTATGCTACGTAATGGGCTGCTTACTGAAATTTCCATCCCATTGCACCATCCCGTTTTGAAAACTCTTATCAAACAGACTGAAAAACCTTCTACAGGTGAAAAAAGAAAGGACTGGATGATAAATGTGATGGGCGTGACCTTCTTAATGAGGAAGCATCTTTGACAACCCTTAACTCTTCCAATGTTGTGTATGTTTACCAACACTGTGGGCTTGGGTATTATAATATATACTGCATTCACAAATACACAGAGCTGAAAAAAAATAAAAAGACCTCAAAGCCTCTGGCAGCACAAGATAGCTGTAGGAAAATGGAATAAGACTGATAGGAAAATAATCTCTTAGAGACTTTTGGTTACCAAGAACTGTGAAGCCAGATAGTAATGAAAGCCTGAATACATACATACCTGCTGTGTGGCCCCCTAAGACACCGCAGCACTGCGTTGGTAAGGGTCACCTACTCCAGAGAGAGGGGCAACAGCATTTACAGCATTTTAATTTAACAGGGATTACTCAAAAAGGTTGCAGGGGCAGAAGTGAGAGGCAAAGTTAGCTCTGTGGATACTTCATCCATCTGTAGCAAACTGCAAGGCTAGCTTTCCCAATGATGGGAGTTGATGGAGATGCTAACTAGTAAGTGTCTTGCTCTCTAGTTCAGCTGCCCATGGTCATCCTGGGAATTGAACAAAACTGAGCAGAAACTGAGACAAGCTTTGTGGAGAGGCAGCCAAGAAGACCAGGCTTCTGGGTCTTTCTATGAAAAATAGTAAATGGGTCACATGTGCAGTCTGTTTACTATTCTAAGAACTGTCTTCTCTGAAATAAATGACAGCTGCTTTTAAGGCCAAACACTGATATCCTTGTTCCAGAAAAGGTTGTGACAAATCCACCTTGCTTTGTACAAGGAGACAGGCAGAGCAGGCACTGCAGATGGGACGAGGAGAGAGCAGGAGGCTCATATGATGTTCTTCTGACAAAGGCTGAAGGCTCCACAACAGACATGTGAGAGCAGCACTAGCAGGAGGAGTCAAAACAGGCTGCTTGCCCATAAAGTACAACCCAAATTAGTAACAAATTTTAAAGCTGAATAAAGGGGGAATCGACAGACTTCTTCAAACTACACAAAGCTATAAACAAAATGGTACCTAAAGAGCTTTGAAGAAACCTTGCAAAGCTAAAAAGGAGCCAAGAAATTTATGATACACCTAAAGAATGCTTAATTAAAATAGGTTAAAGAAAGACACTTTCTTTAGGCAAGGTGACAAACAAGACATGATAAAAAATCCAAGCTTTTTAGTCCATCTACTCAGGGGACACAGGCAAGAGAAACACTGTCTTCTCCACATCACGCTTTTGACACACATTGTCACAATCAAGGCAGTTCCTTTGCTTTTGTTTCAGTTTTCTTCTTATTTGAGCCCCGAATTTATATGCAAAATAGTGCAATTTAGCAAACATGTCAAAGGAGTCAACTGGACCTCATGTGGCTTTAATCACCTCAGAGAAAAATGCCTGACAAGCCCCTGTCTAGCCATTTATTTAGATTTCAGATATGGCAAAGCACTGTAAGAAAACACAGAAGGACTCTTTATAAACAGCAAAGCAAAGTTAGTTCTTGTCACGAGGTTCAGAGCCTGAGATGTTTTCAGCAACCAAGGCATTAATATCCCGTGGGGAGAAGGCAGAGAGGCAAGGACAAGGCTCTCTGGGTCTGCAGCCCGAAGCTGCTGTGCATGTGAAGACCAGGGAAGAATGGGCAGGACAGCAAGCCGGGAAAGGAGAATGAGTTTGAGGAAGCCACATCAGCTGTTACTCCACAATTATTTTGATATGCTCAACTCATTAAAAAAAACCCAACAACAACCCAGCAACAAAATTAAGTAAGACAAAACAACACTTGAAAAGACCTAGGTTGCTGCATGGAGTCAATTCTCAACAGAGGCTTGTGCAAATAAAGCTGCAAGCGATAAAGGCAAGAACTACATTTGGCAGTTCATAAAGACAAATCTCTTTTCTTAGTAAGATTGCAGGCTATAAACTAACAAAAAAAAAATGCTATCAAGAAGATTAGAGGGTTTATTTTCCACTTAAGCTTAGACTGATAAAACAGTTTTTACAATAGTGTGCTATGCATGTGATAATACAAGATGTCTTCAAAACCAGCATGTATTTCAAGCTTCAATGATGACTATTATCTAGGCTCTTGACATTCAATGCTGGAATGATCTTTAATTAACTAGGATGGCAATGCCGGTTTAAGATCACAGGCACAATAGGATTTAGTGAGTATTCCACACAATTGGATTAAAAGGGAATAAAACATACCTCCCACTTCACTAATACTGAATGGATTCAGTTTGAAGATTCATATTCCAGGGGGAATGAGATAAAGATGTCCACTTTATCTGAATTTATTTTAGTGTCATCCCTCTAAAAATAGCAGAAATTTCATCAGTTAAACTGCATGGAAAACATAATCCTGCCATCTACAGATGAAGTCTTAAGACGTACACCTATCAAATGCTACCAGTTTTCTCCACTTACCACCCTAACCTGTCAACGTGAAGAGCAGAAGACTAGAGATCAATAAAAAAAATGCAATGGGATGTCCCAAAATCTCAAGGTTTCTAGAAAACAGGTCCAGATGGATTATACCTTGCTGTACCAACAGTTTAGACCAGCAGATTTCACATCCTTTTTATTTTTTTTTAATTAATAAAACAAGAGGCTGAGAAAATTCACAGCTACAGTTTTGTTGATTAGGATCAAGATACAGCAGAGTGCTGAGTATATATTTTTGCTCAGTGGTCATATGACATTCCCAACAGCCACTCTCCAGAAATGCTGTTTTAGGTGAATGCACAAGGCAGAAATATAACAACTTTTCACTTTTAAAAAGCTTAACAAACTTTTATGGCCATGATTAGATAGCTTTTACAGCAACATTGGTAAATCAATATGTGTTTCTAACTCTCATAATTTCTCAAAGCCTTCAGGAATCACAGAGGAGTTAATTCTGGAGCTGTCTGGCTTGCTGGGGCTGCCAGTTTATATGAAAGAGCCATGCTCCAGCCTAAAGTCTGTCAATCTGCAATTTAGAAAAAGGAAAGTACAACCTTACAGAAAAAGTTGTTATCACAGGGTTATCAGGAAGGATTCTAGCCAGGATTGATTGGCTATATCAGAAGAGTATTTTCCTCTCTTCTCAATAGATACATTTTGTCATAGATAAAATAGATTCTAAGATTATTTATGCTGCAAAAAGGTTTTCATAGCTCTGACAAATAAATTGTTTGAAACCGTCTAAGTAGCTAATTTCCAAATGCATTTCCATCCAGATACAGAAACGACAAGTCCTTCATTAGAGCACCAGTTTTTCAATGACATTAGCTTAACCTTACCAATATTATCGATCTATTCAATGTTTACTTCAGCAAGCAGTCCCATGGATGTGTAAAAGCAATCTTTTAAATTGACTTTTTAAAGGAGCTTATCCACAAATGTTAAATTACTTTCAGGATTTCAAGCTGAAGTGAACTTTTTAAATATAATTTCACATATTTCTCCAAGCTTATTGTTCTTATCTCCAAATCTGTGTTGTGTCCAAAGTCTGTAGATCTCTCTTGTCTCTCTTTTCATTGCACACTCCCCCAAATGTCAACCTACTGCAAGTTGTCTCCAGCAGACGATGAGGAGAGATGGCATTACCTGTCCTAACATACTGCCACAGTACCACAGTGACAACTGAAGAGAGGAACATGTGAGGCTGGCTGCAAAGCCAAAGAAGAACCTTTCTGGTTTATGCTCACATATTTCAGGCAAAGGTAGGAAAAAGACCTAAGAGAAACCTCCACTGCTTAAGAAACTTTCTTTTGCTTCTATAATGAAAACAGCATATAGACAAGAGAACTTAGAGCATTCAGTGCAATACATTGGAAACGGCAACTGCATTTGTCATCACAATTATTAAAAATAAATGAAGGGGCAAGGTTAAAAGCAATTCACCTTTGTTTCCCACTTACTGCTGCTATTTATAGTCAGTCAAAGCATGTGGAGAATACTGTTGCCACTTTGATTTTGAGATCTAACATTGAGCTAATGCTCGTGAAAATGAGGCATATGATGCAGAGCCACGCGGAGTTTGGCTTCATGTGATCAGGGATGTGCAGGACCTTAAGGCAGGCCACTAACTGAAAGAGCACTAATCAAGGAGAACAGGGAGAAACCTGCCACAACAACAACATCACATGTTCCTTGATAATGCTTTAGTGAAAACCTCTTACAGTATACTGTATGCTGCCCTTGCCTCTTTAAGAAATTAAACAGTAAATGCTCCAAGTATTTACATAAAAAAATTCCTCACTTTTTTTCTCTGACAGAAACAAAATCCAGAGACACTTGGAAAATCGGGGGGACAGTAAAAAATTAAGTATTTCAGTTATTTTTTCCTCCCTAGGATTAATTTGATGAGGCTAGCACCTAGTAAGAATTATGATTTTAAAATCTTATTTGATTTTGAAATTGTTGGTGTGCTAACAAAAAAGTATTCCATTTTGCAGCAGAGGAAAGATTCACCCATCAAAAGAGACTGGCTGTCAGAGATGAAAGAGAGTAAAGAAACGGAGAGAGCCATTTTAAACATATAAGACAAGACTTTCATCTCATGCTGGACCATGTGGGACAGCGCTATTAACCTTGGGAAAAAATCTGACAGGAGTGAAACAGAAAGGAAGATGAAGGAAAAAAAAGGAATATTTTACCTTCAAGAATTTTTCTGATCTGTACTGACACACTTCAAGAAGTCTACATTTATACTTTTCCTTGGGTGAAAGTTTTGCCATATGTCCTCTACATCTTTCTGTGCATCCGGAAGTGTTGTTACGGGTTTTCTGACAGTCTGTGTGTCCTTTGCCCACCTGCCTGTTCAGGTGCTGCCTGTGGATACCTCGGGCAGAGCACGGCTGGTGAATGCATGCATGACTCCTTTGCCTGGGTCACCTGTATACCTTTCTTTCGCCTCAGCAGTGTATGACACTGCTTGCCAAAGCAGTGTTAAAGGTAAACATTTGTGTAGTTTGTGTTATTTCTGCCTGAAGAGCAGCTCCACTCCAGTTCTGCTGCTACAGAAGCGAGGGCTCCCAGATCCTCGTCAGTCGTCTCACCAGTGCTTAAAAAAACTCCCTCTTTGGGATTCCACAGCCCCTTCTCTGCAATGCATTTGTAGTCTAAATCCTCCTTGCTCTTCGCAAGTGCCTTCCTTACATTTAAGTGACTTTTTTTCTTTTTTCTTTTTTTTTTCTTTCCCTGGGAATTAAATGGATTACTTTTTATCTTGCCCTTGAGGGACATGAAAAACAATCGCTCACGATCCTTTTCTTAAGGACCCTTTCCATGTTTAAGCTCCCTGTCAGTTTTCTATTTTCCAGCCACTTCTTTCCAGTCTTCGCTTTGTGTCACAGCATATACTTTTAAGTCTCACTCGAGGTGCTCTGGCCCTTAATAGGTGGTGGCCCACAGCGGGCTCAGTCGATCTCAGCGGTGCGAGCCAGGACGGAGGCGATCCCTTTGGTGCCTCCAGAAACTGCTATGACACCCCCAGGAGCGATCACTGAGGATTTCGAAGCCAGGCAAATGGCTTTGTACCTGCCCTTTAAGGGATGCTCTCTCCGTTTCCAGCTCGCGTGCCCAGCCCGGCCGCTCCCCCCCACCTTTCTCCGGTCCACGTTCCACTTGGGCTTACGCAGCCCCACGGCCCCGATCCCTCGGGTGCTCTGCATGGCAGAATGCTGCCCGTGAGGAGGGCAGCTCTCCCGCACGACAGCACTGCGCGCACATTCGCCCACCGGGCTCTGTCCTTCTTTCTTAAATCATTTTGTTTAGGGGCTTTACGGTGAGCCCAAAGGAGGCACCCCGGAGCGCGGCCCTTCCCGGGGGGCGGGGGAGCTCCTCACCTGCGCCCATCCCCGCGGCGGCGGGGCGGGGGCGCGGCGCGGCGCGGGGCGGGGCCGGCTCTACTCCGCTCCCTCCCGCGGGGGCTCGGGCATCTCCGCGCCGGGCGGTGCGAGCGGCAGCCGCGCCGGGATGGAGGGCGCGATCCTCGCCCGGGAGCTGGCGCGCACCGTGCTGCTGCTGCTGCTGCTGAGCCTCTTCCCCGCAGGTGGGAGCCGCGGGCGCGGGCGGGCGCGGAGCCCCGCGGGGCCGGGATCGGCACGGGCGGCGGCGGGGAAAACTTCGGCGCTGGCGGCCCCTTCCACGGGGCAGCGCCGCGCCGGGAGTCGGGCTGCAGCCTGCGGTGTGCCCGGCATCGCCCCGCGCTGCCCTTGTGGGACGCCCCGCCGGGGAAAATAAAGTCCTTTGTCTGCCGTGCGCGGGTATCCGGGGCTGGGAGAGGGGCCGGCAGCGAACCCCTCCACCCCCCTCCATCTCCCCGGCCGGGCTGTTTTGACAATAAACTATCTGGGGATCAGTACAAAATGTCCCCGCGCCTAAGTGCTCGTTGAACAATGGGCAGGAACGAGCGGCCGCCGTCAGGTGTCCAGCGTTGTGCAGCGGGGTGCAGCCTCCCCTCCCCGGGGCCCAGGTGGGCTCGGTGCCTTCTGCGCCCGCCGGCGGGCCGGTGCCCCGGGTGCGGGGATCGCCGCGGGACAGGGCATCAGGGCTGGTCTGCTCCGGCACTGACGGTCCTTCGCGGTGAAGAGGAGGGCGATGGGTGCCTTTCAGGCCTTCGGCAGGTCAGCTGGTGCTAAAACTTTGGTGTGTCGTAGGTTCCCTTCCACTCCTTTCTAAAAAGGGGGTCTACTTGCCTGACCTCATAGCCCTGGAGCACAGGTGTAATGGTTTTAAATACTGCACCTGGCTGCAGCGCTGGGCAATTTGGCACATGGCTTTCAGAGCCGCCGTGCATCTCCTTGCATCGTTTGTAGGCTTAGGAGGCTTTTGGCTATGTCCAGGGGAAGGTGCTGTAAGGAGGTCGCTGGGGAGGAATTTGGCCCTGGGCACTGAAGTCTGAAAGGAGATAACGTGAAAGGTTCTTTTGCTGCTTAGCTGAGAACGAGCTGAGGATCCAGGGAAGCGGTGCACGGCGATAGGTGTTTAACGTCTGCTGCCACCACCAGAGAGGAGCCTTGCAGAGCACCCTGTGTTCTGCAACAGACACAGACGGAGCGGGTTCCTCCAGCCTCTGCCCATGGGAGCAAATAGCACTAAAACACCAGGAATTAACAGTACTGACAATTTACACTTCTTCATTGTAGTATGAAGTGAAGCACTTCACTTCAGGATGTGTTAATGGCTTTGTTTAGGTAACTTTCTGTGTTTGCTGCCTTTTGTTTATTGGTAATCTGAGTAAGTGTTGGTATCTGGCAATTTCGACTTTTCTATTTAGAAGTACCCACGTATGGCTGCAAAACGCTGTGGCCACGGGAGTGGGAAAGTCTCCTACCAATGAGTTATTCCTAGAAAGAAATTTTTAAAATGTTGAAATTAATACCTGCCAACTTTCTTTACTTCATGTATTTCTTGCCTGCACTTTAAGGTTATCCTTCATCATATAGTTAGATTGCCCTTAAGGAAAGCTTTGGAAACAGGTCACACTGGCAGCATCTCCTGGAAGACAGAGGTGCAGTTTCCAGAGTACTGGAGAAGCAAGGAGGGAACCTTTCTTATGATCATTCCTCTCATTCGGGGTTTATACACTTGTGGGAGACTTCAGGGACACATCAGACAAAAATTCGTGTGAACAAAAACACACCATGTTGTGTGTTTGACTTGCTGCTGCAAAAGATAGCTGTCCTTGCGTATGTATGTGCATCATCTGTGTATCATGCAGATGTAGGAGTATTCTGGGCTAGTTTTGTGGTGCTGGAGGAGGTATCAGTGGTGGTTCGTGTCCTGGCAGTGGCATGGGAACATCAGAAGTGACAGGCAGGACAGAGCTGATGTGCTGTTCTGGATTGCTCCAGAGCTTGTGTGACCCTGTGCTACTTTTGGTTTTGCCTCAGTGTAGACACTTGGCTGGGATGATCTCCCACAGTCCCTGTTGAGACCTATCCTGTTTATCAGTATACAGATTTATAATAAGTATTTTTCTTTGGCTGTTGGTCAAGAGCTTCTTCCTTTGGTTGCAAACTGGGAAGGAGGATGTCGAAAACAGCTTAACATAGCTTCTCAAAGGGTAAACCATTCATCTTTTCTATCCATAGTCCCTTCCAACTTTTTGTTTTTCTTGCATCCTAACATGCTTCCACACTTCCTTCCATTTGGGGCTTGCCTAGTCCTCATTTTGATGCAATATTCTGGAATGAGCTTTTCTCTCTGCTTCTCCTGTCCTCCCTCAAGGCTCACTTTGTCCCCCACCATCCAGTACTCTGCCAGAGTCTCTTGCATTTCCATCTTGTGGTCATGGAAGACTGGACATGGTTCCTTTCAGCATCCATCAATGCGACTTTTTTTTTTTTTTTCCAATCAGCTGCAGAGTAATAGGAGACTCTCCCTGTGCCCAGAGGGTAGAATGTCTGTTTTCATGATGCTCCCTGCTACCTGTCAGCCATGAGAGAGGAAGCTTGAAGGAGGAAGATTGAATTTGATGAGGATTCTGATTGCTGTCATTCAGTCACTGCCTTGACCCCCCTCAAGCCATCTGAGTATCCTTCCCTCCCTACTCCCGTTTCCATCTCTGCTCTCTCCTTTTCCACCCTCCCCTGTGGCAGTGCAGAGTCTCCTGTGCAGAAATGTGGCCTAAGGCCACTGCCAGGAGCAGAATGGAAATGTCAAAGATTGCTCAATATTCAACTCTTTTTTCCTGCATTACCACTGGGAACTCTCTCCCAGCAAATGCGTAAGTGATTTTTGTTCAGGCTTTATAATAAAGAATGTGACAAATTTGGCAAGAAGTGAGACTCCCATTTGCATCCTGTTTAAATACCATTCATTGAGACTGAAGGCATTTCCATGTGCTTATTTTGCCAGAGAGAGCCTCTTGTCAACAGATGACTGCAGCTGTAGTACTGTTGCGTTGTATTGGCTCTCTGTGGGTATTCCATCTCATTTCAGCTCTCCCAGTGATTGTCCAAACAGTAACGCTTCTTTGCAGGTGCCTGAATTAAGCAAAGGATCCTGAGTCACCTCCAGAAGGGACATGGTGCCCCAGGACACCGGTGGAATTGGAAGGGATATGTCTTTAGCACATGTAAACATGAGCTAGGACAGGTCTTGGGAGGAACATCTGAGTCATATTCCAGTTAGTAGGAGGTTCTCCTAGTGAAGCTTGTCCTTTTCGCTCTCTGGTCTGTTCTGAGAGACTAATGGTATCTCTGTAGTCTTTGGATTTCTGTCTGAACTATAATTTGTTGTTACTGCAAGCTATTAGAAAGATTTTTAAGGCATATCTGGAGCTGTCAAACTAAATACCAAATACTAGGCATTTGTAGTTTGAAGGAAAGCTGCTTTCTAGTCTGAACAGTAACCAGTCTGATGGAATCTGAAGGTAAGGAACAACAAATTCTGGATAAAACAAGAACCACACAGCATCAAAGAGTTTCAACAACATGTATGTTTATCTACAATACACAATGACTGATATAATCTCATATCAGTCGTGTAGAAGAGAGGCAGTAATTGCTCAAGGTTAAGCTACTTTTCAGCTTTTTTTCTCTGTCCACGAAGATGGATGCCATTGCAGAGATGAAGTGCTACACATTGTCTTGCTCTATGGATGTGACACATGATTTTACAGATGTTGTTTTCTTTTTCATCTAGTACAAACATCTTCCAGGATTTTGACTCATTTCCTTAAGTCTCTTTCAGCTGTTCAGAGAATGGCTAGAGGAAATGAGGTCTGATATCCTAATGCGTTGCATTTACTGTAAGTACCCTCTCACTTTAAGTACAAAGCTTTACCTTTTTAAAATTTCTGAATGTCGTTCTGACTGCTCCTGTGCACAAGAAACAGCTTGCAGATGTTTCTGTCTCTTAGAAACTCAGCTTCCCTGGTTGAGACTTTTCATCTGTAACAGAGCTTAAGGTGTTCATTGTAACCTTAGGCAGGAGAGAAGAGCTGATGCTAAGGCATCTAATGAAAGTGTGTTACATCTTTTGGTCATTTATTAAAAAAGTCTGAAGAGAACAGTAGAAATTATGAGACCTTGACATAAAAGGAATTTTAAAATTACTAGGATTCTTCTATACTCTTGTATTCTGTAGTATCGTGCTTGGCTTTTTCTGTGACTTTTAGGAAACTAGAAGGTTTTTTCCCAATAGGACCCTGTTTGACAATGAATCCTGCAAACAGTCATAAATGAACGTAATTTTACGCGTGTGAGCTGTCTCCTTGGCTGGCTGCCAAACCTAATGACAACTGAAGTGTATTGTTTGTCCACTGGCCAAGATTGCTGCCGTTAGTGATAAAAGCATAAGGAGAGTGTAAACATCTGTGTTTGAGGGGAGAATGTGACTCCTATTTTCTAGGGGATACCAATTAGAAAGCCCAGTAAATGTTATTCTCTCAGTGGATTTACTCTTGGGTATTATATTGATTTATTCTGAAAACACAGGTTTTCAGATTTAATGGATTTTTAATGATATTTTTCATGTTGCAAAAGATCTTTTTTTTACAGCACATAAGGCTCTTGACTTTAACAGCAAACAGGCATGTAAATAACAGAAAAGTTTCTAATGTTGCTACCATGCTATGCAACTTCTGGGCTGCTCCATAGCAATCATTCCTGGAAATTGAACTAAAATGAAGCATCACTGGGTAACATTATGAGCTACAGGGTTTTTTTATTACTGGGGGGGGCTGACTGCATTAGATGTCTATAATTTTAAATGTCATCTTGACAGTTGAATCTGTAATCATGTAACACAATCATTAAATATCTGATATGGAGAAGAATTCTCTGGTCAGCTAGGCACTGACAGTTGTAAATCTAAGTGATAAAGAGGATGCATGGGCTGATTTAACTTAAGAAGAGATGAAAAATTAAACTAAGCAGTGCTCCTCTGCTCGTGCTGGGTGGCCATGCTCCTCGTGAGGGACCAGAGGGCTGGAGCACGTCTCCTGTGAAGACAGGCTGAGAGAGATGGGGTTGTTCAGCCTGGAGAAGAGAAGGCTGGAGTGGATTTGTTTTACAGAAAGGCATGGTGCAAAAGCCACACAGGAAGAAGAAGTCAAGCTTGTTGGTTATAACCTGTCATTCAGAGCCTTCATGCTTTGACGTGGTGGAAAATCTCAGTGAGCTGTGTAATAGAAATGTTTGGGGTGTTCGCATACCTAAGGCGTTCAGATCTAACTAGATTCCTGCTGACGGGTATCATGAGATTTAAAACTTGCACTTGCCTCTCTTACTTAATCTGTTTTTTGTTCAGGAGTTAATGTCTGCACTGATGTCACATGTTGAAGGTTTTGTCTGCAGCCCTCAGGACTGGAAACTTCATTCTTTGCTGAATGAAATCTGAGTTTCTCATGCATTCATCTTCTTCCTGCAGCTGGGTTTCTAATAGACACAGCAAGTCTTAGGAAGCTCCCATAGAACTCTATGAGTAAGGCTGGAGGAGACCTGCAGAGATCTGCTCTGTCCCCAGCTCTTCCTTGTAGTCAGATGGAGCAGATCACTTCACACAGACTTTTGTTCTAACCTGCTCTAAGGCAGATTTGTGCTGCAGAGTCTACCACCTGTTTTTTCTTGTAAATAGTTATTAAAGGTTAAAAGCTTCTTCTGATACCTAATCTCCCTTGCTGGTTGCTTATTTCCATCCTTTTATTCTCCTGGTCTTTTGGATATAATTAACTGCTCATCACCATCCTTTCTATAATAATATTGTACACATCGACAATATAAACACGTCTGCTTCTCTTTTCTGTGATAAACCTTTTCCAACATTTTCTTTTGGAGTATCTTTTGTAACTCCGCCTCCTCCTGCTCTTCTCAGCCCTCTCAGACTTGTTTGCATTTCCTCCAGATATGACGTGTAAAATTGACATCTGACTGCAGATGAGAAATGCAGTGTTTCCAGGTTCAATAGTTACCTCCCCCTGTACTATGTGCTTCAATTTGATTCAAAGCATTGTAAATCTGATTTTAATCATGATTTACATCAGCCAACAGTAAGCCTCATTTTAACTGTTTTGCATTTGTACTTAATCATTTTGCAAAGAAAGGTTTAACCTCCTTTATTACCATTGAGATAGAGTTTTAATTAAATATAGCCTTTGCAGTTAATGTTATACTTAACTTTGATTAATCACTGTGCCAGTATTTAAGCAATTATGTAGCTTGTTATATATACACTGATCCTGATTCTTCATGTGTATGTTTTAGTATGAAAATAGAAAATGTTGACATTTCTTGTATTAGATAATTGATTTTTACTGATAATTTGCATCGATTACAATGAAGGAAAGAAGAATTCTGTAATGTTCTTCCGTTAGATAAAGAAATAGCACCACATAGAAGCCAGCCAATTCAGAAGAAAAAACTCATTGAGAAATGTTTTGAAATAAAGAATTAATGCCTGAAAGGCCTATCTGTAGTCAAAACTGGTGGTTTCTAATCACTATGCTACAAAAATTTTAGAACTAGTCCATGTCATGCTCTCCTTATTCTTCGAATAGCAATGGAAAGAAACATTAATGGTTTTTTTCAGCTCCACATCAGTGGCTCCTCTTTGAATGGACTAGTCGCTTAATTGAGTTGTACTGAATGAACTGAAATAAAGAAAATATTTTCTGTGCACCTGCTAGGAAACTCCAGATGCCAAAGGCTGGTGTATTGCTGCAGCACAACCTGCCTAAAGGTGCTCGGGGACTGACTTTGATGAATCCACTAGTTAGATTATCTTTAAAATGTTGACAGCAAATGTACAGCTTGAATAAATTTTTACTTTTATTTTTTTAATGATTAGAGGAGCTGTAAGTTTAAATTTATGTTGTTGGATTTTCAGAATCACTGTTGAGTGTATTTACCTTTTAAAAGGAAAATTTGCATTACAAAAATGCTGTGGTTTTACTTTCCATAAAATTAAATATGCAGCTTAATAGGGTATTTTTACCTGAAATGGTTCTGTTTGTATGCCTTGTATGCAATTCCGTGCTAGGACCCGATACTGAGGCATTCATTTTCTGCTGCTCAGTGGCTGGCTGATTCTCTTCTTCACTTTTGATGCTTCTTTGCTACTGTCTATGTCATGGAAGTGCTTTCTATGCCTGGATGAGCATAACTTTTTAACTTTGAAAAGAAATTTTTTTATCTTCCACAAAATAAAAGCTTCCTCCCAGTAGTGTTCATTTTAACACAAGCTGTTAAGGTTTCCTATTCCATAGCATGTCCGACTTCCAGGTATTATACATAAAACTGCTGACTTTGCAGTAGTATTAATATTATCATACCTAGGATTTGAGGTATGTAGCACAATAAAAGAGGTCAAATGGAAGGAGCAGAAGTAAGCCCTGTATTTCTCGTCTCCTCCTATAAGCTAGATATATTCAGAGGAGATGCTGAAATGGGGTTCCCTGTTTAAGCAGGCACTCAGGCTGCACTCACATTAAGTAGTCCTCTGTGTATCTCTCCTGGAGCAGGAAGGAGGACTACTTTTCAGTAAGCAGCTACCTCTATATATGCAATGTATATGCAATTTGGGATAAGACTTATAAGTAAACTAGGAAATAAACTACAATTTAAAAGCAAAAACTACAAGTTGGACTTTGGCTGATATTAGAGATGATGTTCAACAGCCGAATTCCTTATCTCATTGCCAGAAGACTCAGGAAATGAAACCGAATTGTCAGAAATATATCCAAGTCTCCGTATTCAAAGCACTTCTATTTGAGACAACATTGGTGACAGATGTTGCTGGGTGTTAGTGTGATTGTCTGAGGCGAAATTTTTCACCTGAGGGTGTTCTTAAAAATGTGCCAATGACTCCTCCAGAAACTGTCCTAGTCATAGTTTGAGAAGGCATATGCAAAGACACTTCTGTAATATACTGGGTACCTCACTAAAAAACGACTTACTAGATTTGGTATTGTCTGTAAAACAACCCTTTTACAAGAATTTTTTTACCAGCATCTTAATAGAAAAGTTTTAAGTGTTATTTAGACAAGGGAAATCTAACTTCTTGCACGCTTATCAAAGATCTCTGAATAGATACACAGTTTATATGGACAAATATGGAAATATCCTAAAACCTGCTTCTTAAATGGGTCCTGTGCCATGTGCCTGCATGACATGATTCAATGACTTGTATTTTGGTAACACAACTGTATAAATACTCTTATCTTATTACTAAACCCAGAATTTTTCTCATTAATCTGTCAGTTCAGTGAAGGAAAAGAGAATACAAAGTATTATGGACACAAAAGATAGCTGTGCCTTTTCTGCAAAATTTGGTGAACATGTTAATCTGAAAGTCTTGTTTATTGCTGTAATCTTCTAGGAAAACGTACTGAACTAAATATCTAGAGAAAGTAAAAAGCAGTGTTCCTCTTTGTGGTATTTAATGTGGTCCATCATACGAGCAGTGATAACATAATTATGCAATTATTGGTATATTTTCCCCTCTGGAGGCCTTATGTAGATGATTACCAGTGCACCTTTTAATGAAATTGCTACTATTTGATAAAATTACTGCCAAGACTTGAAATAATTAGAATTCTCATTGCCAAAAGTCTTACATCTCCTTCCTCAGTTGAGCCTTTTCCAAATAGGCATTAATTCAGATTGCAAAACGATTCACTGTTCTCCATTTTTGTCATTTCTCTTCATTAAAACTACCTTTTCACTGCATTTCAGAAAGCATGCTTTCAAGCCTGTGTTGCTCATTACAAGGAACATTCGTTCAAAATGGAAGTTGAAAGACACTGCACCTTTTAATGTAAATGTCAGCAAAGAGAAGTGAGAAGAAAGAGCCATTAAAGGGATAGATGGGGCACATGACAGCTGAATATGAATACGCTATGCATTAGTGTGCTTTTTCGTTCCTTCTAATCATTCTCCACACTTACCTTATAATTTGTTTATTTATGTGTCTAACAGCTGACAAAACTAACTGTGGGAACAGCTGGTTAATAAGTAATTTTGGAAATTAGAGGGAAGAAGGCAATAATTCAGTAAGAGTATGGATCAGTCTAAATGTATAAATCTCAATACTGACAAGTGTTGTGGCATTCAACAAGCAATCATTGCTTTTTTTTTTTTGCAAATCTACTTATGTGTGTACATACATACATATTTATGTCCTCTGTATTTCTCTTTGAATAAGAATTATCAGGTAGTTGTTGTAAGCACAGACCACTCTAGTTTAAAAAACCAAACCTGGCCGGTCAGTCATGCATTGGGTTTGGTTTTATTCATTAATACATTGCCTGTAGATTCCTTCCATGGTGGCAAGTTTAGGTGTAAGAGACCATAGTGCGTCAATGTAATATAATGAAATGGATTAATCACCTAGCATGGGTTGTCACACATACTGCTTCAAGGTAAGTGACTGGGCTACTGTAGTGCACGTGGTACTCCTTCAAAAAACAAACCCCAAAACAACAGGAAAAGCCCCAAAGCCATGACTTCTCAAGAAAAGAGGATTCAGGGAGGTACCGTACTCAGCCTTGGAAAGAAACATGGTCTTCGATCCTGCTGTAGCCATTTAGTATGTGTGCTAAACTAGAATTATATTCAGTTACATGTCTGCCTTTGACAAATGCCTCTATTTGCAGAGTGAGGGATGCCTGTCAGAAAGGGCAAGCTGCTCAGCAGGCAGGAACCTGTTTGCATGGCTGGATTTTCCTCACCTCAGCAAGGGAAATAAAGCCAGTGGGGAAGAGGAAGGTGTGTCTCTGTGTCTGGAAGGTGCAGTTGTTTTCCCCAGTCCCTGGCCTTGAGGGAGTGTTGCACTTGCATGCATAGGGCAGCTCTCACATGGTTTTGAAGGTCATGTGAGGAATCTGCTGTGCTAAGCCTGCTTCCGAAGTACTGAAGCAAAGTGCTGTTAGTTACATCACTAATTGGTGTGACAAGACCCCCTGCAGGAGCATCTGCTGGCTCCTGCCCGCAAGCCAGGAATTGTCCCAGGTGCTCACACTTATCCTGCCTGAAGATCCTGTGAATGTCTCTCTTGGAGAGTGGGATGTACAGAGTCTATAGAGCTGGCTGGATTTGTCATCTTGCCACCTGTTTCTGATACTGGCTCTTCCTGATTCACCACATCTTGTTCGGAGGGGTGCATAACCTCTCTCCAGGTGTAGCTGGGTGTCCCCTCAGTCTCCTGTGCTCTTTTCTCTGCAAGTGGTAAGCACCAAGTGACTCTTACTTGTTCTGTGAAGTGCCTTGCCAGGGTATGAGGTGTGTGTCATGAGGCAGGTCCATGTAGGTTCATCCGCAGACTGTGGAGCTGAAAGCTTACCATGGGGCATCATTGCAAAGGGGGGTGTCTCACAGCCACAGCCTCTATGGTTCCCCGTGCTTTACTGATGATAAAGACAACCTTTGTTCTAACCTCCTGCCACTTCCTCTCTTGGGTTTGCCATGGGTGGGAATCAGCTGGCTGGTTCCACACTTGCTCTTTGTGTGGGAGGTCTCCATTTCTCTTTAATGCTGTTTGCACATGGAGTCAGCTTGGCTGCGCCTTTGAGTGCTGCGCTGGCGAGCTCCCTCCTCCTGCTCTGCACAGTGCCCTTCCTTTGCCCCCTTCCCTTTCGGGGTGAGGGGGCAAGCAGGGCTGGGTGGGAAGACAGGGGTTGCCCTCATGCAGCTGGGTAAAAGTCAAAGCCCTCATTAATCCTCTCCGCTGGTTTTCTGCTTAGTAATGTATAGCTTCTGAGAATCCAAAACTTCAGAGCCAGCACAAGCTTGTGAGCTCTTAGTGTCTGCTTGGAAAACACAGCATTGAACGAGTCTGTTGGTCAGCAGATAGCACCGACCCTGTGAGATGGGTTAGAAACAAACCGCTTAGTTCTGCAGGGAAGCTTGATCAGCCTAGACTTAAGTATGTGCCCAGTGACAGATAATTTTTCAGTCTCTGACAAGAAGTTGGGGCAGAGGAGACAGTCAGCAAAGATTTGTGTCATTCAGATATGCTGAGAGTCCATGATGCTTGCAGGGACAATCATGTCTTGGGTATTTTTTGGTCTATGTCTTTGAGGAAGACACTAGTGTGGGTGTTGGTGTGGATAGTTTCTTTTGCTCGCCATCTTTTCCCCCACAGCCTGGCTGAAATGGGATCTGATGTAGCTTTCAGATCAAGTAATTTAAAACTGACATTTGCCATTGCTAAACTTTTCATTTAGCATAAGGGAGAGTGTCTGTTTAGTGAAATGGAATAAAACAAGTAAGCATATGATACTATGTCTCCTTTGAAAAATCTGAGACATTTATACATCAGAATAAATTCAAGTTGTTTCAGTGCAGTTTACATGCAAGTTTGACACTTTATATTTTTCCTTGGGGTGTGAAATGGCAGGACAAAGAAAATGTAATTGAAAGGACAAAGAAAATGTAATTGAAAGGATCTACATTCATGTCCATCATAGCATATGTCAACTGTCATAGTGGCTTTAAAAAATAAGAGACAGAGTTGGAAGGGTGGTATTCTTCACTTAGACCTATGTGTAAATACTCTAGAGAAGATTGAGCAGGCTTCTGACTAGGACCTCTGCACTTGTGTAAAAGAGATGGTTTTGCTTCTGCTCTTATTTTAGACCTGCAGGGGACCTGTGTGTCTGAAAACATGTTCATTTTTTCCAGCAGTGCTGGGTATGCTGAAAGAGGATATTACTTCCCTGCAAGCCATGTCTTGCTGATATCCCTGGACCATTGCATCTACAACAGTGCCACTACTTTAACTGATAAAGCATATCTCTTGTTTCTGCTCTCTTATGTTGTTGTAGATGAAAAACCACGGTGAGTGAGGTCTGTGTGATAGCCCTTGAAATGAAGGCAGTGCCCAGAATGCATAGGCACTGAAAAAAATAGTCTCTCCAATTCTATCCAGTCCCCACAATCTTACACAAAAGTTGTGGACATTTTGTCCCTTGAAGTTTAGCTCCTCTGTGCATTTATGATAGAAAAGCGTTAACTGCTTTAGAAATCATGGTCATGGTCAGGTCATGGTCAGGTCATTGTTTTCGTTGTGCAGTGTTTGTACAGCTTACATGATGATGACTATGAAAGTTATGGGCAACTGCAAGGGGAAAAGGCAGAAGCTCAGAAGAGCCTGCCATGCCCTTTCAATGTGTCCCAGTCCTTGGGGAGGCAGGGTGAGGGATTTGCCCTTGCTCAGCAGCAATGAACCTGTTGGCAGGGCACTGCCAGTCCCGTGGGCTTGGCAGAGAGGCTGGTACTGGATGTGAGCAGTTTGTGACTGCACTGTGAAGCTGCACTGTGCCTCTGTCCTGGGAGATGTTTGACACGACTTTGAAGTGCAAGGGCGTGGGATAAGGCACAGGGGTTTTTGTTTTTATTTTTCTTTGGAAGCAATCTGTTGTGTTACAGAGCTGCCACAAACTTCTTGTTCCTTTTAATGTTTAGATAAGAGTTGAAAGAGGAAGCGGCCACAGAGAGACTAACCTGTTGGCCTAAGGTTGTGCAGGAAATCTGTGGCAGAGCTGGGAATAAAATCCACAGTGTTTGACTCTTCATCTTATTCCATGGCAGTCCCACATCCTTTGTTTGCTTGGCAGCTGGAGATGGTTTCCAGTTGCTTGCGAGCTTGATATGGACTTGCACCTGATGTGCTTTTCCATGCTACAGCAGTGTTGTGCTGAGGCTGAAAAGCTCCAGCATGAACTGTATTTTTTTTTCCCCAGGATGGTTCACTCCTTAGCCAGAGCTTTTGTTGTTTGCACATCCCTTAATTGTTACAGGAACATTCTGCTGTCCTTAATCATATCCCTGCAATTTGACCTGCATTTCCTATCAGTATTATCTAGAGCTGTTTGAATTTCTAATTCCTCCAGCCTGGTTTTCCAGATGTTCCTTCTGCATGCAGAATTCACAACTGCTGTACTCCTCCTCTTTCCTCCCTCTTCCTTCATTTTAATATATTCATATATTCTTTTTTTTCAGTTACACAGCCTTGTTTACAAGTGATCCCAGCATTGTAGTTTTTAACTCAAGTTAGTTGTATTACAAGGAGAAGTTAGGGTTGTGGAAGTGAAGCTCTTCAGCTGTAGGACTCAAATTTAGAACATCCAAAATGAATCTTTGGCTGTCCAACTCTGACCTTAGCAGTTTATTTTAGTTTTTCTAAATTGTGACTTATTAAATATTTGCCATTATCAGTGTATTTTTGTTAGCATATAGTAACTACACTCTCTAGTTTCCCTTTAGGACAACTCTAGAGGGTCATCCAGAATCCCAGTGTGGTACTCTGGCTATGCAGTGTATGGGAATGTTGAATGTGTCATGGTGGGATCCACATTCTGTGATTGACAATGGGATCATCTGCGCCACTTGAGACCACAGGACCCATGTGGGCAGAAGACAGGTTTCCTCTCTTCGCTTTGTCCTGAGTTGTTCTTGTGCTCAGGTGGACCTCACTGAGATGGGGACACTCAGCTGAATATTGAAGTAGTAGTCCGCCTCCTTTTCAAAGGTGTAAAGAGGTGGAGAGAGGATGGAGAAATGCCCAGATGTGGGGAAGATGACAGAGTAAGGATGCATACCCGCTCCTGGAAGACTTCAGTGGGGACATAGCAGTGTGTTCCTCCATCCCATTCCTCATTATAGTCCTGCTAGTGACTGGTAAAGCCTTGATCCCGCCTGGGCTGAACCCAGAGCTCTGGGAGGAGACAGCAGACACTGTATCCCGTGGGGTTTGGCACTTGGGAGATCCCTTACTATCTCTGGCCTATATACTGCCAACACAACTGATTCCTGAATTACAAGTCTTGGTGTCATGGCTATGATTACATAGTTGATGTTGCTGGAGTCCCTGAGAGCAACAGGGGGCCTGGAAAGAGCCCTATCGCTCGGGTGCCATACAGATGGAGCAGTCTCAGACATGAGTCTGGGAAAAGATGACCAGAGAGCAGATGGACACATGCTGTGGGGATTAGTACACCGGATTACAAGTTGTTAGTTAAACTCTCAGATTTCTGTCACTTAATTATTCCTCTAAAAAGAAGACAGAAAGTCATTCTCATAATTAAAACACCATTTTAATTCTCTTTTTAAAGACAGCTGATATTTTGGTGCATAATATGAAGCAAATCTAATAGTCATTGTGTTTACAACCGGTTACACTGTCATAGTGTTCTTGAAGAGACATTCTTTTCAGAAGGCAAAAGAAGAAAACCCTTTACACTCTGGGAATCCTTTGCACAAGGCATTATTTAATTTGTAAATTGTTTTGCTGAGAATTCATAGTCTGCGTAAAAGGAACCATAGCAAAATAATCTCAAAATATGAGTGATACTTCAATAAGTGTGCTTATTTCCTCTTCTTTTTTTTTTCCAGTTCTGGAACATAACATATTTCTTGTGCGTCTGTACAGGCCATGCTCTGCTGTGTTGTTTACTACCTTCAAAAACTTTGCAGTAACTTTCTAGATAGTCCTGATAGTAAGTGTTGCAAAAATTTGAACTCCTAACCTGAATGGATGAGAGCTAGGAGAAAGAGTAGTAAGAGTCATAAACATTCCATAAAAATATGAAATTTTGTTTTTCTAATCTTTCTGGCAATTATTTTTTGTGGGATACTTTTTTATATGTTGAGTCATGTGAGTTTATGTAGGGGATTAGTGGAACTCATGGAAAATTTCTGGTGGTGCTGGAAAAACAGGCGCTGGTGGACTCGTGGGTTTAGCACTGGTAAATCTTCATCCAAGGGAGATGGGGAGAGAACAAGGGCTTCCTCCAAAACCCAGACCACAAACAAAGTAATTAGTCTGTGCAGGTGGTCTGACCATCCTTTGCTTCCTGCTCTGTGGTGGATTTTTCAGGAAGAGGAGCAGTTACCTGACCTGATCTTAATCCACTATATACCTTAAGAACGACTAAAGCTGTGATGAGTGAATTAAGTCTGGAGTGTATAACCTCACCCCAACTAATTATCCAGTTGTTTTTCTTGAACGTCTGTTGTTATCTGTGTGGGTAGGGAAATTCAGCCTCTGAATGGAGCTGCAGAGTGTGTTTTTGCATGCAGGTGGTGTTGGGTTTTGAAAAATGTTCCCCCCGGCTCAGGCATGGCCATTACATGTCCAGTCCAGCTGTGCAATGCTGTGCTGTGCTGTGCATCAGAGGGACATGGCAGTGAGTATTTGTAGGACTATTGAGCTGGCCTTCATGAGGGGAAGCATTTGTTACTGCAGAACCTGTCAGAATTTATACACAACACAGTGATGTGTATGGTTTGACAGATCCATCCTCACATGGTAGGTCAATTATGACATTAATCTTTACACTGCTACCTCTAATGGGTCCCTGCTCCTCTGCGAACCTGTTGGTGATATCCTACACTTGACCTTCCCCCCGCCTTGTGCCCTGGGGTTGGGTGCCTAGGTGGGTTTGGGAAGGAGGAGAAGGCTGATGTCTGTCTGCAGGACTTTACAGGCTGGTTTTGTCTGGGCAGTGTGGAGCCTACACTTAGCCCGTGTGTCATTATTGGGCTGTATAAATACCCAGAAGGGAAGTGGAGGGAGCAGTTCAGCAAGCCAGGCTGGCTTGGCATTTCCTCAGGGGCAAGTAAATGAGTTTGTTCTCTATGTAGCCCTGGACACTTGGAATGAAGCCACCTCTTGCTGCAGCTGAGGCTGCTGCCGAAGGAGGGGGAGCACGGCTCGGGCCAGCGGGCTGGTGTGCTCGTCCCTGCTGCCTGCATCATGCCAGGGGCTGGGAGCTGAGGCCAGGCCACAGCAGCACATCCCCTTGTGCTGGTGGAGGAGAGCTGCCCTGTGGTGTGATGGGGGCACACGCTGGTGTTTGCTCCATGGCAGGGGCTGTGTGACCTGCCCAGGACTGTGCTCCTCGAGACAGTGGGCAGTGGGGGCCACCCCAGTCCAGCTACATGTGCACCTCCCTGGCACGGCCCGGGATGAAACCTTGCTGTCTGCAGGCGTGATGCCAGTGAAGGTTGTCCACATCTTCTTTCTCAGTCTTCCCTGACTCATCTGTGAAGCTAGTGCCAGAATAGCTATACCACACCACACTTCTGTTGTTTTATGCAGCTCATATAATTTGTCACTTGAAGTGTCCTGTGGTCTGTGGGAAGCAGCAGAGAAGTCTTCCAAGACATCCCCATGAAGGACTTGCATGGTTGTTCAGGAGCCCTTCTCAGAGGTCTTTGTCTTCTGTCTTCTCACATGCCAAAAGTTCCTGGCTCTGATCTGAGGGGTTTGAAAATCAGAGGTTTTTTGCCTCAATTCTGCAGTCAGGCACCTCTTTGCCCAGGGCAAAGGATTTTTCCAGCGTTCCTGTCTACCATGCCATTGCTGACTGGGACTTGTGCTTCTGAGACCTTGGGCTTTCACTCTTCTTGTTTGAGCTACTGTACCACAGCTCAGACACACACCTGCACTTGGAGGTAGCAGATTTGAAATTAATAGTTATTTTTTTCTGCATTTTTCTGGTGATTTTTATTTCTAGGGTGGTTGTTTATGCGTTCAGTCATGGAAGCATATATGCAGGATTAGTTGACCTCATGTGGAAAATTACTTGGTGACACTGGAAGAATGAGTGCCAATTGACTTTAACACTGATAAATTCTAATTCCGAGGAGGGCTCCTTCCAGACTACAAAGTAATTAGGCTCTGCAGGTGGTCTGACCATCCTTTGCTTCCTACTCTGTGGTGGATTTGTCAGGAAGAGGAGCAGTTACCTGACCTGATCTTAATCCACTATATACCTTAAGAATGACTAAAGCTGTGATGAGTGAATTAAGTCTGGAGCGTATAACCTCACCCCAACTAATTATCCAGTTGTTTTTCTTGAACGTCTGTTGTTATCTGTGTGGGTAGGGAAATTCAGCCTCTGAATGGAGCTGCAGAGTGTGTTTTTGCATGCAAGTAGTATTTTCACTGGCATGACTCTGCTACTACACACGGATGTTGTACAGTCTTGTACAACTCTGTGACATGAGCTAGCAGCACAGTTATTGTAAACTGAGGATCACTCGTAGGACTGAAGAGCTGCTCTGAAAGGGGAAGGGTTTGTTACTGCAAGATCACCTCAATATTTGCACATGTTCTTCTGATGTTCAAGTAGGTGTGTAACAGTGAGAATTTCTCTGGATTTTTGACTATGAACTTGATTTTTGTAGGCTCACTAAGACTTTCAAATCATGGGTATGCTAACTCAGCAGCTCCCTGATTGGCTTACCTTAACACTAGAGCCAGAGAAGCCTGAATGTGCTCCTTTCTCTGTGTAGACAGTTGGGAAGTAGTTGGGAACTGTGAACTGGAGCTGCTGATTTTACAGAGCTTTATTTTGTGTGAACTTTTAAAACATTGTGTTATGGTGTGTTCAGTGAAAAAGAAGCTAAATGGTCAATTAGAGCAGCTTTGGTGACTGGGAGATTGGTGCCTGTGTGAAACTAATTTGGTAGTGTTGGGATGAAAACTTGAAGAATATTTTGCATGATATTTTTTTTAATGTAAGAAATGTTGAATTGGTAATTCAGGTAAAGAAATAAGCAAGTATGGAAAGCATGTACTGATGCCTTCATTAAACTGGACACTTCTAATTTAAGAGTATGAGTGGAGCATCTGAATACATGAGAGAGCAGTTATAAAAAGATAACTCTTGAGCAAGGAAACTTTAGTTCTTGGCAACATACTGAGTAAATGACAAAGAATGATTAAAAGTGCTGCCATGTAGGATCAGACTCATATGTTCTTGAATTTAATTTTTAAATAGCTTGGGTCTGTTCCCATTCAAAAGCCAAAACATTGCAGAAAGTGGTGCATCTGAAACTTTAATTTCAAAAGGTTTTTTAGAGGCCAGTTTCCACCTGCACTGGTTATTTTCTCTGTGTGCCAAAGGTCTTACAAGCCAAAAGCTGTCTGTAGAATAACACAGTGCCATTGCAGCTTAGTATTTTTAAGAAATAATTCCCAAAATATTAGTTGCACGTATACAGCTATAAATAATAATTTTTCTGCAGGAAAAAAGAGAGTGTTATATTGACAGACATTCTATTTTGTGCTCTTTTTTTTTCCAGGTGGTTCGTCGTCCCATGTAGAGTCTTTACGGGTTGTGAATAAAGGGGAGGAATTAAGGCTGACGTGCAACGAGGAGGGACCTGTGACTTGGAATTTCCAGAACTCGGACCCATCGGCAAAAGCAAGGAGTTCCAATGAGAAAGAGTGGTACACCAAAAATGCAACAGTCAGAGACATAGGCAGATACACATGCAGAAGCAAAGGGAGTATTGTCTCCTCTTACTATGTTTTTGTTAAAGGTAAATATCAATGAAGGCATTATTTTTGCTTCCCTTCCCCACCCCCCATCTTCACTCCGAAAATAAGAGGACAATAAATGTTGGAGGAGGGAATGAATTTGAAGTACAGAACACAGTTGGGTAGAAGAAATCTTCTTCCCTGTCCAGTGGGAAGAAACCTCACTCTCTGCTTTGCTTGCAATGGCCTTTGTCAGCAGCGCAAAGTTCTGGATGAGTTCTTCTTTACATCCCTGTTAATTCTGTGGTCAGGCTTATCTGAGCTCCCTTTCTTGATGCTACCTAAGTGACCTAAGTCTGTTGTGTGAGTCAGTTATACTGTGAAGAAGTAAGAAGTAAGTAGAAATGTCTTTTTAATTCTGTGCCATCCATCAGTATGGAGTCATGTGAGGTTTGGTCCCAAGCTTTTAATTTACTGAGGCAGTTAGCCTAAAGGACTTGGTCTTTTGAGACTGTCCTCCCGGGCTTAAGCCAGCAAACAGCAATGATTCCTCTGCCTCCAGCTTCTGATCTACCTTGTGACTGATCAGAAATGTCTCAGAGAGGAAAAAAGTGCTTCTGCTCTGACACATTTCTCAATCCTTTATTACTCTTTGTGCAGTGTTTTCTTCAGATTTCTTCTCTCCTGATCTGTGTCTACGTCAGCTGCCCCCAAGCTCACTGTTTACCATGCCTGGCACTCCATTTACTTTCCAAGGAAAACAGTTATTTTGCTTCTTCTTCCTGCTTCCTTCTTTCTGCTCTGGTAGTCTTCCTGACCTGTTGATGGAAAAAAGTTCTATGGCATCCACTTTCTTGAAGACAGCATTACTTGACCAACAGGGGTTGTCTCAAAAGAGCCTCCTCTGAGCCCTGCTAGTCCTTTGAGAATTACTGTGAGGTTGTTCTCCAAGACAGGGAGATACCAGCATAGCAAAGCACAGCACAGCAAAGGTTATTTTCTCCAGGGAAGAAATCTGGCATAGCGGCCACACAATTTAAAGAGTGCTCCTTTAACTGCTTCTGGGTTCTCCAAATAGCCATGCAGCTACCATGGATAAGTTTTCTTGACTTTATTTTTTCTCTAAGACTATGACTAAAGGAAATCTGACATATATTTTACCTATATGTGGTAAACAATGTTGACTTCACCTACCATGAGTTTTTTCCTGAAGGTCACGGTAATTATCCCAGCTATGATCATAGAGGTGTTTTTGTCTTCCATTCTATGAGTGACTCCTTCACCTTAGGGTAGCAGGCAGCTCTCCTGAGCATGCTTACCATGCATCAGGGAAGTTGTGTGGCCCTCATACAACACGTTATCTTTTTTGTCTCAGTTGTGTGAAAAATGTGCAACCTTCACTTTGACAAGTTCGTGGCGGTGAAATCAGTGTGTTTGTGAGGTTGACCATCATTTTGCAATAGGCGTGGTTTAATGACATCTTACACCACCTGTAAGATGCTGCCATATGCTCTGCTGCTTGTGGGGTTGCCACAAACATCCCATTATACTTTCCTGCTTGTAAAGCTGGGAGTGAAGAGAGAATAGGACCAAGGACCTCGATCCTGCATAGTGATACATAAAATGGTGGCATCTGTTGATATCTTATGTTCTTCTGAACCTACGAAATCCAAATTTCTTCTGTTTCTGTGACCAAGAATGATGCAGTGTTGACAGACTGTGGAAGTGTACCTGCTTCACCTTTCTGTTTCGGCAGAAAGCACCTGTGTTGTATCTATAAAAGCAGTTTTTTTCCTGATCCAAGCAAGCCTAGTTCAGACTCCTGCATAAGAGAGAAAAGTCTCTTGATTTTGATCTCAAGTCTTTTCAGATGGAAGCAGTGATAAGCACCACCATATCTTGTGTTGGAAACCTGCAGAAGGCAAGTGCAACCCAAGATGTCCATGGGGTAGAAGGCCATGAAAGGAAGAACATGAGCATGAGCAGCCTTGTTTGTGTCTGGATTCCCCATAGGAAGTCCTTTCATGTCTCCTCACTGTGCTATTCCCTTCGAGAGGGGAATTGAAGATGCAAGGGGAGCACCTCAGTGGTGTTGCTTTCTCCAGTCAAGGCCTTGCCCACAATTTCAGCTGTTAGTGAAACAGGTCTTTGTTCCTTCTATTTTCAAAAATTTCTTTTTTTTTTCGGAGTTGTGGGGAGCCATACTTTCTGCATAATGAAGATATCTTGGTTCTGTCTGTATTGGAGAAAGGGGGACTGAGTAGAAAGCAATCAGTTATGTCTGTTAGCAGGAACATTTAGATGAGTACTTTTAATCCATCCTCTTCCTGCTCAGAAGTGACAGCTAGTCATAGCAATTCTTTTAAGGTCTCTGTGTGCAAAATGTCACATTTTGGTTCTGTTCAGAAATGCTTTACTTTTTTTTTCATTTCTTAGTGGTCTCCATCCTCTAATTCTAGACTGATGCTTCAAAACCTGTAGTTTGTGGGGGCTTCTTCAGTGGTAGTAACAAATTCAGCTAAAGCTACACCCTCACTCTAAGCTAGAAACCAGCCAGTAACTTCTCTGTTCAGTGATGAGGAACCCCTTGATATGGCGAATTGCTTCCATAAACATCCCAGGCTTCATTTTCAGCCTGGTACTTCTTGTCTTAAACCAAATGCACATTGTCCATCATCTTAACCAAATTCTCTGTCTTCCTTGTTAAGCCATGGTTTGTTGATCTGTAATCATTCAAGTTGTAAGCGTGTTTGTAAAAAAGAAAGAAAACTTTTCTCTCTGTTTTTGTTTTTTAAATTCATTCTAGTCTGTAGAGAGGGTAGGTGGAATCTGAAATAAACTTTTACGGAGTGTTTGTCATCACACATTCCTTTATTTTTGTGTTTGCCAGCTTCTTAGCACTTCAAGGTCACGACATATCATGGGCTTCAGCTTCGGTTGTAAAAGTGTTTAAAGTACTATATGTTTGTGTGCTGTGGTTGGCCGAGATGAAATGCTGTAGGAAAGTTACCTTGTGAAAGATTGCATGATGATTTTTCAATCAGATATGCTGTTTGTATGCCCAGTTTTTCTTCTAAGGAGGCTAAAAATAATCTCTGCTTTCAGGGAGCGGAGAGAAAGAGAGAAGTTGTTTGCTGCTTCCTCTGGTAGCAACGTGTGTTCATTTAGATTATGTATTTTACAGAAGTGGAAAACCATAATTTAGGTGCTTTTCAACTTCCATTTGCTCATAAATTTCTTCCAAATCCTCCCGTGGGCATGAAACTTTACAGCCCTGCCACTAGCTAAAAGCAAATTACTTTTAGTGGTCTATGAAAATCTGTTTACTGTTGTGGGGATATTTTGGACCTAAACAAGGCAAAAAATGCCCTCCATCTCCAAATAAAAAAGCAGTAAGATTATTTTTAGTGCAAATGATTCTTTAGTGTACCTGGTATTGAATTCTACTACACGTCTCCTGTCAGGCTGCTCTTGTAGGACAAAATTTAATGTCTCTTGGTAAATATGAATTAGGCAATACTCAGTTTTACTGGCTGAAAAGAAACTCTCTTTGACAAGTGCCCAATTGTAGAGTTAGGGTCATCAGAAGTTCCCATGCCAGCTTCTCTGACAGATCTTTGTGTTTCTTCACAGATCCAAATGTGCTCTTCCTTGTTGATTCTCTGATCTATGGAAAAGAAGACAGTGACATCCTGCTAGTGTGCCCACTAACAGATCCGAATGTTACGAATTTCACGCTGAAAAAATGCGATGGCAAACGTCTCCCCAAAAATATGACGTTCATTCCCAATCCCCAGAAAGGCGTTGTTATAAAGAACGTACAGAGGTCGTTCAAGGGCTGCTACCAGTGCTTGGCCAAGCACAATGGAGTTGAGAAGATATCAGAGAAGATTTTCCTGAATGTGAGACCAGGTAACACAGGATTTTTACCTTCTTGTAGAGAGCCTGATTTTACTCCTCACCTCCCAGGAGGTGTAGAGAAGGGCTGTGAAGCCTCACTGCTGTCCAAAGGAAAGTGGTGAGCTTAGAAAGCTTGTTTCGGGCCAGTTGTGTCAGGGCACAGATTGATCTCGTGACACTTATCTTGTGGCTGTGCTCAGAAGGTTTGGCCATGATGAGTTTTGTTTTCTGTTCTTGGTGATTTCCAGGCGTTTTTTTCATCATTATAAGAAACGTGGGTTATGCTATTAAATTCTGAGGGCAAACTAGCACCCTGAGGTTTGGACAGGTTTGTGCAGGCAAAATTATTTTGGTGTCTGACTCCTGTGTCCATTGCCCGCAAGTGACAGTAGAAGGAACTGATTGATGGCATTGAAGAAGAGGGGTTTGGTGGAGAGACAGAGCTTGCGGAAGGAGGTCTTCATCTTCATGTTATTGAGTGAAGATGGTCACAACAGCAGCTGTGTGCACAGATCATGATGGGGAATGAGTTGTGGCTGAGCTGCTACATCCAGCACTACACTTGGCAAACCTGTTGGTGATACCCTACACTTGACCTTCCCACCCCCTTGTGCCCTAGGGCTGGGTGCCTAGGTGGGTTTGGGAAGGAGGAGAAGGCTGATGTCTGTCTGCAGGACTTTACAGGCTGGTTTTGTCTGGGCAGTGTGGAGCCTACACTTAGCCCGTGTGTCATTATTGGGCTGTATAAATACCCAGAAGGGAAGTGGAGGGAGCAGTTCAGCAAGCCAGGCTGGCTTGGCATTTCCTCAGGGGCAAGTAAATGAGTTTGTTCTCCGTGTAGCCCTGGACACTTGGAATGAAGCCACCTCTTGCTGCAGCTGAGGCTGCTGCCGAAGGAGGGGGAGCACGGCTCGGGCCAGCGGGCTGGTGTGCTCGTCCCTGCTGCCTGCATCGTGCCAGGGGCTGGGAGCTGAGGCCAGGCCACAGCAGCACATCCCCTTGTGCTGGTGGAGGAGAGCTGCCCTGTGGTGTGATGGGGGCACACACTGGTGTTTGCTCCATGTGTGACATGCCCATTCTCCTTGGTGGTGGGGTAAGAGGTTGAGCGGTGGGGACCATCTCAAGTGCGGAGTTTGCTGTGGCAAGTTTAAATCTTCTTTTCCTGATGATTTGGAAATTCTTACACAATGAACTTTAATAACTACTAAATGTCAATTAATGAGAACAAAAATTTAATCAGTACAGGCATCTCTGGCATTCTTCTTTGACAAAAATCAAATCCATTCTTCCTGTGTGTCTTGTTTGTTCTGTAACAAGCGAGGTTTTTTCAACTGTTTCTTCGGTGATGGCCAAAGAAAGAAACCAGCTGATTGATATAACTGATTCTTCTCTGACATAGGAAGATGTAGGTTGTAGTATTGGACTTTTTTACAGGATAAAAATCAGTACTGGTGTGATTCAGTGGTGACTTCAGATGGAAGGGTGCTGACCTGGTACCATTGCCAGCAATCCACTGATGGTGGGCAACCATAGGTGGCTGAGGGCACCTTGTCACTCTGCCCACCTTCTCCATTAGGAAGGAAGTGTGCAGTAGGTAGAAGTGTCTGCTGAAATCCATCAGCAGCATTGTCACTCTCAGTATTGTAATTACTGTGCTATAGTGTTCAGTCCTTATTGAGTTCACCAGGTGAAACTCCCACTTTCTCCTTGGCTCAACATTTAAACATGTTGGAGACGCTTTGGTGGGTTATGTTTTTGTAGTTATAACCGTGCCACTCAGACCCTCAGATGTGAGCTTCTGGTGCAGAAAGACTGAAGAGGCATCCATGAAACAGGGAGCTGTGCAGGAGTACTCAGACACACAACAGCTACAACAGCACAGGGAGTGTTTATGTACAGCCCTTCTCAAAACAATGACGGGCTTTATGGACTTGGGGCTTTTTTTTGGATGTCCAGAAATGTTTCTGGCAGATGAGAACACAGAATGCCTTCTGCACTGGCATCCTCCTGTCTCTTGGGTATGCTGAATGCTGAGGGGTATTTTTGTGTGAGCCTTTATATCTGAAGAGAGCAAACACGTTTCTTTGTTCTCTTCTGTAGCTTCTTACAGCAACATGAGGAAAACATTATTGTTAAAGTACAAATGCCTGACAAGCATGGTGTTTTCCTAAGTTTTTGTACAATTTACCTAAGACAACTACAAAAGTTGTGTCAGAGGTAGAAAGAGAGTCTGAAGCCTTATCTGATATATGCTGCATTTACAGTTTGTCTTCCTGTGTAAAAGCCCTAGTGGGAAGTTAACTGGAGTATAATAAAAGGGGAAAAATTGAAGAAAGGATGAAGAAAATAGAAAAAACAAACCATGAACGGAGCAGAGGGAGAGCTGAAGAGCTTTGCAGAGGCAGGAGACACATAGTCCTCAGATACACCTGACTGCTGACAAAATACATCCTGAAGCAGAACAGGGTACAGCTACCCCACGTCTGCATGTCACCACCTGCTTCTTGGGTGACAAACTGTGAGCCATCACTGTAAGCAGAGGTTGAGGTGCTTTCAGGCACAGGTGTGCGGAAGTCCTTGAGCTCTACCTGTCCTTCCTAGGCTGTCCATCAGGAGCTTTTCAGGGACCTGTCATACAGTACTTTCTGTTGGCTGTAATGTTTTGTAATTAAAATTCACGGTTAGTGCTGGGCTGCTGTTTTCAGTGACTGATCCTTACCATGTTTTCAGTTCCAGAGTGTTACTTTTTAATCACTGTCATGAAATGAATTGTCTCATTGATGGCTCAACATCATTCAACTTTCTTCATGCAAGTTGCTATGCTCTAACAAGTGTTATCTAACTCTTAAGTGTAATTTAGAGCAAGGTTGAAGCAGAAACGTGCTTATTGTAAAGGAACAACTGTGTAATACATTAAAAAAATTTGAGTACATCTCAGAGCCTTGATTTTATTGGAAAGTTAATTAATGACTGTTGATTTTTATACCCCTCAGAAGAGCTGAGACTAATGAAAAGTAATAATCTTCTAAATTGTTTTCCAGTTCACAAAACTCTTCCTGTCATCGCCTTATCAAAAAGCTATGAGCTTCTCAAAGAAGGGGAAGAATTTGAAGTTACATGCATAATCACGGATGTGGATAGCAGTGTACAAGCTAGTTGGATTTCTCACAAAAGTGGGGTGAGTTCCTTTAATTGTATCGTGTGTGCCTCAGCACAGTACACAGACTCTCTGTAGACATTCACATGCTTGTCTTGGGTACCTGATGCTGTGTTGATTTGGGTTTGTTGCATTTACAGAGTTTCAGTATCCCACAGACTGGTGAGAGGGCACCAACTGTCCCATGCCCATGAGGATGGCTGGGAGGAAAAACATCTGCATGGGCTTCTCTTCCCAAAAAGAAACTAAAGTTAGGCTCTTCAATGTGAAGTTTAGGTGACCTCTGTTGGGCTTCCTAAATACGGAAGCATGGAGTGCCTACACATCACATTGCAATCAATGGGAGCTGCAAATATCAACACATGGACTGCAAATTACATATTCTAGTTGTTATCATTAACAGTAAAATACCTGCTAATTAGCATGGGGTTGTGTGTGACAGGAATAGTAGTAAGCATTCACAGGAATGATTAATTCATTTAAATTACATGGTGTGCCTCACTTACTGGAAAAGCTCTGAAAAATGAACCGGTGAACTGGCTTCTGTCTGCCAGTGATAGATGAAGTTACTGACTGCATCACCAAATTAAATTATTGAGAGGCTCGGTGCTCCAGGAGAGTTTGATACCGCAGCTGTTCTGCAGAAGAGGGGCAGAGAGATCTCCTTCCCTGGTAAGCCAGTGTGCTGCCAGCTCTGTCTTTGAAATGAGCAGCAGACACTGGGTTGTTTTTGAGAATGCTTCTTGATCTTCTGGGTATACCCTGAAATTTAAATTAATTAAAAGCCCTTGTGAAGACCTTTTAGTAACTCCTACCATATACACTCCCATGCTAATTGACTGATCTTTTACTGCTAATGATAGTGACCAGAATACGTAATTCTCAGCCCATGTATATGGAAGAAAAGCCTCCTGTGATATTTGGATAAATCACATCTCCTCAGGCACATAACGAATAGGAGTCTGTTCCCTGGGGCTGGGCATGCCATGCTTAGCTAATCCACCAGCTCTGGTAAAGCTGTTCTTGCCAAGTGCTCACTGCTCCAGAAATCCCACCCTGCAGCTCTGAATGTTGAGAAGGTCTAAGTGACACGAAGGTGGCTTGGGACATACAGATCTGCTTTTGTTCCTGTGCAGGACCTTCATCTGAGAATTTAATTTCTTCTCTCATTCCCCTCCCTTTCCTGTGTTACAGATTGATGAAATTGCCTTCATTTTTTGTGCTTTATAATTTTTTATTTAATGTGTAAAAGCCACAAGGAAAGTATATTGCCAATAAGTTTGACTTTTCTGTCCTTTCTAGTAAATAGTAGGAGCTGCTGTCTTTGAAATACTGACTATCAAATTGAATTTTGTATTGAAGGAGAACACATAAATTTCATATTTAAGCAGATTTGGAATTGCATTTTGTCCTGAATAGATGGGAGGAAAAAAACTGAAATGCTTTTTCCATGTATGACTGAAGTTACCGCCGCTTTGGAAAATTAGGAGACTGGTTATTAGCAAGCACATCCATACTAAATATACTTCTCTTGTGATTATTATAACTCAGGAGAAATCAAAATTGCATTGAGAAGCTTTAATTTGTCTAGAAGCTCTTGGAACATCCAAGAATTACAGTAATTCGATTAGAAAATCATAACAAGTCCAGGTCTGCATTTGGATTAATGAGTGTAAATTTTATCAGTCTTTCCAGCCATACTTAACATTCTCACAGAGACTAAAGTCAGTATCTCAAAGCATTCATTTTTTCTATGCATATGTATAGAATCATGACATATTTAAGAGAATGAAATTTCCAGTTGCTTTTAAGATTAATAAATTTAGATTTCTAGGGACCAAGAATCAGAGTGGGTACCAGAGGAAGGATGCTGTGTATAGTCTGCTGCCAGCAGGGCTCTCTGCAGCATGCCTGCAATGAGGAGATGCTGTGGCCTTGGGACGTAGAGCAACACCGTTAAAATGAAGCCCTAGGACCTTAAATTGTCTCTTGTTATTCTTTGGGAAGCATTGCAACCATTAGAGAGTGCTGAACTTCAGGCAGCACCTGAGTGGTGAACCACACTTGTGCGTTGCAATGACTTCATACAAAAGCTGCAGCTTCTGAGCATTAGGAAAGTCAGGACCCAGTGGTCACATTGCATCAAGCCCTACAGTTAGAAGTGCTGTTTGTGCAAATAAAACCTTCAATTGGTTTCTCACCTTCTCAGTATTGGAAATGTAGCCAGAATGATCTGGGTCTGACCTTGGGTGCTGCAGACCTGTCATCAGATAATGGGAACATTTGAAGAAGCTAGAGCTCTAGTTCTTTGGCTTGGGCTGGTCTCCTCCATTTGGAACTCTTGAGGCAGGTGAGCACAGCCCCACATTCACCCCACCCCCATCCCATGTCCTCCCACATTCTTGCCTTAAAAGGGAGCTTGAGGAGGAAAAAAAAAAAAGAAGGGGAGATGATAAGACTTAGGAGAGGACATTATCTCCCAAAGGCAGCTGATCACACACTTGTTTTGCATGGAGAGATTCTAGTGACAGGTTTGTCGTGCTGGCTTATTATTCCGGTTTAAAGTTATGAATATTAATATAGCAAAGTTATAATTACTTCTATTTTTAATTTATCTAGGAAAGATGATGCATACACAGTGTTTTAGATGTTAATTGTTTTTTACCGACAGATTGTTACAAGCAAAAGCAGAAATTTGGGTGATTATGGATATGAAAGGAAATTAACATTGAACATCCGTTCAGTGGGAGTTAATGATTCTGGAGAATTCACATGCCAAGCAGAAAACCCTTTTGGAAAAACCAATGCCACAGTAACCTTGAAAGCTCTAGGTAAATGCTTCTTGTAGAAATCTTAACATTTCTAAGAGCAGGAGATGAAAAGTGAGAACACTGGGGAGTCTTCTCTTCCTTCTCTCTCCTTTTCCTCAAACCTCAGTGAGTAAAGTTGCTTTTCTGTAAAGATTATTGCTGACTGGTACCATATGGGATGGTTCAGGAAGTTGTGGTGCGTATGGCTGCTTTAATTTCTATAACCCTTTGCTCGTTATTGGAAAGTGATACTAGAACAACCACCCAAAACAGTGTTTCTGTCCCTCTGCTTTGTCTCATCCTTCCTGGTTTAATCTAAAATTTAAACCAGTTTTAACAAAGCAACTAATTTACCTTCGCCTGGTACTGTCCCTATGCTTAAGTAATTTGGCAGCACAAGCGCAAAGCACATCTCCAGTACCTGCCTTCCAAGCATGGGGAATTGACAGTGTGTCAATGTTGTTGACGTAGAAGCTATATTTGTACCTCTATTTAAAATAAGGCTGTGGGGAACGCCGTGGTGCACATAGACAGCATGAGTTTGTTCCGGAGGTCACCCTCTTGTTAAACCCACTATCCATCACTTCTACATGTTTTGGATCATGTCCCTAAACAGTGAGCAAACTCCCTTCCTCCTCTTGTTTAATAACAGATGTGTTTAGAGTCTGCTGTATATTAACTTGGATGACACACAGTGCCTTTTGAATTTTAAAGCTGCTGAAACCTGATCATTTGATAAATTGAGTACAATTAAGGACATGTTGGTATAGTTAATAAGATCGTTCTGATCTGTGTAGTTGCTGCAACCGTTCCAGTTCCATACCATTCAAGGGTTTAGTAACTGAGGGAAGTGTAGCCTTGGATTCTTTTTTTCCTTTTCAAATCCATTTTTCTGCTGCACAGACACGCACTCCGGCAACACTGCTTGTTTTGCTTTCTTTGGTAGCGTAAAGAAAACAGAAGTGTTTGGCCTGTGTGGGTCAGATCTTCAGCAAACAGGCAGAGGTTTGAGTGCCCTTAACCTTGCTGTGCCAGTCGAATGGGTAGGGCTCACAGTGACAGGGATATTTTCCTCAGTTTTTTACAGGAGAGACTGCATTCATATGTAAAAGAGTGAAACAGTGTGAAGTATGAAAGAAAATCTTCTCCCCAAGGGGATCAGTGTGAAAGCTTTTATTATAAGAGGAGGGAAGTTCTTAACTACAGAAATTCTTAGTACTACTACATATGCAAATGTAGCTTTGAAAAGGATTGACTTTGGAAAGTCTGGGGTTTAAAATAAAGCATGGCACTATAAAAAGTAGGAAATAAAATTTTTATTTAGTAAAATGCAAGGTTTGTATTTAATAAAAAATGCCACAGAAGAAGTGGAATCTTTCCTTTCTGAGATAGTTTTCTCTCTCCACCCTCTCAAATTTGACTTAAAATAAAATAAGCTCTAACTTTTGGATACCTTTCACCATTTATTGTCAAACTGACTATATTCACCTGAACTGTGCCAGCTCCCAGGGTCCTGGGAAGTGGTGTATGGGGTGTACATAGAGAGAGATCTGGAATTGCATCAGATACTACACCACTGTGGCTTTAACATTAGCCAAAGGTTTTACAAGAAATAATGTGTATTTTTTGTAAAATTCCTAATTACGTTTTCTAGCAGTTAATTTATCTAACTTTAGAAGGTACTAGAACTGCATTACAGGGACCGATAGCATCATAATAAAATTTTATTTGAAGGCTGTTGGGTCTGATTTTGAATATAGCTTGCATAGGGAATCCTGTGTTTATACAGAAAACTGAAAAAAGCACTGCAAAGGAACTGCAAACCTTCAATTTTCAGATTTGAAATCTTCTTCTCTTTTCTGATGATGGAGACCATTTTAGAGCATACCTGCCTGCTGTGAATTTACTTCATCCTTTCTTCTTCAAAACATCTGTCAAGTGCTCTGGCAGATCCATATGCTTTCACCAAACCCCACTGGCTCTGGTTTTCCCAAGCTCGGGTGCCCAGCTGGCCACAGCAGTTTGATTACTAGAAAGTGGGAAGAAGCAGGGATCTGAGATTGACTTTAGGTCTAAATTCAAGCTCTCAGTAAATGTGTTTCCTAGTAATTGCAATCTGCCTGTCAAACTGATAATTCCCTTATGAATTTCTGTAATAGGACTGAAAAATTTGTCTTTTTTAAAGTGAATCCTCAATCTGATGGGTTTATTAATGAAATTAAAACCACTACAGCAAAGATGTTGTTAGACATGATATTTTGGAACGGAACTGTGCAGTGATAAATGGTATCTGCCAAATGAAAGATTAAGACCCAGCAGCAGATGTACAGAAATGCCTTAGTTTAAGATGATTGGTATCTAGGCCTGTGGACTTAGCGCATTTTTCTCTAATTACAGCTTTTAATAGCTTAATTTGTAATGTTGTTCTTAATTACACTTGATAAAGAAACCTTTAATACTCTAGTATACTGTAATAAATGATTTTAGCTTGCTTTTTTTTTAATGTTTCTTTCATACCAGGCAGTTAGCAAGTCAAATTTTTGGAAAAATAGAAATACTTGAGTAGAATCAAACACGTGCTTGCATTTTTCCAAAAGCGTCTAGAGAGTATTTGTCACCAGAAGATGGAATTATTTATGCTAAGGCACTCAAGGCTGCTTTTAAGTCCTGTGCCTCATGCTATATGTAGCTAGTAGCCTTGGTTTTGGCGGGTGATGGTTTGAGTTCTGCTTTGCAGATAAGATTTCCTGTGTCACAGTTGTATGTTTGATCACTGAAGTCGTCTAAGTGTGGTTAGAGTACTCACAGTCTTCTAAATGGCCCTGAAATTGTTTTTCTTCTCCTCTTATGACCATCAGCTAAAGGATTTGTCCGTTTGTTTGCAACAATGAATACCACAATAGATATAAACGCAGGACAAAATGGAAACTTAACAGTTGAATATGAGGCATATCCAAAACCGAAGGAAGAAGTCTGGATGTACATGAACGAAACATTACAGAATTCCTCAGACCACGATGTCAAGTTCAAGACTGTGGGCAATAACAGGTAATATGCATGGCTGTAAGTGTTGATTTCACTTTGGAACAGCAGATTAGAGTCTGCTCTGGAAAGAGGAAAGTGGGGATGGTGAGAAAATTGTGACTATAAAAGATGTATAACGTGTGGCTTGCCACAGTAACTGGTGCGAAGTCTGCCAACCTAGATTTGGAATAGTGTCGCGCTAACCACACCATCTGAGGGGCAGCATGCTGTGTACTCACGACTCACCTACGTTCCTGTCCAAGAGCAAAAATGAGAATTAAGGTCATTTGTGTGCAGAAACTCCCTCCACTGCCACAGCAGACCTCAGTGCTCTGGATAAAAGCTTATGCTTTTATTTCTGCTGAGCACTGTTCTCTCCTGATCCCTTGTCTTCCCAAAATCCAGTGAAGCATCTAGAACCTGTGGCCTAGGTCATGAATCTGGGTTCCCTCCTCAGTGAGAAGAGGAGCAGGTGGTGATGATGCATGCGGTCTGAGCCTGATGCTGAGCTGCTACCCAGGCACACATCTGGGTGTTAGAAGTGGCAAAACTGCTGGATGTTGGAAGTGCAGTGGCAGTCATAATGTAAGATAAGAATGTTTGCATGGACGATGTCTGCAGAAAATTCCCTTCTTATTTTCCGTGCAGCAATTGCCTGTTCAGAGCAAGTTGCATGTCTTAGTAATGCTTAAATTTTTCCTTTACAGTTACACAAGTGAACTTCACCTTACACGACTAAAAGGAACAGAAGGAGGCATTTACACATTTTTTGTGTCCAACTCTGATGCCAGCTCCTCTGTAACATTTAATGTCTATGTGAAAAGTAAGTAAAGTGAACAGTCTGAAATATTTCATTATCACAGTCATTGTATTTTATACAACATAATGTATGCACAAGATGTCACAGTGTGGTTCAGCATATGAGAGGCTTTCTGAAATGAAGCACATGCTGGAAAACTAAATGTCAAGATATAAAAGTGCAGAGTACTCACACAAATCCACCTACTATCCAGCATGACCTTACATTCTAGCAAATGTATTCCAGAGATTACCAGAGAGCAGCTAGGTTGTTTATACAGAAGAAAACCTGTAGCACGTGGAAACATGATCTCAAAAATAAGTATGTATCATAAACCTTTTATAATTCGAGGTGGAGCAGGATCTACAAGGTTTATAATTTGCATTTTTGGCAACCAAGCTAAGCTTTTAATTGTCCTTAGTATGTTTGAGTTGGATGCAAAGTTTGAAAGCTTGTCAGGAGAATTATTCACATTTAGATGCCTTTTGGCATCTAAACACTTCTGTATAATAATATAAATCACCATTGTTTTAGAGAAATCTGCATAGCTTTACAAATGTGTGTGTTGTCATCTTTGGGACATGCTTGTTAAGAAAGAGCATTAGCCTCAGTTCCAAACAGCATTCCTCAAGACAAAAGCTAAACTTCAAAATTAATTCAGTGAAACCTTCAGAAAACCCTGTCCTTAGCAGAGCCATCCTCTTAGAGCATTTCATGCTCTCAGCAGACAAATATTGGCTGCTGCTAAAGGCCAAGCTTAAGGAAAATTAAACCAAGAGGAGACTTTGAGCCCAGCAGGAGGAACTGTATCGAAAGTAAGTGAATGTGCTGCAAATGCAGTTTTGTGTTGCTGCTATGCTTTAGCAGCAGTGTGTCCTTTTTCAGGCACAGTTTTATGCGGGGGACTGTCAAGACTTCCACGAATGCATCAAGTCCTAGCTATTAATTTCTGAATTCTTCTTATTTATCATTGAAGATCAACATTTGTAGCATCTCTATTAGCAATGACGTGGTTTGGATCTAGAAATGTCACTTGGGCTCCTTTCGTAACATGGTATTTCTTCCTTCATCCATGAATGTTGACACTTGTATTGTGCCTTCTATGTTTCCTAGCTCTGATTTCTGAGATAAGGGCACTGGTGATCTCAGATGTCCTTTGTCTCAGTGAATGAGTGTGGGTCACAGTCATGAGGGATAATTCTAGTATTTAAAAGATTAGTGGAGCAAATTGTTGAGCCAGAAGTTTAATTTCTCTGAAGGAATGGGAGAAATTGCAGATTGCCTATAGTCTGGGCACAAGAACTAAAGAAATAGTCTCACAGTTTTGGCATCATCAAGTGTCAGTTCTCACTGCAGATCGCCATGTTGCTGCTTTTGAGGCATGTACTACTTAATAAAAGCTGAAAATCCCTGTGGATCATGGTTAGGAAACCAGACCAGGAAGAGAATAGAGAAGCAGAATGGGCAAGGCAAGAAGGAGCATAGACACTTTGGTTCTTCTGAATGGCTTGTCCCTACAACCAGCAGCATTCAAGTCTGTTTCCTTCTTTCTTCAACTACTAGTCTTGTAAGTAGCAAGATCAGTCTTGGGATGCCATGAGGACACTTAAGCAGTCTCATAGAGCCCACCTTATCATGCACTGTGGCCCTGGGTGGATTGCAGCCATTGCTGAAGCAGCTGGATTTGATGCACTTGACTCAAAAAGTTTCTTTCGGCGTTTTAACTAAGCTCCTGCGAACATTTTTTCATTTTGAAAAAAAGAAATGAATAGATTGGTCTTTCCAAGGGTTGTTTTAAACAAAAATAACGTGTTTTCACTGGCTTGTAAAACGCTCATTATTTAGCTGTGAAACACAAACTGCATGACAACATACCATGTTATTTGACATAGCAGAGTGACTGCCAAAGGTGAGTCGTGTGGGTGGGTCAGATCCTGATCTAATGGTGCGTCCTCACCTGACATTGTTGTCAGGGATTTTGCATAAATTGCTTAGATGTAGCTCGTGATGTTTACGTGTCTGGCTTGGGCATGTAATCAGCAGAAAGTAACCAAACAGGTAAAACAGGATTCATAATGTCTTCACATAAACAAATATCAATGCTGAAGCATTTGCTGAAAGACACGAGAAACCCAGTGTAGAAATACTTGCCTTGGATTTAAACGTGTTTAGCAATTGCGTATGCTAATCTGAAACAATACTATATTGCTTTTAAAATAGTGTAGTAATTCATAATAAATGTATGGAGAGAAGGAGCACTAAAATTAGGAGCCAAAAAAAATTACAGCTTGACAAGCAGCATACTGTACTCAGTTACAATTAAGAAACTGTAGAAATCTCCAGAGTGGCAAGGTATGGTGTATCTAGCAATTAGCAGAGGAATCTTCCAAGTAGTACCTGAATTTAGTGCAAAATAATATCTCAGCTTAATTACAGTCAACAGAATATTATCTATGCAGTTGGGGCCCCTGCTGCAAAGAGAAAACTGGTCATGGTATTCTAGATCATACGACGCCAAGCTCAGCTGTTTTCCTGTCATTGGACTATGCAGTGAACAATGAGGAGTCACCACGATATTGTAAAAAGATTTGTTCCAATCCAGAAAATGTAGCTTCAGCAGGAAAAAACTCTCTCTTTGTCTGGGATGACTGACAATACCTATTAAGTGTTACTTTTTAGACATTTACTTCGTTAACAATGAAGAAAGGGAAACTGGCAATAGAAAGCAATTAAACGCAGAATTTCATTATACAGAACATTGAATTAAAATAGGAGTGACCTCTTATAAGGCGTCTTTGATACGCTCAGAATCGACATTAATAAAAGCTGAAAAGCAATTAATAAACTTAGTGAAATTAGGAGTTTAAGACATTTAATGCCTGATTACAGAAGGCAGAATGCATACATGCTGAGCAGTGTAATGAAATGTTAAATATTTAAGGGGTTAAAGTCAGAACAGTAAGCAACGTCTGGTCATTAGGACTCTGTCTGATAGCCGGAGGGGTAATTAGGCAGCAAAAGTCATAAAATCTAGCACAGTAAAATCCCTTTTCAAAAGAAGATGTGCGGTGACAGCTCGGCATCTGTTTGCGAAAGGCAGTCCATCTTCGCTCCAGCATCCCCTGGAGCACCTGCACTGGTGGCTGGGGAAGGTGCTCTGGCTGCCGGAAAGGGGTGCAGGTGCTGAGACGCGTGCGTGGCCTGAGCTGGCGAAGGAGCAGCCAGTGGGAGTGGCAGTAGCAGCCGCCTCAGTCCCCTTGGGTACTGGCGTGGGGGGCTCTTTGCTGCCTCAGGTGAAATGCGTCCCTTAATGTCTCTGAGCCAGGGAGGCTTGGGAGCCCTCGGTGCTGGTGAGGAGACGCTGGTCACGCTAGTTGCCACATCAAAGTGCTTCACCAGGCACATGACAAGTAGAGCTGCTCTTAGGTCAGCTCTTCTCAGAGGCTGCTGCAGCTCAGCTTCCCCTGGCACCAAGGCTGGACCACTCTGCCTGGGCTGGACAGCCTGTCATCTCCTTCCACTGTCGCAGGATGAGTCCATGTGGGCTCGTGGCCACGTAGACAGGCTTTTATTGCACTAGGTTTTTACATTGGAAAGAGCCTGACTAATGTGGGCATTTTTGTTTCCCTCACTCAGCTTCAGATGTTACATGCAGACCAACTCTGGCATAGTGTTTTTTCCAGGGCTTAATGCACATATGCCTCTTATATTTGACTTCTCAGTTCTCTTTTCTTGAGTTATATTGTACTGTAATGTTGCCTAAAACGCAGCATATACCTAAACAAATAGCACATGGGTTGTAGTTTAGCTAATTACAATTTCACAATCCAGCCATTTTGACTGGAATTTCAGAAATGTGAATTACATGTATTCTGTGAGCATTGAGGCTGGGTGAGATGCTGTGTGCTCTCAGAAAGTTCCTCACCAAATGAGTAATGCTGAAAATCAGTCTCAACATTTTGCAACAATGTTTGGTTCTTGGTGTTTTGCATAAAACACAACATGCGGATTTAGAAATGAAAGAACATTCAGTTCCTGTAACGTGAGTCACGAGGAGGTGGTATGTGATTGTGAATATACATCTGCTTTATTGCCTCTAATTTAATCCGTGAGTAGAGTATTCTATTCATTAAAAACTAACGCTGTGCAGTCTTCGTACATGGGTTTTATCTGAAATAAATCTGTTTTCCCACTGCAGTCTATACAACTTCACCACTTTCTAGACTTAGAAGTTCATCTTATATTTCTGTAAAGCTGTATTAGCTGATAATGGGCTCTTAACTTGTATCTGTCAAGTGAGCAGCATCGTTGCAATATAGTCTTCTATAGTTCCTTTCACTAACTTCTGTTTAGGTGATTTTGCAAGGAAGCTAAGGTTGTTAAGGGAAGTTAAGGTCACTAATTCCAGTTTCACCAGGAAAAACACCTTGCTGTGTTGCTGGTGCTCTTAGCTGAAGCCTATGGCATTGGACTAATGACTCTGAAGTCCACCTGACTGCACTGGTTTCCTGCCATACTTGAAACAGGGGCTCCTAAACCAACTGCGGGACTAACTCTTCTTCAGAATGTGACGGAAGACATTGGCTGGATGAATTGCTTTCTAAACTACCAGAGCAATCACAAATTTTCATTTGGAAAGCTAATAACGTGTAGCCAAGTATTGGCTTCCTGTGCGTGCAGTGTTTCAGAGAATCAGGCAGTTGGGCATTTCAGTAGCGGTATCTTAGAGGGATGTATGTCCTGTGTGGGGAGGTCTGCGCTGGTTGCCTTGCATCGTAGTTCCTTTCCTGGCTGCAGTGGTAATACTGAATACACAGGGGAGATGTAAGAGGGATGTGGTTTGACAGATTTGGTACACTTCTAACTGTGAAGAAACTGTCCTTTTTACAGGCGGGTAAAGTCATGCTATGCAGGAATGGGAACTTTATTGTTCCAAGCACAGGCTTCTTTGGGTTGTTTAAGCTCTTAGCTTTGCTAGTTTAGGATCTTTCATCAAATCAAATACTCAGGGGGAGATAAGGTATTCTTCTGACATCCAGCCCAAGTGTTCAGTGTAAGAGCTAATATTTTCACAGATGTTCGATTTTTGCAGGACGCCAGTTCAGACCCAAACATCCTTGAGCATAAGAAGGTCTTGCTCACCTTAGTGATTCCATGCATGATAAGGCACACAGGTTGCTGGTATGAAGAGCAAATGGCAGTGCAAATTCTGTGTTCCCCTAATAGATGACTATCGCTTTTCTTTATTGCAGCAAAACCTGAGATTCTCACTCTGGATATACTTAGCAATGGTATTCTCCAGTGCGTAGCAGCCGGATTCCCAGCCCCTACCATATACTGGTATTTTTGCCCAGGAACTGAGCAGAGGTGAGTTAAGCAAACAAGGGTCTCCAAAGGTTATGTGCAACACACCCAATTGCTAATTAAAAATTAAGAGCATGAAATTATTTGGTAATAGTTACATTCAAATGTTGCACTGTGGCTTTCATCCTTTTTGGCATTGCCTTATTTGCAGTAGTTTGTGAGAAGGCAGGGATACGTTTTGTTTTTCTCTTTGGCATTCTGTCCTTGAAAGGGGAATAACCAACACTTTCTGCTGCATAAAAGTAAAAGCCAAACTTTCTGCTGCAAGCTAGCTATGTTTTGTATCAGCTTGGCCCCAAATGACACATGTTCTATATGCAATTTCACAGAATGGCAATCACAGAATCACTTGTGAATATGGCTGTTATAATTTGTTTTATTGTGTAATTAAGTAATTTTTCCAGAGATAATGTAAATAGATTTCTGTTCACATGAAACATATGACAAGTAAACAAGTCCAGAGTTGTTATGAATAAAGCCGGATGTTTTTAAAACAGGCATTTTTAAGAAGATTGTAGAGTTTCCCTGTGAAGTGAGCGTTTGTGAAGCAAGTTTTAAGGTTTTTCTTGACTTCCCCCATGGTAGTAGATCTCATACTAGCATGTCATGGGTCTCCTTCCCACCAGTGTAATTGGTTTTATGTCTAAAATAATTGTTATTTCCTAAATGGTTTCAAATAGTACCTTTTTTAAAGTCTTAAATGTGTGCTCGTGTAGTAAATATGTGGCATATGAAGGCAAAGCAGCATCTTCAGAGAAAGGAACTGGCTATTTTCTGACTGCGTGTAAGCTTGATGGTGCTTTATGTACATCATGGACTTTTTTTGTGCCGTAATAAGATGATGCTTGGGGAACATTTTCAGAAGTGGGTAATAGACCACAACTGCTTGACACTGAAGTTGAAAATGAATGTTGAATGGTATAAAACTCATAGAGAAGTTACAGACCTGTAGGTATGTCTAACCAAAAGCAAATTCAGGCATCATGGTCTCTAGTTGGGCCAGGCTAGGTGTACGTATCCGTTTCTCGCACTACATATAAGACCATGAGACCCAATGAGTCGGCTGTTTCAAGGTTAAGATCTTCAGCAAAATCTCTTTGTAGACCGGTGTAGTTGAGTTCTCTGTTGGTCTGGCACTTCAGGTAGCAGTCCATCGCAGGTAACTGTCGGTATTGTTTCTCCAGGTGTTTTGATTCACCAACAATATCCCCCATGGATGTCAAAATCGGTTACACAAACTCATCAGCACCATCGTTTGAACGAATCCTGGTTGAAAGCACCATTAACGCCAGCATGTTCGGGAGCACCGGCACCGTGTGCTGTGAGGCCTCCAGCAATGGGGACAGGAGCTCTGCTTTCTTCAACTTTGCTATTAAAGGTAACGTCAAGGGTGAATGAGGCCACAGAACATGGGTGGTGTTTAGCTCTTCCTGTAAAAGGATTTTAAGTGTTTTTGCCGTAAGAAAGTTAACAGTACTGTGGCTGAGCATGTGATAACATACTACGTTGCATGTTCTGCCTGTCAAAGTATTGCTTTAATTTTTCAGTGACTATTGTGGTACTGTCTTTTCAAGGCACCTGTTCTGCAGTGCAGTAGGTATATGGGTTTCTTCTGTCTGTGCAGCACGGAGGAAAACCACCTACAGCATTATCCTGGCTTTCCCTCTCTCTCTCCCTTTTGTTTTCTTGTCATTGTCTGTTTTGAGTATTTAGGCCATCACTTCTTTTTTTAAAAGAATGATTGCATTTTATTTTAGGTTTTTACAATGTCTCAGGAAAAATGCGGTCCTCAACTTGCCTGGAGCTTAAGTGTCCTGCTGCTATAAAAGAAGTAACAACAACAACATGCTACAAAAGGGCTTATGAGTTTTGTAGTGGTATTTGTAGGTTTGTGGGGGAGAAAAAACCACTAGAACATAGATGATTTGAAATGTATTTGTAAAGCTGTGCTCTTCTTTGCAAAACCAAATGTTCTGCTTCTTTTTTTTACGTTACACCCAGATAGAACATCCAAACAAATATGCCAGATTTGAGGCAGATGGGTTGTAGTGGAATGGTATTTCTTCACTACTCGACACGACCTCTCCTTGTAAAAGACTCTGCTGTAGCGATCATACTTAGGTGGGGGGCAAAGGGGAAGAGAAGAAATGGGGACTTCAGATAAAAGCTTCTTTCTTTAATCTAACTTGACTGAGATCATGCAAACCCTTTGCATTAACTGATCTTAGTGCCAAACCTCCTGAATTAATGAAGCTGAGACTCCGAAGGCGTCACACTGGGTGGTTTCTGTGCCAGCTCCATCTTCCACAGCTCATTCAGGAAAGACATTCTGATACACCTGGAGCACATCTGGGAAAGTCAAAACTCCAAACTGTATTTTACAAAGAAGAACCAAGGAAAGGTTTTCACCTGCATCTTTTTAATTTAGTTTTCCTTGTTCAGTATTTTAAGGAGAATTTTCTGTTTCTTTCCAGAGCAAATCCGTACCCATACTCTTTTCACCCCTCTACTAACTGCATTTGGAGTTGCTGCAGGACTGATGTGCATCATAGTCATGATCCTGGTGTACATATATTTGCAGGTAAAATCAGAAGCCCCTTTGCCCAAGTTAAAAAAGTGTGTGAGCTACTTGCAGAGTCCTCAGTACTGACAGCCGTTCTCTTTCTTTTCCAGAAACCCAAGTATGAAGTTCAGTGGAAAGTTGTTGAAGAAATAAATGGAAACAACTATGTTTACATAGATCCAACGCAACTTCCTTATGATCACAAATGGGAATTTCCTAGAAACCGTTTGAGTTTTGGTTAGTTTAGATTTATTTAACTTCATCTGCAAGGTGAAACCTTCAGGTCTCATATGAGACTTTGGTCAAACACAGCAGGGTTTTGTCACAAAGATTTTGTGCAGTAATGCAGATAGTGATAATTGCTCATTCTTGCCTTGGGACAAAAGGCAAGCAGGTGTGTCTGCAATAGCTTCCTTGATATCATAAGATGTTGAGCCCTACAGGAGGAAGTACTCAAGAGTTGTTACGGAGTATTTTGTTTGCTTTATTAGGTAAAACCCTTGGCGCCGGAGCTTTTGGAAAAGTTGTTGAAGCCACTGCTTATGGTTTATTTAAGTCTGATGCTGCTATGACAGTAGCAGTAAAGATGTTGAAAAGTAAGTTGCTGTAGTACAGTATACCATTTTTTTCTCTCTTCTCTCTTGGTTGGCGTGTTACGTACTGAACATTGTGCTTTGCCTTGCAGCAAGCGCCCATTTAACGGAAAGAGAAGCCTTGATGTCAGAGCTTAAAGTGCTGAGTTACCTTGGAAACCACATTAATATCGTGAATCTGCTTGGAGCTTGCACTATTGGAGGTGGGGTTATCTGCAGATTATTGGTTATTTCTGTTCCTTTTTTATTGCCAGGAGGATGAACTTTGTGAAGAAGAATCCAAGGTGCAGCTCTAAGTGTAGAAATCTTAAATACATTTCATGCTTAGACATGTTGCATATCATCATGATTGTAATCTGTGGTTTACTGTATCTAGATTTTTAGGCTCATTGTAAAAACAATAGTAAGACTACTTCAGTTGAACAGGAAGGTTGCTTTTATTCTCTTTAACACACTATCGTGTGCTTTCTTCTTGAGAGATGACAAAATGTACAGTATAAATGTTTCCCTCCATCACACCGTTTCTCATTAATGAGCACTGGTTCCTTGTTGGTATCCAAGGTGAAGTCAACAGGCTTGTCTTGTCTAGTCTTCCAGCCTTCTGTTTAAACTGTAAATGTATCTGCTAATGCACCACTAAAGTTAGAAATTCTAAGCAGCAGAAAGTTGAGAAAAGTAGTTTTCCAAAAAAGTATTGTAAAACCCTAATGTCTCACATTTAGTATAAACTTCGTAAGTTTGTTTTCATACATAATAAAAGCTACAAAACCCCCTGAAGTGTCAATAGAGAGTGATAGAAACCTGTATTTTTAATTTATATGCATTTTAATATGAAAGATGATACTGCTTCTTACACATTTTTCAAAGAAAAGGAGCTTGTAAAAATTCATAGTTTTAGACGAAGGCAAAACATTTCTCACAATTAATGATTTAAAAATAGGATGAAACAATTTTGTTCAAGCAGCCAACTAAGTAGACTCACTGGCCCGAGTGCATGTTTCTCTCAGTGGAAAAAAATATGGTATCTGTAAGAAAATCACACCACAAACACCTCTTTTGCTATTGTGAAAGCTGTAATTTTTAACTGCAGAGAAATGGAAATAAACCAGTGAGGTTAGGCAACAATTGTACAGAGTAAACTTAGAGCTGAAATAACACGCAGTGTAATTACATATTCGAGGTCTGTAGCTGAAGTCATTCACTCAAAAGACATATATTTGATCTATAAACATCCTTGCTGAAGATGACTTGATTCCTTTTTCTGATTTCATTTTAATACTCTAAGACCTTGTGCAATGTAGTTTTCTATTACAGCAGGCTGTTCTGTTTGAATGATTTTTCCTATTATACTGCAGAATATAACACTCTACATCATTTCCAAAACATTACTAAAGGAGTGTGAAGCTCTACTGTAAACAGAAGTGAATCAAAAGAATTAATGTTCGAAGCTTGAATTACTCTTAACGTTTGGAACAAATAACTTCCTTCAGGAAGTGAGCAAAATCAAACAGATGTGTCTGGCCAGAAACATTATCGCATGAAGAAAAAGACTTATTTGTTTAATTTTCGTACAATGCAATGCTGTTGAGGGGCAGAACATTAATTGGGACACAGCTTTAGCTGGACCATAGTTGTTCATCTGTGAAAGGGAAGATGCTCGGTTACTTTTCTATAACTTTTCAAGTCTAGACAGTGCTAGGCAGTGTGATTTTTTTAATAGTCCAGCCTGTGTGCTTCACTGAATGCTAGCTTTATGTAAGGTTTTCTGCTTTAAAAACAATACTCACCAGCTTTCTAAACCTTACATGCATCTACAGGTCCCACTCTGGTCATTACGGAATATTGCTGTTATGGTGATCTTTTAAATTTTCTGAGACGGAAACGAGATTCATTTATTTGTCCAAAACATGAAGAACATGCAGATGCAGCTGTTTATGAGAACCTTTTGCATCAGTCAGAGCCTGCGGCGTAAGTATGACCTGCTGAAATGTACTTGTGTTTTTAGAAGATTGGGAAGGAGGAGATACCAAAGTATATTAGAGATAAGAGGTGTGGAGAACCATTTCATGCAGCAGGCTTTGAAGATTCTTGGCTGCACAAGAAAACAATTTAATTAAGAGGCTATTTGTTCAGGGGGTGGTTTATTCCAACAGAGTGTCAGTATATACAGAGTGGATTGTATGCACTCTCTGTTTTACGTCTTTATCAGATTTTCTGCGGTTATTTCGTGCACGTCCTTGGCTCCAATCTTTGTACATATTTGTGTTTATTGTTATTGTTAAACTTTAGTAGTGCTTATTTAGCAGCTTGAATGACAATTTCCCCAGTGTCAGGCTGTTAGTACCCTGAGTTCTCCCAAGTTCCTGCCTTCAGAAATTACTTTTTACGAAATCAAACAATGTCTTACAATGTCTTACAATGTCAGCGGCAGGCTGCCACTGACAGCCCACTACATTTTGTGGTGAAACAACCTGTGTCATGACTCTGAGATTGCTCTTGTACTTAATTCATCTGTGTATTTTTAACTGCTGTATTTTATATACCATCCCAGAGTTCTTTCCAAGGGCGTTTCCAAGCAGATTTCCTTCCGTTTGCAAAGTGAGAGAGACAGCTTACCAAAACCTAGGGGCTATTACAATTACTGCCCATTCTAAATTTTAATCTGTTTATTGCCCCAGTGGGCCCATTACTTTGTGTTGGCAGTCACGGAAGAAGCAGGCAGACCCAAGGAGCTGGAAAAGTTCTTTATCCCAGCGAGGCGTAGCACTGGTGAAGCTGTTTGAGCTGTGGCAATAAATGGATAGCTGGTGATGCCCCAAAGAGGTTGGGACCACTGGGGGGGATGAACATAAGGCTGTGATTTGCCATTGGAGGTGTGCCCTCTGTTCAGTGAAGGGATCTTGCTGTTTAAGTACAGTTGGTAAATTGAGTTATTAACAGCAGAGTATTAACAAAATTCTCGTGTTAATATTTACTGCTGCTGAATGTGTCAGATGTGTTTCCGGTGGTAACTAAAGCTATTGGTGATCTCATTGCTCCTTCCCATGTTAGCTCTGTGGCTGCATTTATTGTTCTTAAACTAAGCAGATGTTTCAGGCTAAGGAAGTATATGAATTCCAATGGCAATGAAGTGAAAAATGCCAAAGTACATCCATCATTTCTAAAGGTGCCTAACTGTATATTTATAAACCATATAGTATGAAAATCTGTACATTTGAATTATATATAGCAATAAGAAAATTTAAACTTACAAGAATGTAGCAGACAGCTGTCCCAAGCCTCAGCTGATTTTTTGAAATACATATGAATCCCCTATGGAACTTGGGAATTTCTGAGTTTAACATTTTTTACCATTTGTCTTCTGCATTTCAATTGCCAATTGAGCTGCTGAAATATTCTGGTAGAAGTTGGCCTAAGCAGAAAAAGGAAGCACTAGCAGATCCTGTGAAACATCTGGATGTTAATTTATAGAGAGTGAGGTCTGTATAAATAGTATTCATGTGAAAGGTTTTGTTTGCTCACCTGAGCCAAACTCAGACTTTGAGGTGTGTCATTAACTCTCTTTCTGTACAGGCATTTCCTCATTTTTTTCACACACTCGTGAATTTCCAATCAATTGATCATTTGTAAAGCAATTATTCAGAAGGTTGGCCTGATGTTGGCTTTTTGCTTGGGTGGCTTTTGGGACCTTTTTCACTAAACTATGTTTATTTTGTTCTGCTGCCTCTACAGTGATGCTGCCAATGAGTACATGGACATGAAACCAGGAGTGTCATATGCAGTCCCACCAAAGGCTGACAAAAAACGACCTGTGAAGTCTGGTGAGTTCAGTGACAAGGAATTCTGTGTACTGATGGGAGTGCAGGAAGAGGAGCTTCATGGATTTGTTCAGTTTTAGCATATTTGTCTTTTGTGAATGGGGACACCTAAGAGTAATAGGTGTGAGAAGGCTTGAAAAAGAACAATATGGTAAATTACAGTGTCTTGTATTTCTTCACACTTAAATGGAATATCAGGATTATTTTTTACTTTTTGGTGACGGGCTATTTATGTGATTCCAGACTGGTACTTACTCCAGTCACTGTTTTGTTTAATGTCAAAACAACTCTACATGATTTCTACATGATTACACTTGCTTAACTCAAAAGCTGTTGTTGTTTATATTGTGTAGGATCCTACACTGATCAGGATGTTACCCTTGCTATGCCGGAAGATGATGAACTTGCTTTAGACGTAGAAGATCTGCTGAGCTTTTCTTACCAGGTGGCAAAGGGCATGAGCTTCCTTGCCTCCAAAAACGTAAGTTAAGAATTTTTCAGAGACGGACAGAAGCAGTAGATTTGTAATTTATTTTATCATCAGTTTCAGTGTTTTAAAGTGATTTATGTGTTTGAATGCTGAATATTTCTATGTTCTTTTCAACAAGCACTGTGAACTGATAGGCTCCCTCTCATACCTGAAGCTTTACCTAGAGTTGGAGTTGTATACTGTGCTTATTGGCCAAAAGTGATGTTTTATATGCCATAAAACAGAAGTCAGTGTGAAGCAGTGCTGTTGTGTATCTGCTGTTCAGGTAGTAGAATCAGAGCGAAGGTATCTATTTGCATGAGTTTTAAACAATGCTGCACTTGCTACTTCTCTCATGTAGAAAATGCTGCCTTAAACAGGGGAGATACCACATTGTGTGCTTTTTTTTGTAAGCAGGGCTTAATTCACAGGAAATGTCTTGATTTTTAATTTTTTGGAAAGATAAAATCAGCTGAGAGACCCACAAAGAATCTTCATTGAGCATAATAGACATTCCTCTGGGTTTCATAGGAGAGGTGTTGCATAACAGAAGGGGATTTATAAAGAAGTCTTAAGCACAGCATAATTAGTATCTTCCTATAGTTATTTTTACATTTTATTGCAAAAATGCCGTTTAACATGTAAACATTATGACTAATATAGCTACTACAAGTGTACCTTATTAAATAAAGTGCAAAAGCAAACGTAGGCAATTTAAGGAAAGGAAGGCAATCCTGGACTCCTGTGTTACTATTGGGAAACGTGTCTTGAGCTCTGCTCTGAGGAAAGTGCACATTAAAACTTGCTTTTGCACTTGTTTTTTTTCTCCCACTGTTCCTTCTTCCAGACCAAACCGTAAACTTCCCTTTAGTTTATTTTTCATCTATCAACACATTCAAAACAGGCCTGATATGCAAACATATCATATTACAGACAATACACAGATTCACCATGTTCCTGCATCCTTCACTGTTGAGGACATCCAGTGCTTAGCACACATATTCTGTATTTCTTCTGTTTTCCTAAAGAGTAGCCCACAGATCCAGTATGTATTATTCCTGGTGACTTTTTCTTTATAGTCTTTCCATTTTTACAGACACTGTGGCATTGAATAGCAAAGGCAGTAAGGAATGTGGCATCACCTCACCCTGAGGATGGGAAGTAATGCGCAGCATTGCTCTGGCAGTGCCGAGTTAACATCTACATCACCGAATTAAATTGCAGTGCGCTAAAATGTTACTGGTCCTCTTTAGTTGTTGTATACTTACATTCTTTTGGCTCCAGCACTTAAATTAGTTAATGCAGCGTGGGCTGGTGGATAAGGTGCCTCAGATTGCCTCCTGCCTTGAGGCAGGAGGGTCTGTGAAGACCAGCACGCAGAGTGCCCAGCTGCTCTTCCACAACTTGCTTGTATGTCAAGGCTGCACAGGAGAGGGGTCAGGAGCTTGTCTGGGAGGGTAACGGCCTTAAGCACACGGTGCCTTAGTCACAAGACAGAGCTTCCTCCCTTGGACAAAGTCTCTATTCACTGCAAACTGCACTGATTCTGGAGGGACAAGGCAGAGTCATACTGACTCTTGGCCATTGCTTCGCCTCACTGCTTCAGTGCTGTATGACAGCTTTACATGTGCAAAGTGCAGAATGCGTTGTATAAGGAGGTGAATGAGAGTCCACCAAAACAGTGGAACTATTAAAAGTAGTTCCTCGTGTAAGCGTGCTGAAGGGACAGCGATTTAAGTTACTTGTGCAATATGCAGTTACTTTCTGACCTTGATTTTCATAACTTTTGATATTTTGATATTTTTTGGTTAGAAATTCCAAAAGTCCCGTATTTCAAGGAAAAAAGAAAAATTGAACTATATTCAGTTATTTTTTAGACAGCTGTGGCCTCCATACTAAATACCATCAGTAAAGCTGAAGCTTAATACTCTGCTTTCCAGATGAAAAAAGAAATCATTTTGTTAGAGAATCACCTCCATTCTCTAACAAACACACCTGGGCTCCACAGTTTCATACAAAGAAACACAGCTGCTGGGAATCTCAGGCACCCTTCTGGAACTGCAGTTCCCAACACATGCTGACTTCTCAAGTGAAAACTGGAATATAAGGTGGCTAGGTCACTGAATGCATGACTGTCCATTGAAAGATAGTGGCATGTGGGAATTTCCAGTATTTTAAAATACTTAAGTCTGCTTAAGTTCTCCTAGGTACTTAATACTTCAGCTTTTCCAGAGGAGTATTTCTGTAATGGGATTCAGTTTCTGCGTTTGTGTGCTTTCAAGTTGTTACCATAATTTCCCCTATTTTCAGATTTTCAGCACTTTTCTAGCAACAACAATAGTTATTTAATAGAATATTGGGATTATTTTGGAAACAAACCACATTTTCCCTCTATTTGTCCTGTATTAGGAAACAAGCCAGTGATGATTTTGATAAAAAAATCAGAAAAAAGTGCATTAAATTTTAGCTGAAAATGTAAAACACTGCAAAATTTAATGACTGTGATTGGTCTTTTCTAAAATAAATGCATATTATTAATCCACCTTATTAATGTGGATGGATGTAATTATTGTGAAGATACTATGTCAGAATGTTTAATCGTCTGAGTAAGCTTATTAGCACATGGCTTAATTATGATTTACAGCTTGCCTTAAAATGCATAATACAGCAAGTTACATAGCTAAATAAACATGTAACCAAGCAATAGTTATCAATTATCAATTAGTTATGTTTATCATAATAGTTTTGTTTATCAATTAGTTTTATCAATTAGTTTTGTTTGTTTGTCTATTATTTAGTGCATTCACAGGGATCTGGCCGCAAGAAATATTCTTCTAACTCATGGTCGAATTACAAAAATCTGTGACTTTGGCCTGGCAAGAGATATAAGGAATGACTCAAATTACGTCGTCAAAGGAAATGTAAGTATACATGATATTTTTATATTTGTTTTAAGTGAAGAGAGTTCCTGTTGTCTTGACATGCAAAGAAGAGTTTTTCTTAGATGGAAATCTCGATTTTCCATTTCTGGTATATATCTGTGTTGGCTAGGAGGGGAAATTTCTGACACAGATGTGTGTGCTGACAAAATCCTTGGTATATGTTTGTTATACTGGAAAATATGTGCTCATATCTGAATGTATGTTGTAGTGGAAGAGGTGTTTTTGCTGCACCAATATGATGTCCAGTCTTCTTATTATACCTGAATGTACTCAAAGTTACTACTCTGTAAGTAATTGCTGGTTTTGTCATGGAAATACTCTGGTATCCCAGTCCTGAATTTTGGAATTATTTGGGAACTTTTTCCCTGGGCATTGCACTATTTGTCCATTATTGAAATAGTTTATTTTAAAAATACCTAAATAAACAGGGGTTTGCATCTTATCCTTTTCTGTAAGGGATCATTCAGACAATGAAAACTGAATTGTTCCGAAGTGCGAATTTACTGATCAGAGCATCAATGGAAGGCAAAACCACCTTGGTTTTCTCTGATTCCTTGTAGAAATCCTAACCTTGTATGTGTAATAAACACAGCTTTAGCTTGCAACTATAGTTCAAACCCTGTAACAGGGTTGGAACAGGACACTTTATTTTGATGAGAAAAGTTTAAAACCTCCCATGTAGAAGAGTACAAATCTCACGGGTACCTATTAAACCTCTGGAGGGGTATAAAGGCGCTTTGAAGTGATGCAGATTACCTTGGCAGCACTTGCAGTCCCCTTTAAAGTGCCAGTGCAGTAAAAAGAGCCCTACTACAAAAGAAAATCGAGCTTGTCTGTGGTTAAGCTGGAGAAGTGTGTATGAAGTATAGGTATTTTGCATCTCAAACTGATGTTATGCTGCCTGGCTTAGTGTTTTAAGTCTGTGTCAGATAGGTGCAGCCAGTTGCTGCCTTCAGAGTACACATGCTTTCACTTGCACCGTTTTTCAAAGCAGACGATCCATGTTCAGCAAGGCAGCCCTCGTCCCCACTTTGGCTGAGGGCTCCATGATCTTAATGATCAGGGGCTGGTCATTACTTAGAGACTTGACAACACATGAACTGAAGCTTACCTGTCCTGGCTTTGGCAAGCTGATAGAGAAAATCCCACACCTGAGCATCTCTCATCGAAGGGGTTTGCCACTCAGTTAACTTCAGTCAATCCATAGTACCTCAGGTATCTGACATATCTCTGCTGCTGTGCTGTCACCCAGCAGGCCTTGATGTCTCAGCTACCTACAGCATCCTTATTTTAGGCTGTGGGACAGACAGGTTTATTGGTTTTCTTCAAAACAATGTCACTACCAGCCACTGATTGCCTAGAAGTTGAGGTTAGGGAGCAATAGGAGCTGAAATAATTCGTGAATGGCTGCTGTGACAGAATATTTGAGTAGCATTTAGTGTAACCAAGCTACTTTCAGGCACAGGAGCAGGTCAACAGCTGCCTGATCATAAAGGCTCCTGTCAGTAGGAAGTTCAGACCAGCAGCTTAGGAGGGAAGTGTGCAATTGAGTTTTATTTCTCTAGGCTTTAAGTTTCCTGAGTTTCCTGCTTTAAGTTTCCTGAGTTCATAGAATCATAGAATGGTTTGGGTTGGAAGGGACCTTCTAAGATCATCTGGTCCAACCCCCCTGCCATGGGCAAGGACATCTTTCACTAGATCAGGGTGCTTAGAGCACCATCCAGCCTGGCCTTGAACATCTCCAGTGTTGGAAATGTTGCCCAGATGAAGTATCCACCACCTCACTGGGCTACCTGTTCCAGTGTCTCACCATCCTCATCATAACTTTTTTTTCCTTATTTCTAATTTTAATCCATGCCCTTTCAGTTTAAAACCACTGCTGCTTGTTCAGTCATCACAGGCCCCAGTAAAAAGTCTCTCTCCATCTTTCTTACAAGTCCTCTTTACATATTCAAAGGCCACAATGAGGTCTCCCTGGAACCTTCTCTTCTTCTGACTGAACAACCCCAGCTTTCTCAAACTTTTTTTTCATATGAGATGTGTTCAAGCCCTCTGATCATTGAAAAAAAGAGGTCTGGTTTCTTCCAAAGCAGGACGAATGTTTAGGACAGAGGCATGACCAGCTCCTATGGTCAGACAAGGAAAGGGCAAACGAGGGAGAGGAAGATGGCTTTCTGTGTCCTTTCTGTGTCCTTTCTCCTGCTCCAGTTAGCATTCACGAGGGATGTGTCTATTCCCATACAAATTTATGAAAAATCACAGAATCATAGAATTGTTTAGGTGGTAAAAGACCTTTGAGATCATTCCCTCCAGTTGCTAACCCAGCGCTACCAAGTCCACTAAACCATGTCTCTAAGCCCCACATCTCCATGTCTTTTAAATATGTCCAGGGATGGTGACTCCATCACTTCCCCAGACAGCCTGTTCCAGTGCTTGACAACCCTTTTGGTGAAGAATTTTTCCTAATATCCAGTCCAAACCTCTCCTGGCACAATTCAAGACCATTTTCTGTGGCCCTGTCACTTGTTACGTGGGAGAAGAGGCAGATCCCCACCTTGCTACAGCCTCCTTTTGGATAGTTGCAGAGAGCACTAAGGTCCCCCCCAGCCTCCTTTTCTTCAGGGTGAAGAACCCCAGCTCCCTCAGCTGCTCCCTGTTGGGCTTTATATTCCAGACTCTTCACTACCTTCGTTGCCCTTCTCTGGAAACACTCTGGCACCTGAATGTCAGTGTTGTACTGAGAGGCCCAGAACTGAGCACAGGATCTGAGGTGCGGCCTCACCAGTGCCAAGTACAGGGGGACAATCACTGCCCTGGTCCTGCTGGCCATGCTATTGCTGATACAGGCCAGGGTGTCTTTGGCCTTCTTGGCCACCTGGGCACAGCTGGCTCATGTTCAGCTGCTGTCACCAACACTCCCAGGTCCTTTTCTGCTGGACAGTTTTCCAGCTGCTCTTCCCCCAGACTGCAGGAGCTTGTCATGACCCCCATGCAGGATCCACCACTTGGCCTTATTGAACTTCATACAACTGGCTTAGCTCATCAGTCCAGTTTGTCCAGATCTCTCTGCAGAGCCTTCCTGCCCTCCAGCAGATCAACACTTCCGTCCTATATATATATATACATATATATATATATATATATGTATTATTTTTATTTGAATTTAAATTTTTCTGCTGATAGACTGAGGGGCTAATGCAGATGTATTGACTGTTGATTAAAGCCTTGAAGCATCTTGACTATGTGAATCTCATTTGTGTGCCTGTGCCAGCCAGTCCACCAAAGCAGACTTGCTTACTTGCTTAAGGAACCATGCCATGGTCACTTACATTATTTTCTTCTGACATCCTGATATCCTTTTTTAACTAGACAGAAGGAATCAAACGATATCCAGAAAATCAAAGTGCGAGGAACTGTATTAGCTTGGTAGACCCACAGAAAGATGGATCACTAGTGATGCAGCACTTGGAGAGTCTAAAATGCTGAAAGTTTCATTTTTGGTTGGATACTTCTGCTTCTTGATTTTAAAAGTATTTAATGCACATTAAAAAAAAAAAGTTAATTTTACTTTGTCAATCCTGTATGCCTTATGTCTATTGTCTTAATTTATTTCCCTCTTCCCTGGAAAGGCTCGTCTTCCTGTGAAGTGGATGGCACCTGAAAGTATTTTCAATTGCGTCTACACCTTTGAGAGTGACGTCTGGTCTTACGGGATATTGCTTTGGGAGCTCTTTTCCTTAGGTAAGCTCCTTCAAGATCTCTACTTCACATCTGTTTCATATTGGGGTTTACTGTAGATGCAGAAATCATGTTGCTCACCTGCTCTCTCAACAGGAAGCAGCCCCTATCCAGGGATACCTGTGGACTCCAAGTTCTATAAAATGATCAAAGAGGGATACAGGATGTTCAGCCCTGAGTGTGCACCACCTGAAATGTAAGTGAGCAACCAGCACCTCTTATCATCCAAACATCAGTAAAGATGTGAAGGAAGGGAAGCTTCTATTCTTGCACTAAGGCTCATTGCACTGCCCTGTTGTCATTTTTTAAAGTTCTTTTCATATTTTAAATAATTCATGTACTCTAACTAGCAGAATACACGCCTGTGTTGTTACAAGCAATGAAATACGCTCATGCCTTGTGCCATCTGATCACTCTGTCATGACACCTGCTCTCTGTCAATAAATTATTGACAGATCACAGAACATAATTAAACATTTTTACTTCAGATAAAGAAGTCAGTGAGATGTATCACCAGACTGTACAGCATCTACATTTGTGCTGTACTTCCTGACAGCAAGAGGACTGGCTAATGATCTTCTTTATGAGACATTCCTAACTCACTGTTTTGTAAATGGATTGGCATTTAACAAGCTGTCAAAGAAAACTGTGTCCAAAGCCTGCCATTAGTAGTGAGGTCTCTGTTGTCACAAACACAGGTGTTAGCAACACCATTCCTGTTCTTCTAGTCATTTAAAGAAGATGGGACACTTTTGTTTTAAATAATAATGCAGGAGAGATAAGAGCTCTGAGGATTTCTTCATGAGCAGTATGTGATTTTGGTATCTTTACAGGTATGACATAATGAAGAGTTGCTGGGATGCTGATCCTTTACAGAGACCCACATTTAAACAAATCGTACAGATGATAGAGCAGCAGCTTTCAGATAATGCCCCCCGGGTAAGTTATGGATTAAGCAGTTTCAAGCAAGAGGTTATACTAGAGCTGTGAGAAGCAAAGAGCCCAGGCAGTTCATTTCTAGTATTATTTATGTAGCTTTGCAGCATCAGTCTGCGTAGTAGGAATGAAGTTTGGGCTGTTCCATTAGACAGTTGCTATCTAAGCCCATACCCGAAATTCACTAGCCGGAGAAGATTCTTTGCATTGTTGATGTTTCTCACTCACAATACACCTGTCACAACAATTTCGATGTTACAAAATGCAATGGTACTGCATAAATTCATCTTATCCTAAACTATGAAAAGTTCTGTTAATCTGGGAAACATCTCAGAAATAAAATATAATTACTTTTTATTAGGAAAGCTATTGGATGAAGGGGTGGAGCCTTTAGTGCTCTTCTGTATCTTCTCACTTGCTTCCCCTAATATCACTTAAATAATCTTGGAGGTATGTTGTGACAAATTGTATTTGCTGCTCTTTCAGTCATTCCCTAGTGAAAGCTTATTCTGAGCAGGCAACTGGACAAAACAGTCCAAAAAAAACTGGAGGCACATCCTAAACTTGGATTTTCTCTCTCCATAACTTCGTGTGTTACTAGGGTTTACATAAGTATGTTTAAAACCTGGTTTAAAAATAAAGCTTCCTTTTACCTTCTGGATGCCTTGGGCAGAGAGTACATGGCTTCCTGACAATTTGGAAAAAGAGGAAACTGAAAGCTGCTGGTGTTCGATTGCATCCTGTAGCATATTTTTGGCAGGTGCAGGCATTACTAAAACAAAAGCAAGAATCTTAAGGAAGAAGTATTAGTGAGGTTTCCAGGGGAGCTTTGTAATAACCTGAGCTTTTTTTTTTTTGAGCTCAGCTGAAATTTGGCATGCAGTTGGAAGCTACAATGTTTTTAGTAATTGAGATTGAGCTTCTTGATTCTTTAAAATAGCAGTTAAGCCCAAGACCTTTTGAAACTGTTTTGATTTGTAAAGAAGCTCCTGAGTTGGAACCCTTCCACAGCAGCATGTAGTATACAGTGGGAAAAGGCTACGAAAGGAATGCTCTCCAAGAATGTGTGAAGGGAGCAGTCTGCAGAGTATTGACACCAGTCTTTGGCTTCTGCAGGTTTATGCCAACTTCTCAACCCCGCCTTCCAGTCAAGGAAATGCTCCAGATCACTCAGTGAGGATTAACTCAGTGGGCAGCAGTGCTTCATCTACTCAGCCTCTCCTGGTACGCGAAGATGTTTGAGTGGCATGTGAAGAAGAGCAGATCAGATGTATTAGCTGTTTGTATTGTGCGGGGGCTGAGAGAGGGACAACTTCAATAATTTCTCTTTCTTTTACTCACTACTACCACTGTGTAGCTGAAACGTTGTTGTAATACTGTCCTTTACCATGCACTGTTACACATAAACCTAATCTGCTGAGCACGGTTACAGGCCTCATTGCAGTGTTAATTGAAGCTGTATATATTTTGCTATATTGTGTGTATTTGCAGTAGAGAGCCAGATGTGAAGGAAAAAAAAAACAACCAACAAAAGAAATCCTAAGCCAGGGTGTGGAGTTAGATGACAATACATCAAACCAAATCTGCAGTGATTCTTCTCTGGATCTGTGCCTGGAATGCATACAGTCATTTTCTAGTTAATCTTGTTTTTCTGAATTTAAGAAATAAACAAATATTAAGTTAATGGTTTTATAAACCCTTTCCACATCCAGCCAAGCCTGAGAAGCTTTCCCAGGCAGATACCATACATTGGAGGCCAGTGAGGGTGCTGTATGTACCTGAGAAAAAGAGGTGAAGGAACCAAGACCCTTCCAAAGTTGGTCTGCACAGCTGGAAACCCTCCTGGGAGCTCTGGGGTTTAAACCAGAGGAGAAGGGAGGAAGAGCATGGATTTTCATTTTTATTTCCCACCTGCACTGTCACTCTTGCAGACCAGTTGCACGGTTTCTATGGATATGTGCACTACTTCCCACCGGTGCATTCCCTGCCAGGATGAAGCTGCCCATTGCTGGGTCTCACTCCACCATGGAGCCTGAACTGCTCCCATGCCCCACTGCCTTGGGTGCCCAAAGACTTCGGCATTTGTTTTGCTAATAGTTACATCTAAAGGTGTTCACCAAAGATAGGTGGGCCCTGCCAAAGTGGTCAAAAAAGAGGAGGAAGGCTGCTTCCAGTAAACTGTGTGTCTGGAGAAGAGGCCGTTTAACGAGTCGTCTTATCTAAGTGAGAGCAGAGGCAAGAAATGCTCTCCTGGGGGCCCTTTCCTTATCTTGTCCTACCCAGGTGAATCTTTCCCACAGGCAGTCTTGGATAGTGCTAACTGGAAAGGGCTATTTTCCTCCACCCCAAGTTGTTTCTGTGGTAGTCCAGAGATGATAATGAAGAAGAGTCTAACTGGGAAGCGCCAAATTTATAAATGGCATAAAAGAAAGAATCCTTTCAGTCTTCTTTGACAGACGTGAAGCTTTGGGGTCAGCATCTGTTGAGCGCAGGGCTGTGCTTAAAAGTGTTTTCTAACCCTGTTTCTTCTCACCAGGAACACTGCTGGTTCTTTTCTTCCTTTGTTTCTGACCCCTAGAAATAAGTAAAGGCATTGAGAGAAGCATTTCTCAGAGGCAGAGTACTACTTGAGTACCTATTTATTTACAATGCACTTAAGCACTCTGTAACTTTTACTTTACCAGGATTTTGGTTGAGTTTACATGCAATTCAAATGTGTAACTAACAGCCCAAATACAAGGTAATTGTAAATACACACACTGGTAGTATATTTTGGGTTGCGTTGAATACCGCGCTCCTTCTATGACTGTGCATTTGGTTTATTGTTACAGGAATACGTCTTTCAGAGTTAAATAAAAAATTAGCCATTTGCACTGAACTTACTTAGGCTGTTGCACCTTTCCAAAGTTAGCCATTTGTTTGGATGCACTCTTATGCCTACTAGTCGTTGAGCATTTTCAGTTTAATGCTATAAAAGCTCTTTTGTAACGTGTTGGCTTTCGGAGCAACTGTAGACAAACTAGTTGTTATAGATGTCTCGGTACTTTACAGACACTTAGCTGAAAGAGGTTTGGGTTTTTTCGTTCTTGAAATTTATATTTTTATAATTTGGGGGGGTTGAAACTTATTTTGCAATGGCTTGGTGTTTTGAATGGATTTATGCATTGTTTTTGTAAATATGGAAATGTAGCAATAATGTCCTTTTGACTATTCTCAGTCCTTGAGTCTCAAAAATATTTTTTTATATATATATATGCAAAAACTATATGTATAAATATGTAAGTGTTTGAAAGTTTATGAAACACTTATGGATATGTTGCTCAGTTGTAGAATTGCAGTTAAGAAAAGTTCAAATAAATCTGTAAATATGTATTCAAATGCTACCGATGTGTATTTTGTTAAGACGGAATATTTTCATGTAAGTCTTAATAAATTCTTGGGTTCAAGCAAAATCTCAATGTCTGGCCACACACAGGTCAAGTTTGGCATTCTGAAACACTTCTGCAAATGCATGCCAAAAATTTTTACTCTTTATTTGCTATGTAAGTTCTTTACCTGTGAATGTGTGGGACAAATACTTGAAAATTTTAATGCAGCTTTGTTGTGGAAGAAAATTGCAGTTAGAATATTGATCTTTTAGGCTGTTGGTCTGCATATCATGAATAGTATTTAAAACGAAGATATCTCGGTGTTGCTTAGGGTATGGCTGCAGAGGCACCTGGGGCAACTCAAAGGCCGCAGTGATGCTGAATATTCCCCCTTCCTTAAACAAATGTACATGCTCTTGTCCCCTCCTGCAGGCTGGCACGAGAGCTCGTGCTGGGCTGGCCGAGTGCGGCACTGCTGGGAGGCAGCAGGAGATACCTGGGGCGGCTACGGTGGGAGAGGGGTCACAAAGGGAAAGCTTCCCTTGCTGAGCAGATCCTCTGTGTCTTAGTGGGAGACCCTCTGATTTAGTTACTCAGGTTTGAAATCTGTGACTCCCCTGCTCACACTTGTTCCTGTGCTGCATAAGCATTTGCCTTAGTTAGTAGTAGGTATAGAGCCTATAAGCATAAGTCTCTAGAATAACCCTACTAAAACCCCTACTAACTGATATGAGAGACAGACCTCAATTGTTTTGGTCCTTAAACATTTCTGTTCTTTCAGCAGCCTGCCTTGAAAAGCTCCCCTCCTTCAGCTTCCTTTGTAAAACAGCTTCCTTTTTTTTTCTTTTTTTTTTTTTTCTTCCACACAGGTCTTCACTCTGCTTGTTAAAACTAATTAAGGAAATTATAACCTAGTTTTGTCAGGAGCCATGAGGTACAAGCTTTGTTACAATTGGCATTGTCATTATTTTTAATAATGCTTCAGAAGATACCAAGATGGTGTCTGATTTGGAACCATTTTTTTTTCCTGTCTGGTCCACCCTCACATTCAAGCAGAGCAGAGTTCATACTGAGGGATTCCTGGAGCTGAATTGTACAAATAATTTGTGAGTTCTCATTTAGCATAGCCAAAGGAGCTATTTTATCTATTTATTTGGTTAGCACATCATTAATTTTATTTTCCTGAAATGTTTCCTGTTCTGAAACACCCTAGGATATTGCATCTCTGCTTTCTGAAAAGAATCTCTCTCCTGTTTTCTTATTACAAGGCACGCAGCGATTACCAACTCCATTCTTGCTCATGGTCAAACAGCCCATTTCCCTCTGAAGCATTTTATTGTGCCAGTTCTAAGCAATAGCTTACATGGAAAAGCACATATTGGCATTTAATATGTATTTTATCTGCCCTTCAAAGCATTATTGTACCCAGATATAAAGAGCAACCAGCACCATGTTACCAGCATGGACCATTGGAACCATGGACCCTCATGGACCGAGTGTCTGAAGGTAGGGTGCAGAAGACGGGTTCAGGATCTTCACAGTGGTGCCCAGTGACAGGACCAGAGGCACAGGGCACAAATGGCAACGTGTAAGTTTCCCTCAATATCAGGAAACACCTTTTTTTACTGTAAGGGTGACTAAGCACTGGCACAGATTGTCCCAGAGGTTATGGGGTGTCTGTGCTTGGAGATAATCAAAAACCATGTGGACATGGTCCTGGGCAATGGGCTTTAGGTGTCCCTCCTTAAGCAGGGGAGTTGGGCCAGATGACCTGCCTTCCAACTTCAGCCCTTCTGTGATTTTGCAATCAGCCAAGGGCACTTCGGAGAATCTCAGCTGTAAAATGCACTTGGACAGAAGTAGAAATAAACACCCTTCCTTCCCCCTTATGCTGAACATTAGAGAGTGACGTGTCCTCTGTTCCTTTTACTAGCTAAAAAAGAAAATACTGGTAGGCTCTGGGAGAGAAGAGGAAAGATTATGGGAACACTAGGGTATACATGGAGTTAGTGATCAGTATCATATGCATCTGCACCACCAGATTTTTTTGTTCCTGATTCCTCTTCACATCTCTGCATAGGTCTTTGGGAAGGCAAATTGAGATATAATGTTGCTGGGCCAAGTCACCAGGGAATGACCATTCGCACCCTGGACCGAACTGTTCACAGTGATCACTGGAAAAATTGGACAACAGCATCCTTAATTCTAATGTGCTGTAGGCTGAAACCAAAAGAGTAAAATGTTTCCCTCTTCCTGTACATGGATTAGGAAACTTCCTTCTTGTCCTGTAGGGAGGTCTGAGTCTCAATAAGAGAAGGAACAGTTGCATAGACTTTTTAGCTTCTCATTTATAACTTAAGTTGTAACAAAAATGTGATCATCTACTCTGCAGTTCAATTGTGTTTCCCAGAAACTTCTGTGAGTAATGGTTAAAGATGACCTTCAATTGCCATGTTTCCTGTGCACTAATTTCTTAGAAGATTATGCTGTAACTAGTAATTTTCTGTCCAGAAATGGCTCTGAAGCTATGTTTCCTGACAGATTGTCCGTATTTCTTAAACTGATTATCATTCACTCTTCTTGGTGAGGATCATTATCTGTCGGTTGCCAGCCAGGCAGCAGAGATTATTTAGTAGCAGCAGTCACTCCAGTCACTTGATTTTTCTGTCTGTGCCCTAGAAATCATTTTAGCTAGGTTGTGACAGGCAGCAGAAACCAGTACACCCCAAAGGGCTTGCTGGACTTTGAGTGTGCGCTCCCTACCCAGTGCTGTCAGCAGCATCAGATAAGGGCTTTGTGTGGCACATTTAGCGTTACCCAACCATCAGGTCCCCGCACGGGCAGGCACAGCACGTAGCTTCCCTTACAGACCAGTAAACATCAGTGTGTAGCACAAGTTACCCCCAGGACTTTCTCCAGCTGCACAAAGTGCAAAATTTGTACGTTTTGAGACGTAGGAATGCCAGTGGCTGTCTGCACTTTTGTGAAATATACTGCACATATTTTTGACTGGTTCAAGTACCATTACTGGGCAGGGGGCCTTGCTCTTAGTGTGTGGTTGTGCGTGGAGCTGGTGTGGCCATCAGAACCCTTCTCTATGGCCTAAAGGGTGCCCACTTGGAGAGAGAGCTCCTCTCCCCACCTTGAGGGGGTTTACCCAGCAACGGAGCCTTTCTGTGCACATGTTGCGCACGCTGTTACTGCCAAGGCATGTGTCCTTCTGGTGCTTTTCCATTCGATATCAAATACCAGACTTATAACCCACAGTTCAAGAAATAAAACTAAACAATGTTGAAGCATTAATATTTTAAAATTAAATCAGTTCCTCACAGCAGCACATTAAAAAAGGGCAATTGCAACCTCACAGATGCTGGTTTTGGCATTTTCTCTTCTGAGTTAAAATAGCAAAGCTGATTCAAACTTATTTATGAGATGAAAGCATATTTGTATTTCCCCTTCGGCCATTTTTCATTCAAAAGCTGTTTGCATTTTTCTTCTTTTGCTGGGACTAAATATTAGCTAGTTACTTCCAGAAATTAGCATTATTTGAAATTTCCCACATTCTTGTGTAACATATTTTGGGTTTTAAGTCATTCTGGTCGATAGGATGTCTCTGAACCAAAGGACTCACGGAAGGACTTGGACTAGAAACAACAGCTCAAAAGCGGCAAATGCTGCACCGAAAGCAGTAAGTAGCTGCACAGCCCCTGCTGAGGACAGCCTGGAGTTGTTGCATTGCTAAGAGCACCAGAAGCCCGACAAGACTCTTGGGCTGGATGCCAGCACATGGGCAAGCCTGGCTGCAGCAGAGGAAGAAATACCGTCTTCATCCCTTCATAAGTCAGGCCTGTAAAGGTTTCCTCTCTAATCCTGGTGTTTGCAAAGGTTCTCTTTTGAGGGAAGAGGGTGAAATTACTGGTGTAATACATTTTAGCTATTCAAACTGAGAAAACTGATACTAAAAAGGGTAGTGGTGGGGAGTTAAGTGTATTTTACAATATCTTTTAATAATGAAAATAAATATTTGTAGACGATGTGTGTCAGCATCCTTTGAACTATATTGATGAAATAAATTACGTAGGATAAAATCAAACAGCTTCACTGTAAGTAGTTATCTAAATTTTGATGTTTTATTTTTTTCTTTTAAAGCTTCTAGCATTTTGGGGCATGGAGAAAAGGTAAAAATATGAGCAGTACTGGTAACCCCTCCCTCCCCAGGAAATTAACAGAACACAAGGACTACAATTACTTTTCAGAAATTCATTGTTAAGCTGCTAGAGACTTCAGAGGCGTGGGGCATTACCAGGGAATACCTAAGCCTGGTAGCAGAGAGTCGCCATTCAGAAGTAGAGCCCTGGGTTACACGGAGGTAGCTCCAGCAGGAGCCGGAGGACATGGCTGACCAGTGCCTTGCTGCATGCTGCCCAGCTATTGACTGTCAGCTCCTGAGAGATTTCCTAGCAGTTCTCAGACACCTTTGAATGGCAGCAGTTGTTTTGAGTTTCACATGTAAGTTTGCAGGAAAAAGAACCAAGCTGATTTTGATCACTTGAGTGGAAGAAAAAAAAAAAACAATCCAATCTTTTTTTATCAAAAAAGCATTCTTTCAAGATTCCTCCATTGACTGCAAGTAGTGTTGCCCAGCCTGCACTCTGCTGTGTGGTTCCGTGTGGGAGGCACCAGCAGGACCAAGGCAGCAAGAGCAGTGTGATTCCACCACGGGGATGAGCATCCCCACCAGCGCTCACCAGCCAGCTTCTCTGTGGAGCCACACACGGCACTTCTAGGGTCAAGGAGAATATCTACACTGTATTTCATTGGCCCCTTGCAAAGAAGCCACCAGCACACAACAGGGGACGGGAATTTCTCTAGCACTGAGAGGAGTTAACCCACAGGATTTGCTTCCCAGGTAGCCTCTCTTACTCTGTCATTTAATCCCAGCAGGAAACATATTACCTGCTTCTTTACAGCCTCTGACCCAAAGACATGGAATGAAAAAAATATATTTTAGAATCTTTCATCCTTCTTTGCTTTTTTTTTTTTTAAATTTCTCCTTTATAAAGCTTCCTTGCCACCCTCAGCTCTTGCTGAGTTCAGTATTTTTGATTTTTCTGTGAAGGAGTACAATACTGGAGAAGATCCTGGTTTTAGGCAAGCTGCTCAAGGCCTCTCTGTAGCAGGAGAGGCTCAGCTCCCTCTTTGGGATGTGCGTGTTGGTGTAGGGCTGTAGCTGCAGCAAGCACTGTCCCGCAGGCAAACGCACTGCCAGGGCAGACAGCACTGTTTGACCCAAGCCCCTCTGGCCCCTTCTTTGAACAGCTTTAGGAACAAATCCCCTTTTAATCATCTTTGTAAGCTATTGTTGCAATTACGTAGGATCCTGAGGCCTTGTGACGGTCATGAGTGCCGATCATCACCCCAGCACTTTTCCAATCACAAGTAATAGATGGATCTACCTCCTTGGGATCAGAGTGGTGCTGTCAGCTCTGCCCTGAGCAATGCCTGCGTGAATGACCATGTGACAGTGGTTTGGACCTGCTCTTGTTATTTGTTGAAAGCAAAGAGCATTTTTCTTTCCCCCTGAATGGAAGGAGGGGAGGGAAGGGAGGGCTGAAGAAGAACCATGTTTTGTCATGTTTTTCATGGCAGTAAAATAATTCAGACTGAAAATGTACCTGCTTTGTTACACTTTGCCCTTAGTTCAGGGTTACAGAGAGAAAAATTAGGGTCTTGGTAGAAGGTCAAAGTATTTTGCATCATACATTACAGGATCCTTAGTAATATAGTTACAAATGATGAAGAAAGTATCTGTTAACCAGTTGGAAAGTAAGAATTTCAATGCTTCATTTACCACCTAGTAACTGGACAGTCCAAGGAACCACTTATATGACAAGAGAAATATTTTCAGAAATAAAATCACCCAGGATGTTTTCTGGCCTGATGCCCTCAAGTCTTGTAGAGCAACACACATGGCTGAGTGTCGCCAGCTCAGAGAGCGCGTGCAGATTCATCATCTTGTCAAGATTTTTTCTTCTGATATCAAAAGCCTCTCTGAAGCTGAGCCTCACTCATGCCCAAGCCCATGAGTATGCACAAATCAGAACTGTGGACAAGTATTTGCACACCTTGCCTGCCTACCCAAGCGTCCTCCTTCCAGTGCAAGAACAGATAGGAAAGTATTGTAGTTTTATACTTGTGTGCAGCCAGTTCTAGAGCAAAGATGGCACAGGGAACCATGGACCCCACTTGTGCTGTGCTATGAGATAGTTACAGTCATATGATGAGCTATCTAGATTGTTTGGCACCCGAATTGTAATCTGTGGTTACATACAAGCCTAACCGCAGCAATACCTGCAAATATGGTTAAAGCTGATCTACAGCATATCAACTGGAGAAGGAAATGTATCTGCTCCTTTGCACAAGGAACTTGAACAAAAACTGGTTTGTTTCTCCTCCATGACAAAAAAACCAGCCTCTGGGGCTCAGTAGAAGTTTTAGAAAACAGGCTAAAACCAGCTTTCCTACACTGAAGCATTATTATCCTCTGGGATGTCTCTTCCTCCAGTAAAAACTAAAGAGCTCAACCATCAAGTAAATGATTATTTTAAATTAAAAAGAGTAATTCTTCTGATGGTAGATTAAATATGAATTGCACACTGGCACACATTTTTATAGTTTCAAATTCATATCAAAATACGCAATTGGTCAGTGCATCAAGAAGTGGGGAGGAGAGGAGGCAGGAAAGCCAAGCTTTGTGATGTCAGGGCTGACTGGTTGGGCTGGGCTGAGCCTCTCAGGGGGCGGTTGTACCTGCCATGAAATCCAGCGTAGCTGGAGGTCATTCCTTCAGTGGGGAGGCCAGGACAGACTTTTTACAAACACACATGAAAGGGGAAGGCAACACAGCAGCAGTTTGCAGGAGTGAGGGAGCCCTGCAATCAGGCTGAGTTGTGAGAGCCATACTGAGAATGTGGTGTCAGGCACCCAACAAAAACCCCAGACATGGGGAGATGCAGCTGCAAAGCTGATCATCTATAGAGACTTCAGCTGTTTCCCTGGTGAATGATTTCTAGTACTTAGCATTGCAGTCTTGGACAACAGTCCCATCAGCTGCCTCAGGGGAGGTTGGAAACAAGTGGCCCATCACCTGCAGCTCAGGAATAGCTGCCTCCTTGTGGGGATGTATCTTCTTAACCCAAAGCAGTGACCAATATTTGGTACCCTGCACCATAAGGCTGGATATTCTAATTTTCCCTCCTGCCCAGCATCATGGTGAATATTTGTGATGAAACTCTTCCACTAAATTTCTTTTTAAGAGCCTGAAAGTTAGAAAAGCCTTCTTCAAAAGAAAATGAGTCAAATATTTTCCTACTTTCCTGAGCAGTTTTGTGCAGACTTGATGCAGTTGGTAATGAGGTTCCAGGTCATTTCTTATTTTGGGTACCATCTGCTGCAATGGGAAATAACAACCAAGTGTATTTTATAAACACCATATGAATACGGTTCATTTTTTCTAATAATGTCCAAAACCTCTCTCCTAAGTGTATGCTGAACTTGAAAAGACCATTCCTGAACATCCGTACAGCTTCAGAAAGTCTATCACTTCCAAGCAGACAGACTCAATATAATTCTTTTGAAATAGACGTTAGCATTTTACCCCAAGTGTAGAAAGTGGGCTGTACAGGGCTGCTGTGACAGCCAGCTCTACATCTATGCATTATGACTTATGCATATTATGCATATTATGACATGACTATGCATGACAGACTAACCATGGAGACTTTACAAGAAGAAGAAATACTTTAGAATTTGCATTATTCTATCACCTATCCTTTGTGCAGCATTTTTAGTCTTGCTGTCAAGAGGCCTTTTGTCATGAAAAAAGATCTGATTATTTTTGAGAAGTCTGTCAAGAGAGCTATTTTACCAAGTGCCTGCAGATGCAACTTGCTAAACTAACTGTTTGCTTCTGAAGATACTCACAGTTACTAGGATAGCTCCTGCCAAAGCAACTTCTTCATTACATCCTTACCAGTGCTTTCCAGCACCCACCTGTAGTCCTTGTGCAGCTGCTCTTCTCCTCCGTGCCTACCCCAGAAGTATGTGGGAAGAAGTACATAGAAAGGATAAAAGTAGATAGGCTAAATGTGTGGAAGGCATGGATAATGTGCTATTTTGTCCACGCAATCTGAACAAGCTCCTGAAACAGTCTGGCACAGGCATCACCGTCAGACATACAGCTCCCTTGGGAGGCACTCCACAGGGTTGATGGCACCCAGCTTTACTGCCTGGAGGAGTTGCTCCCAGGACAGGGAGATAGAGCAATTTGGGGTAATTGCACAGCTAATTTTGGCTGGAAGGAAAAAAATCTTCCTGCCAGAGAAATAGTTTAACTACTGGCAGCAACATAGTGTGTACCTTCCAGTTTTGTTTGTTCTTCAGCTGTAATTAATTTACTCCTTTGTAAAATTCTACATCATGAATAATGAAATATATTAAATAAGCCCAGGTCTAATACTGATGCTTGTGCCATGCCATTAAGGGCCTTATTGAAACAGAGGTAGTTCCCATTGTGTTTTTTTAAAGAAGGTTTCAGTTCATGCTTAGGCACCACACAAACCAGCGTCTGGTGCTTGAGCAGGTAGGATTTTGTGCTGCATGGTATGAAAAACAAGCTGAAATGAAGAAGTGTCATAGCTCTTGCCCTCTGTTTTTCTCCTTCATCTGCATTTGCCTGTGCCTGTTATTCAGGGAACAGCGACCTGTGTCTGTGGCTGGAGGCAGATCATTCAAGGAATAATTTTTAACCATATTAATTGTATTCTAAGATTCAAAATCAGATAGATAATGACTGCAAAATTACCCCTTAAATGAGGTGGTTAATGACCACATAGATTGCCTCAACTTTTTCTTTTATTTAAGCTTATCTCCCAGGACTTAGCATTTTTATTGAAATCTTTCCCATGTCCTCAGTGGACTGGACAGAGGCAGCACAAGGAGGAGACAATGCCACCAGGCTGGGACAGATCCCCACAGGAGCAGGGGTGAGACTTCGCGTTGCCTCCCACGCGAAATGTACAGAGTCATTTCTGAGCACTGACCTCTTCCACCTGCCGAGCACAGATTCTCTTTTTGATGCTCTTATCTTTAGTCTGCATGCCATGACCAGCTGTACCTTAAGGGATGTTTTCTTCTCCTTTTCCAGCCCAAGTTCCTGTTTAGAAACAGATCTTAAGCAGTCTATCACTAACCAGACTGGCCACTTCTTTCTTCTATTTTCCTCTTCAGTGCGACATTGCCTTGCATTCATTTCAATGTCTTATTTACAAAACTAACCCTAGAAAAGATCATTCTCCCTCTTTTAGTCCCAGACATTACTTCATCTAATTGCAGCACCCCGAATGAGGATCTGATATGTGGGATTGAGTAGCAGGGAGCCCATTTACACTGCTGGCTACATCTGGTCACAGCTCTCTTCCCAAGCACTAAATTGCCTCCTACCTCAGCCCTGACCATGCTGAAAATGTACTTGAACAAGGGAGAAGACAGCTAGAAAACAATTTGCCCACATCTATGCAAAAAATAAAGCACTTTCTTGTTTAATAAAAAGTAGCTGGCAAAACCAAGAGCAGGAGTTTTCGGAATTCGATTAAAAAATCGACAGTCCATCGTAGGATCTGATTTCCAAACCTCTTCCTCCTTGGGGCAGCAATGCCTGCAGTGGGAGGCTCAGCTTCACCAGGTGACACGCTAGCCATGCTGTCCCTTGGCATGAGAGTGGATACCCTCTCTGTTTGGGCTTTGCCCACCAGCAGCATGGTCTTCTTGATGCTCTTGCTGCATGGCACCACACCAGAGGTGGGAAAGCTCCTTCTGCAGAGAGTTTTGCTCTTGAATTTGAAGAGCAAAAGGATACTTATACACTTAGTAAGAAAGCTGGTCTGCACAGACCTGTGAACTTGGACCATTACGAAGCCTTGGTAATATTGGTACTGACAAAGGGCAACAATTAAGATGGAAAAGCTAATAGGTTGAGACAAAGGATGATGATCACTTATAATTACTATCATGGGCAAAGACTCGGTGTGGCACTTAGAGACATGGTTTAGTGGTGATCTTCGCAGTGCTGGGTTAATGGTTGGACTAGATGGTCTTGAAGGTCTTTTTCCACCTAAATGGTTCCATAAGTCTATGAAGTTGGTGGAAACAATCAGTTCAAAGTTTCATTTTCTTCATAAGTTTTGCTCTTTTAGTATTTTTTTTACTACTTTTTTATCCCTAGATGTATGTTTGGGTTGGTTCCATTTTGGAGGCCAGGTTTTGCATAGTCTATTACTTTCCAAAGCATTACCCACCCAAACAGGTTTTCAAATGCATTTGAGCCTAGCCAAGATCACAACTTTTATTTATTAACTTTTATTTAGTTATTTATTTACTTATATGTATTTATTTTCCTTTGTTTATGTATCAGTTTATTTATTTATCTTTATTTATTTAATGAAATACACACATACTTAAAAAAACTTACATAAAATACTATTATGTTGGGGCACAGAAGCAGAATCAACATTTGAAAACCAGGTTTGAAAGACAGCACATGTTTTTGCATGTGTGTATGTGTGAATGGGTGCGCTCTGGGTGCGTATTTCGTCTGGTTTGGAAGGGTGTGATGCTAATTGCAGAGTGCTGAGTTCTTTGAACATGGGCTTTGTCTGTGGATTTCCCCCTCCAGAGTATAAGACTATTTAGGCTGCATGTATTTTTAAAGTAAAATTAGATATCCATGGAAGGTTTACAGTAATTCACTTTCAATTTAGGGCTGTTTTTTGAACCAGAACAAATAGCTGAGCATCTGTTACCCTGAAAATGTTACAAAATGCAGTCACCAGGCAAAAATCAAGCATCTCTGAAAATGATTATTTTGGCTACATAATCAAGCAAGCAATTACTGCATTATCTACAAAGTACGATCATACATTATTAATACATTTTCAGAGAAAAAGGTTTCAGTAAATGCAGTTTTTCTGGCTTTTATGATACTCAAGACTCAGACGTAATTCTAGCTGATTGAAAATACTTCACGGATTGTCATTTCCCAGTTTAAGGTGCAGTTTGGTTGGACATGAGAGACAGTAAGGAGGGAGCAGGAAGAACAGAAGGATATGGACATTTGTGTAAGTGATTACAGACATCCTTCCTATGTGTCATGCATATCCAAAGCCAGAGAGCCAATTTTCCAGTGGAAAAGGATTTAATGAATGCAAACAGTATAGTGTGCTGTGCTATATACAGGACATTGTATTTACAAGTTCAGATATACAACCAGGCAGCATTTTTCACTGAGCACCAGAGTTTCACGTGATACAGAGAGAACATTTCCACAGCTGGGAGAAGAGCCCAAGAGAGGTGCTCACTGACCTTTGATGTTCTAGGCTGCCATGACTTTACAAACTAATTCCCATCTTCAAAAGCATCTTAAAGCGGGATTAATTTCAGTTAATTTTGGCTGTCTGAATGTTAGGCATCCTAGCCAAGCCCCCGCCCCAGTTTATTTCTGCAGCCAGCAGAGAGACTGTTTCACCTGTCTTGGATGCTTACCCTGTGACACGATGAATCACTCTAGCTTACAAAGATGGCATTTATACTGCTGAAGCTGTGGGAGGTGAATCCATTAAACATTAACAGTTTCAGTCAGTTTGTAAATGACTTTTGGAAATGGAAATTAGTTTTCCAATTGACTTGGGGAAGTGAGTGTTACCTCAGCCCTGACACGACCGAGCAGCACATTCTTATTGAGCTGCACACCACAACCTAATGTCACCAGCTAGAATAGAAAGGTTCACAACCTGGTTTTGGGCAGGTTCTGTCTGGATCCTGCTCTAATTCCTTATCTAAAAAATGGCTGAAAGTGTGTCCTAAAATGTCACCAGGAAATACTTGTTCCTTATGGACAAATAGCACAGACTGCTTGGGGACTCATCTGTCAAGACTGCTTTAAAGATAAAGAAAACATGAGTGAGACCTAGCTGGAAAAGATCTGCTCAGAACTTGTGCTAGTGCCAAAAAGTGTTCTAGAAGAAAGTTGGTATAGAGAGAGTGTGTGTGTGCGTGGAAACATTGGCAGGCAGGCATCACAATAATTAGTTATACAAATTACCACTAATGGGTGGCAGCACTGAACGCCATGGGATAAATTCATCCTTGGCATGAAGAGGAGTAATTAATCCTAAATGTACCCTTGTGATATAGGTAAGTATTATTATTACCCCCCTTTGACAGACTCAGAGAGGTGATGTTTTGCCCTTGGCAATTCAGCGTTCCAGAAGACTGACTAACATAATTTATGGTGGAGGATTACGCTATGCTCTTTAGATGACATTTCTTTTAACATCGCAACACTATCCCGTAAAGAGATGCATGAGGTAGTCACATTTTGGAAAGCTGATTTACAGCTAGAAAATTCAGCAAGCAGGTTCATGTTGAGGTGATCTGGAAAACCTCTAAATACACAACACGGCAGTGTTTATGCTGGCACACATGCGTCAGTAAGGAAAACTTGCTTTTCAGCAATGGAAACTTTCTGAGTGTCTTTTTTCCTTCAAAAATTCACACTTTTGGTACGTAAACAACAGCTCTGCTCAGCTTTTGAGGTTTTCTATAAAACTGTCCCCGATTGGGCTGTGGGCTTTTCTCTGCAGCATGTAAATCATCCTAATGCAGTGCTCGAGCCTGTTCCTCTTCCCAGTTTATTTGCTGGTACAGACTTGACGACCATCAGCTCAAAGAGTTCTGCTGCACATTGGTAAGTCTCCCAAGCAAAGGAACATTTTAAAGTCACGCCTTCAAAGATGTGCTATCCATAGCATGAGGAGACTTAAACCGTATACCATATGTTTAGCATATAAAGGTTTCAACACATAGCAAGTTACAGCTGGACAGACAGATTGTATGTTGAATTTCCTCCATACTGGTCTGTAAAGCCCACAAGCTATTTGCGTTTCCTGTATGTTTTCATTCAGTGCAAATAATTTTGATAATAAAAATCAAAATCTACTAGGACACAGAAATCTAGCTTTCTTGACTGAGAAAGAAGCTTTGGAACAAACAACAACAAGCAATCTAGATTGGCTGGAATTTAAGCAATACTTTTGGTATATGTTTCTAGTGCTAGGATGTTGGGGAAAAGAATAGCATCTTATTGCAACACAAAAGCACAATCAGGCTGCATGATGTTTACTTCTTTACTGTGCTGGTTTGGACATTACACAGGAAAAAAAATTAAAAATATCTATATTTCTTACACCTAGTTCAGCTTTTAATGGTTCTGAGTCAATGAGTTTATCCCTTAAATTTTGCACTTCCTTAAATTTTAAAAATAAAAAAAAATGTCAGAAATACAAATTTCTGGTTTCTTTTCTCAGAGAACTGTTGCTCGGGACCATTCTGAAACTCTCAGAGGCAAATAGTCTTTGAATACTTTCTTAATTTTGAAACTCCAGGTACAGGACACCAGTTTTTTGAACTAATGTGCATTAGTAGAAAATGTCTTACCAAAAATTATTTAAAAGACACCCCGAGAGACAGCTCATCATCACATTCTCATGAGTACATTCTCTTCTGTGAAGTGTATGATCACCTTCATGTACAGTGCAAAACAATTTAAGTTAGTCTTTGGAGAACTCTTAGGAGCTGTAAGCATTTAGGTAAGTATTACAATATATTAAAATAAAATGCCCTTTTAAATATGTAGGTATCCTAACAACCTAAACCCTGGCATTATACATTTGGACAAATGCCCATGTCTAAAAGCATCTCCCAGCCTGCTAGGCTCTCCTGGCTCCTGAGAAGGGCAGGGGGCTGAGAGGCACAAATTCAGGTTGGGGCAGATTAGTGGGATGAGCAAGCGCCAGGGACTATTGAAGATGCCACCTGCTGGCCCCGTGAAACACGTGGTTCCCAGCAGGAGGGCCTGGGCTGGCCACGGTCTCCTGTGAGGAGTGAGGCAGGTGCTCAGAGACCACATCAGGCTTCACAGATAGAGCTACCCCTCAAACTTCTCCTTAAATAAGCTGCAAACTGGGCTTTATGTGCCAGGAATGAGCACCTGACAGAAAGCAGTCAGGCTTTCCCCATCTCCATCTAGGGTGTCACTGCCGGCTGCTTTCCAGGGCAAGGTAAAAGAGCCCTGTGCTGAGAGCCTGAACAGCAAAAGGTAGCCCAGCTTCTGCCTCTGTGATCCCCTCTCTGAGCTCCCTTAAATCATAGGGAATGAAGCCACTAGAGTGCCATTTCTGTCCCTCTCTGAGTCTGTGTGGTCCATATGTGGGACATTTTGCAGTCTGCAATATCAAAGACTCCAAAAATGTTGGCTTTTCATCCACGCTCAGAAAAAGCCAGGATGCAAATCACTCAAATGTCTTCAGAAGCCCTTGGGAGCAAAATAACGTAGAGTCACTGCCTCTCTCATGGAGGCAGTGGTTGCCACTCTGGTTAAAGCTGTGTCGTGCAGTGAGGAAAGGATAAAGGTCTAAAATGCCTGGTAAAGAGAATTACAAAAGATTTCAAACTGAGAAAAACAGTGTAGAAATTGGAGTGTCTCTTCTCAAAATTACATCCGACCACTGAGAGAATCACGGCTTCACTGCGCTCTTTCGAGTGTATTCGTGTGCATACACACATGTGTACACAAGGAGAGAGGAAGAAGAGAAACCCCCCGAACCAGGCGGTTTCAGTTTAGCCCCATTGCAAAATGTAGGTGGTTTATTATATTTTTGTCTGGGTGGAAAGGAAGCAAACGGCCCTTACTGGGAAAGCGGTGGGGCCTGCCTGTCCCGTGAGCCGCAGATGCTCAGGAAGCCGAAGCACTGGCGCAGCTTCTGCATAGGAAGCGCTGCCCTCCGCGAGCCCCCCGCGCCCGACCCAGCGCCCCTGCCCACCGGGCCCCGCCGCCGAGACCACCAACCCCCGCCGCTTATCTAAGGTACGGCGGCTTCCTCGCACCCCGCCGGCTGTGTGGCAACCTGCTGCTGTTTATTGCATAACAAAGCGGTTGCATAAGAGGATCTTAAGAAAGGATCAAATAATTAACAGTGAATAACTGCCACTGCGTGTTTTGACCATATAAACCCGGACAATACTTAGGGGAGAAAATAAAGCACCATGAGAGAATCTGTTTCCTGAAACGGTGCACGGCTGATTTAAATCCAATGTCACTTTTTCCATCTAAAGACTCAGCCTTAATTAGTCCAGACCAAACCAGCTGGGGCTTAATCATTAGCCTACTTGTCTAATGTTGGTTATCTTTCACAAGCCCAAGGGAAAACACAGATCCTTGCTCTTGTGACCTGTTGCACATCCTCTGGGTTCTGGCCCAGCACAGCCTGATTTGCCCCCGTGTCATCCCTCACCACAGGACCAAAGTGATGCTTGGTTGGTCCTCTGTGAATTATTGCACTAAAGGTACCCAACCATGACTTGGTCGAGTACAACTTTCTACCAAGAAAGAGATACAGAAACTTGCCCAGAGGTGGGCTAAATGGCATCAGGAAGGTCTTCTCCCGCTGAAGTAGCTGCAGACAAGAGCTCCCTTGTAGCTGCTAAGGGTGTGTATGAACACAGGGGACATCTTGCAGAAAACTTGACTTTGCAGGTAAAGTACCACGGGGGGATGAGCAAGCAAACATTCACTGGGTGTCCCCACCCAGATGACATAACTGGAGACAATTTGATTTTTTTTGTTCACTGTTGTATCACCATTTCCTAACTTCTGTAAGAGAAGAATAACATCCCCAAACTTTGTGAAATTAGGCAGGTGAGTTTGCAGGCAGTCACAGAGCAGTTAGAAACCCTGGAACGGATGACAAGGTGGAAATAAGATACCTCATAAATGGGCATTCATAAAGACTTGTCCACTACCACATTACAGCAAGTTTTATTTGTGAACTAAAAAAAGATTTCTCATTGAAGAAAGCAGTCTAACTCCTTGGACAAGGAACTTTAGGTCACAGTTCTTGATAATCACTGCCAACTTACAGCATAAAGGAGAAAAGCTCTTTTCTGCTGCTGAATTCCAAGTCTTTGGTTAAGATGGTCAATGACGTCTATTGGTAGGAACCCAAAATGGCACTGCCTGGGAACTCATGTATCAGTCAAGAGCCTCCTGACCTTGTAATTGCATCACCCGTAACATTTAGCACCTGAAGCTCTGGCAGAGGATAAGCACAGATTTGGGAGCCTTCTTCAGCCTTTTGGCAAGAGTAGGGAGAACTCTATCAAAAACTAATGCAGGATACTGCCCTTGCCTCAGTGTGAGGTGGCAGATGTGCCCAGACGCTGGGCAGGATGAATATTCCTTCCTTGGTATCTTAAGGCTGTGCTCAGGCATATAAAGAAAATTATCTGTTATTATTCGTCATCCATAATAAAATGGTATTACGTCAGAATCTGCTATTAACACTTTAGTGGCTGGACTTAGATTCTTCCAGCATGAGTTACACACTAATGCAAAATGCATTATGCTCTTATGGTAAAATCCCACTTACTGCACCAAGAGGTTAATTAAACTGGAGAGAAGAAAATAAAGAGGCTTTTAGAATGAATTATTCAGAAGGTCATTAAGAATCAGGCACACATGAGAAGCATGATACTTAGAAATCCTAAATGTAAACACATATTCCTGGATTAATGTGAGATTAAGAAGATAAAGAGAAGTTCTCTGTGTGTTGCTATTAACTATTGTTAAACAGCAGAGTTAGCCTGCATGCCTTTAAGAACCGCTTAATTGAGAGCATTTCTGGTGCAGAGGACTAAGAAGGGTGAGACAGATGCTCTAAGGGGAGCAGTATCAGACCCCAGAAGGCTCCCTCACTCTGTGCTGGTCACTTGGGTCTCCTTTCGTCATGGACCTCCTCGTCCCTGATTCAGATAGCACAGGTTGGGTACAGTGGCTGCAAATACATCCTGACTCTACTGACACCAAATCACCAAGTGCCATGATCCCTGGGCACCCCCCGTTGTGGAGTGTAAGCGGTCACCGCCTGCCTTTGCCCACCACTGATCCCTGGATGTGTAGACTCAGATGTTCATGCACCCCAAGGCCACTGACTGCTCCTCAGTGGAGGAAATCAAAACAAATGAAGCCCAGGTTTTCTTGGGGGAGGCAAAAAAAGTGGCAGTAGCCTTCCTGCTGGCTTGGCCCCAGCGCGGGTGTGACTCTAACAACGGGGCCATTTTTCTTTCTTCCCACTCTTGTCTCTGCTCTCAGAGCTGATTTTGACCAAAGCTGGCCGGCTTAGCTCTACACCAGCCCCCCATCCCACGGTGTGTGAGTCACCTCCTGAGCTGTCAGACGTATGAGAAGTCTCAATCACAGATGCTTTTTCTCTGAGAAGACTTTGCTTGACGGATGCTGTGGTGATCAACAGATTCACCAAGACAGGCCCTTGCGGTATTTTCTGAACACTGAATGCTTTATTTGTCTCCCATTACGAAGCTACAGGGCAGCCACTGGTATTTTCAGCTATACAACAGCCATTTTACACTTTGAAGAAACAACAAATGCATGAATTAATATGAGCTTTCCAGGCCTGAGTGTCATAGTTAGCAAGTCTCCACTGGGGCAATGGAAAGTGAGGTTATAGTATATATAAATTATATTTATGCTGCATTTGTGGTCCCTTTATACAGTCACAAAGATATCAAAAGGTAGATGAACATTAGGCCTCCAGTCTAGATTACATCTATTTGAGTCAAGGGGACTAAAGAGGTTTGCAGTGATAAAACATGGTGCTTATCTCTGGCTCTGTGAGATCCTTTGTCTTAAGCTGTCTTGAGGTGCAGTCTGCAGATAATTTTAAGAGCTGTAATAGAGGAGGAATAGGAATAATGCTATATCACTGTCCCAGCCTGGAGCTGTGCTCTGTTACCCTTCTCTCTCTATGCTTAATAGAAGGATTTGATAATGCAAACTATTGAATGTAATTTCTTTTCATTATTAGTAATTGAAAACAATTTATTCCTTTGCCTTAAAAGTAACTCCCTTCTATTTCCATTGAGAAATGGCTACTGTGGAGATTAAAAGATCCTGCTTTCCCCAACCCAGCTCAAATATTTGAAAATAAATACTGCAAAACATTCACTTGAATTCTTCTGAACAGACTGGATTTCAGGTTGGAGAGCAAATAGAGAACAAGGCTTGGGGATGCCATGTCCCAATGCGGTCGTTCAAAATGACAGATGTTTTGCAAGTTCAAGGATCTATGTCAAGTCTCTGCCACAGTGAAAGGGCATTCTTATAAGGTCAGCTGCTGTCATGAGATGTTTGCTGTCATCCTCCCTCTCTAAATGGATTGACGTGGGCACTCCAGTCTGCATTTGGCCAGGATAAAGAGCCAGAGGGATAAATTTCTAGGGGGAGCTTGAACCCAGTGTTTCATGATGTTTCACAAAATTTATTCTCCGCAGAAGAATAATTTCCTACCACTAGAGAAACACCCACTTCTCCATCAAGACAGAGACATGACCTTTAAGTTTTGAGGAGTCTTTCTTTCTGATCACCTTTTCTGGTTGCATCTGTAACTTGCAAGATGAACATTGTCTTTGAAGCTAGCTAATTCACAGTCCCTGATACCATAACCAACATTGTCACCTGAGAGGCAAACCACTAAGTGCCAAATAACCTCCTTGGAAAACAGGCTTTTTGCTCCTGAATTCAGTCTGCTTTGCTAATGGTGGCATTTGCAGCTGCTGCTGTGGAGCTGACAGGCTCCAGTGACTGAGCATCCTGCACAGGGTCCAGCCACCACAGAAGCCAACTGGGCAGGTTGAGCTACACTGGGGGGTGTGCATGGGCATGCAGGGTGGTAGGGAGGGTTCTCCCAGGTGAGCTGGAGGAGGGGCAACAGGGCACTGCCAACCACTTCCCAGATTTGCAAGAGAAAGTGGTGGATGAGGCAAAAGGGGACTGAAGTCTGGGTGAACTCCCCTAAAACTACCACCCTCCCCATAGCCCTCACTGTGCATGGAAAAAGTGGTTGCTTTGCCCCACCAAGACCTGCACCACAGAGTTATTTCTGAAAAGGAGCCTGTCTCCTCTGCCAGCCTCCCTGTGTGCTGCCCAACCGCTCCTCCATCAGCTTTTGCTGCCTCTCACCTCACCCCACAGATTTCCAAATGCATCCCACTTTTACACAGTTCCCTCCTCAAATTCTCTGTCAGGGAGAGCTGCTGGTTCACACACACCACCCTGGTCCTCAAAAGCATTTCCTCCATGCCATTTCCACGAACAGCCAGGAGGCAATTTTAGAAGCATTATTAAATCTTTGACACCTCAGGTACCACTGGGTTTTATTCATCTTAATTTAAAAATCTTTGCCTAGTGTGGTGGATACCTTCAGTCTGTGCAATGCTTCTGCCTTAATCCTTGTGACTGTAGTCTTAAGACTCCATGGTCTAGCAAGGGCAGAGCACAAAGCACTCCATGAAAATATGCCCCAGGATTTATTTTTTGAAGGGCAGAGTCATCTACATGCCCTGCTATTGTGGCTTTAAGTGCAGATGTCTCACAAATGTGCAGAATTTTTTCACTCTTCCTCCAAAAGGAAAAAAGCAAGTGACACGACATGTGCTGTGTGCCAGGGTTTGTTTTACAGGAGAGGATAGGATATGTGCCAGGACAAGGTGTCACCATTTAACTTACTTTCCTGAATATTCAGATGAAGCTGGTGGCACATCAGCTCCCTGCTTGCTCTTGGCATCGAGCTGTCCTGCTCGGTAGCTCCCCATCTTCTGCTCGTTGGCTGCCGAGTTGTCTAAGCTCATTTGTCCCCTCAAGACGGTGTGAGCCACACTCTCACTGCTTTTTCTGTTGAGATGTGAAATCTTAAAATGAGATCTTAATAGAGTTAAAAAATCTGTCAGCTATTCTTTTTCACTTGTGTCTATTGCTAGCACGGCACAGTAGTTAAACTAAAGCTTTTATGCCTGCTTACACAACCAGCTATCTCAGTGGTTGTGGGGTTGATAGAGTGTGATGGAAGAAGGGTTAAAATTCAGTTCCTGAAAGAGAGTTTTGGTTGTTCTTATGGGAAGACAGTCCAGTTTGCAGGCAAAGTGAGATGGACTTACCACACTCTTCCAAAGGGTCTTTCCAGTCATGTCATGCAGAGCAGTGGATGCCGAATGCACTTGAACACAATAGAGTGCAGTGTAATTGTCTCCAAACTGTTTGGGTGCGCCACATTACAGCGACCATTGCACAGGGGATGAAGCAGAAAGTTAATCAGGGAGAGGTGGAAGTGTTGGGTGGGAGTGTTGATCTGGTGGAGGGCAGGAATGATTGGCAGAGAGATCTGGGCCAGCTGGATTGATGCACCGAGGCCAATGGTATGAGGTTCAACAAGACCGAGTGTTGGGTCAGTCTGGGGAAAGAGTGGCTGGAAAGCTGCCTGTCAGAAAAGCACCTGTGGGTGCTTGTCGTACTTGGACACGAAAGAACCACGCAGACCCAGCTTAGTTCAGGACAGAAAGAAGCCAGGAAAAGCCCCAGGCTGTTTATTTTACTTCATATATATATATGTTCTTAGGAATGACCGTGGGTTGGAGGATGAGGTTACCACCTCTCCAACCACACCGGTCAGACGAAAAGTCCATCAAACTTCTCCACCTCAGGAGAAGGAATGAAAACAAAAAGGAACGATTGGCTAAACATAACTATGTTTACAGAAAGTGCGTGAGAAACTTTATCACAGAAATGAAAACATCAAAAGACTGCAAATCTCAGGGCGACAGGTGCTGGTCCACAGTGGCTGAACATGAGCCAGCCTTGCCCAGGTGGCCAAGAAGGCTCTTCTAGCCTCACGCAGGATCTGCGATTCCTAACGTGTTTCTGGGAGATATTTGCTAACCTGTCCCTAAAGTGCTCCAGGATGGCATTTCCACAGCCTCCCACATTAAATACTACAGTACTTCACTGCATGGGTAGAAAGTGAGGAAAAAAGTTTCCTGTTTCCTATGCTGCTGTTTCTTGTTCTAATCACAAGGCATCTGGAAAGTAGTAAGTTTGTGGTACCTTTTGCAATGATCCTTTATTTGGCTTTTGTTTGTCATCTAACTAAGCTCAGCAAAAAGTCCTCTGTGAAGGAGTGCCGTTAAAACCTGTGTGCACATGCAGCTGTACAATCCTCCCAACCTGGAGGCAGGGGGCTTGCTGCTTTTCAAAATCTGAGCTCTGGCTCTGAGTGAAGTTCCTGCCACTCCTGCATTAACTTGTCTGCTTTGGGTTTGCTATTCAGACTGGTCATCAGTCTGAGACTGGTTTTGGAGAAAAAAACAGGCATGTGACCACTGAACCCCTCCTGTGCGGCAGCAATTCTTGCTCAGCTGACAGGTTGGTGGTGTGTTGGGAGTGCAGAGGGAGGGGGACAATATCTGGCCACTGGTTGCAGTGCCTGCACCTTGTCTAAAGAAGACAACTCTGGAGAGCACCTGAGCCAAAGGACCTCTGAAGCTGTAGAAATGCCTCAAAGGAGCCTTTAGCCAAGGCTGGCTTCTCCCCAAACTATCACCAATGTGAATCTAGAATAACTTTGAAAGAAATTTTACTTACCTTGCTATAATCCAGCTCTTATAATACTGAATGTCCTTATTGGTGTTAAATAGACATCTGTGTTAAATAGACATCTGTGATTTCACAATAAATGGAGACACATGAAGGTCTAGTACTGCTGGATATTCACAAGAATAATGAAAAGGGATGTCCAGTGCATTGCAGAAGAAAAGATAGAAGCTTCTCTTCCTCTATTCCAGTGTTTATCGCTAAATCAGATGTATTTGAGTCATGTGAAAGCAGATTGCTGGGCCAGATGCAGCATCTACAGAGAAATAGCACATGATCCTATACATAGGGTCAACATCATAACACACAAAGAACACACCCCAGAATATAGGTTGATATAATTCTGGCATTTCTGACCTTTCATATGGGTGGCATGAGGCATGAGTTTGTCATCTTTATAATGCCATTTAAACATGGCAGGCTTATGTGTGTGAAAGTAAGCTGTCGCTTCGAAGCATGAAGGCAATAGGTTTTATTGAAGGACCTCACCTTTATGCAGTGAGGAAAGCAAACACTTCCTCTCTTCCTCCAGACTGTTCAGGGAAAGTGACTCCCACACTGGAAAGTAGCATTCCCAAACTCGTTGAAATTCAACAGTCTTTAAAGCTACTGAAAACAGATATTAAAAATACAGTTTTTCAATAGCCCCAGTAAAAGCTTATGCTATGGGCTAGAATGAACTTAGAGAATAAAATCAAGACTTCAAATTTTGGAAGAGTGGAAAAAAATCATCTTGAAACATAAGTATATTGTTAATTGGCAATTATGGCATGTAGTCAATGCAGGTGGAACTGGAAACCCTAAAAATGCACTAGTAAATGAATTCACTAATAAAGGCTGTGAAAACATAAAAATGGTTTCAAAGAAGGAAACTAAGAATACAACATATGTGTCCTTTTTTAACAGTCCAGAAATGTTTTAATGCTTCCACAATGTATTTCCAAATCTCCCTTTTTTCCAGGAACTACAACTCCAAGAAAAAAAAAGTAATCCAGGTACTAGGAGATTTACAATAAAGTTGGGGGTTTTTTTTCATTACTTATGATGGTGGATATCTGTACTTTAGATTCCACTACACACTGGAGTAAATTGATTTTTAATAACCAGCTCCTATTTACCCGCCATGCCTTATATACCCATGTGACAGGAGCATTAAAACAGCAATATGTTGTTATATTCCAACCTCACACTCTACTGAAGCAGAGCTTGCAGTTGTAGCTGTTTGGGAAGTGCTGCACAAAATTAAGCCCCTGGGCTGTTTGTTGTACACAAGCCTCCCAAAGCTGATATAATAGTTCCAAGCCAGCTTGAGAGAGGGAGCCAAGAGGGATGTGCAGTATCTTAATAAATATTTCAGTTCATGTTTACATAGTATACAACTTTGCAAATAACACATAAAACATTTTTGAAAAATCTTTGAAATAGAAGCCTTCAGGTAGTATGCATTGATGTTTTCTTCATGACAACCTCCTCCTCCTCCTTCTCCTCCCCTCTGCTGAGATCACACATGTCAAACACAAGAACTTAATACACTATTTACATTCCTGTTCTTTAGCACAGAGACACAGACTTTTCCAGGCACTGAGCTTCTTAGCTTCCTGAGTCTCAGACAATATCCAAGGATCCTGTTCATGTACCTTCCCAGAGGATATCCTTCTTGCCAGGGGCTGCAGGGCAGGATCTTCCAGGGGAGGTATTGCTGGAGACTTGAGAGTGTTGAATAAGCCATCAGGCACAGGTGCCTGCAATGGGATTTTGCTAGGACAATTTAACTCCTTTGGGTCTTTCTGAATTCCTGAAAAGAGGAATGAAAGTGAAGAGTTTCTGTCTTGGCCCATCATCTGAAGAACCACATTCAGGTTCATGTATGCCACATAACAGGGTGAACATCTATCCATGACAGCATGAGGCAGAAACACAGAAAAATCTGCTTTCAACCCTTCTGATCATGAGTAAGAAATCTGAATCAGAGCCGCACAGAAGTGCTAATCCCTGTCCTGCTTATTTCTACAGATTGTTTTTTTGTGTGCTGATGCTATTAGCGAAAAGAGGGGAAGGCACATTAATAGGAGTTAGATAGGCTCTGCTCTGCTTGGGTCTGGGCCTGTAGCAGGGATGGTGAATAAGCTGTGTACTGCAGGAAGGCTACTGAGCATTTTCGATTCCTGCTTTTCCTCTTCAGAGCATTTGGCTATTTTTATAAAACCCTGTTTTAAAAATAGCTGGTTTCCTTCCTGACCAGGACACATCAATGACATTTATTGGCAATCCTGTATGCTTTACATTTTGTTTCTCTAGTCACATTATCATCAAGTAGATGTGTATGTGTAGGGTGGCAGGGCAGTCACTTACAGAGAGAGCATGCTTGTGCTTCTGAGAACCCATTTGTTCAGGTGTCAATACATTCACTTGTCTGGTAACAATACCTACTCAGAAATAAAAGACTGTTCACAAATATCTATACAAACAATTGCATTAAGGCAGATGAAAAAAATGGAAGCATGGTTGATTGAATTGTGAATCCCTGGGAAAACAATTTTCCATCAATCACCCAATTCTATCCACTCAGTACTTTGAGAAGTGTGTATCAATGGACATGGTCCTGCTACACGACTTGCCCTCCTATCACATGCTCCAGTGTCAGCACCCTCTGACCACCACTCTCCAGCCTGATTTAGCAGCATCCGTGCTGCGGGCTATGAGCAAGCTCCGGAACAATCCTACGCCAGGTGTTAGCACCAACTGTCTTCTGTCCAGGACCATCCAGGCTCGGTTGTTTCATGGTCACAGGAGGGTGCACTCACTATGCCTGTTACGGTGTGGTCCTCAGCTTTACAGGGCTGGTTTGAAATAGGGGCTGCTCTCTGGTATGCCAGACACCCTGTGGTACAACTCCAGTAAGCTGCTCAGGGTCACCAAAGTGTTCAAGGTTTGGTGCCTCTGTGCAGAACTGGAGCCATCCATCGAGCATGGTCCCAGCATCACCAGCTGTGGGCCCAATGGGAACTCCTACAGGGAGGTCCTGACTGTCCTGTTAGGAAGCTCTATGTTTTCTCTAGACTGGAAGGCCTGTTCGGTCTGAGCACATATAATCCCCATCATTTTAATTTCCCATACACTGGTCTCAGTCAGAAGTGATTATTAAAACCACTCATCTTTATTCTTCATCACTGTGGTTACTTTGCGCTTTTTGACCCTCAAATAAAGTGTGCACAGCATGCTTGTGTTCATACCCAGCTGTTAGTTGTTGTATTACATCTGGGATGGTAAGATAGTTGAGAAGGAGGATGAGCATCAAGGTCAGTAGTGAGATGTCACTTTGGTTTTGATTAACTTGCAGAGTGACACAAGCTTGGTGCGTGACCTAGAGAGCTTGTACCCAATTCAAGTTCAGCCCAGGCGCAAACTGCCTGAAATTTGAGAGAAGGGGAAACAAGCTTAGCTGTTCTTTAAGCTTGTGTGTGTACCTTTGACAATTTCTAAAGAAAAATTACCGGCGCAGAATAGACTCTCTATAACTTAAGATCTGTGAAAAGGCAGCATCTACCCTTGGCAGAGCAGTGCAGATTTGCACCATTCCAACATCAGATTTCTCATTAAAAATCTGACACTTACCAAGAAATTTAAGCACCCACAATGGATATTGTTTACTTGTTTATAGCATTTTAGGAGCAACAGGGAATTGTGATGGATTCAGTGCAATTTGAATTAAAAAGCTAGCTAGAAGCTTCACAGGCCTTTCAGACTGATAGCTAATCCCTGTGAAAAGGGCTATGAAATGAAATGATAGTTTCAGGGCTAGTTCCATTTGCTTACTTAACCCAAAAACCTTGTTAATGCCTATTAAAATGAAATCCAGTGAACAACAGCCTCTCATGTTTATGGGCTGTCAAGTTAATTTCCATAGAGCTGCACTGTCTTCGCTGTCATTGCTGACCAGGGGTTAATTCACTGCAGGAAAAAGTGCGACAAAATATATCACTTTAATCCCTTTCTTCTGCAAAGATGAAGCAGTAGGAAAGGAAAAGTAACAACTGGGAGAATGTTAAGATCCGGAATTTTTTATATAAACTTGTCAGCCATTCCTGACGTCTTCTGTAATAAACACTCAACAATAAACAGTGAGGACTTTTCTTAAATCTCCATAACATAACAACTTTCAGAGAAAAAAAAAAACTGTTCAAAGACTTTTTCTGAATGCATTTGCATTTCCAGGCTTTGTTGTGTTATCTATGTAAAATGAAGCAGTTGCTCTTTCACCATTAACCCTTTAGAGAGTACTCCTCAGCACCAAAGCAGAGTCCTGTGCTGAGCATGTCAGAATTTGGAAACTGGGGTATGTAGACTAGTAAAATCCTGGCTTTTTGGAAGCTTTATGCCACAATCGTCCCAAACTTTGTGAGCCTGCATTTCATTTATTTCTTTCACTCTTGCAGTCTTTTTCACCAACATTCCTGTACTTTTTACTGAACTGAGGCTCTCCATAAACCAGTATTTCCAAAACTCCTGGCACTCCTTATCCATTCCATAGTCTTAGCATTACACATCCAGCCATCCTCCTCCATACCAAATCTCATCATACACCATATAGCCTCAGCCATTGAGCAGTTTCTGTTTTCCAAGTTAGTTTCCTACCAAATAGAAGGCAAAGGACCTCTACACCAACATTTGCTTTTTCTATTATTATCCAAGACAGGCTGCAAATGCTAGCACAGCTTTTGCACCAAACCAAATGAATGAACGAAACGTTCAGAGGCACAGATGTTTTCAGAATAAGATGGGGCACTTGGTTCACACAATTGTTCTGCCTTTTTTTTTTGTTTTCCTGCATGGTTCTTTCCTGTGGAGTGTAGGATATATTAACTTGCAGCCGCAGAGTACTTGAAACGCATCTACTGGATCAGCCTAGTGCATCAGTGAAAGATGGCTAACAGTCTTCCTTTTCCTGTGCAGCTGTTGTTTGCAGAAAGGGATAATTTTTAAGTTGATTTATTTACCTTAGACTTTTTCCCCCCTTCTTTTCTTAATCAGCCATCATCAGCACGCTAATTGTTACTAGTAGCTTTGAAACAATGAGTAAACCTCATTGATACAATTAGGAATTTAATAGAAAAACATCCTTGACATGCAGGTGGAAAGCTAAGGACTTTGTCTTCAGAAATATTGATATCACAGAGTTCTCAGTAAAAAACAAAACAAAACAAAACAAAACAAAAAAAACACAAAAAGAAACAAAGGTCCATATATTCAGTTAGAAAAAAACCAGAAAGTCCTCAACTAGGTCTTTTAACATAATGGACAAAATTTATGTACGGTTTTCAGGGTTTTAGTAAATCCCTATTTGCTGTAAATTATTCCTGCTCTGATTTGACAGTCCATTGTGCTGGAACAGAGTGGTCTCCACCAGCAAGGTCCCTTGGTTGCAGAAGGTGGGCTCAGGAGTCTCCCAAGCCATTCAGAGAGGGCACAGAAACCATCAGGATAGCTATCACTGCTGCCCCGGTCCTGAGAACCAGCAGCTGCAAAGACAACGGTGTCATTTCACACCAGATAAAACTTTTTGCCTTTACAGGTCGGGAACACTTAACCTTGTTACTGTGTGTAAAACACCTCGCTCAAGTGCTGCCTCCACCCGCAGTACAAGGCTCAGGGGTGCCTCGGGAGGTCAGGCACAGCCCCGCATTCTGCCCATATGGTCCCTATTTTCCATTTACTGACGCTTCCTGCAAAGCTCCTCTTCCCCATTCACTATTCTGTTTGTTAGGGGTTTTTTCCTCTTTCTGTCTTACTGGTGGAGGCTGCCTCTCTGTGGCAAGAGCTTGCATGGAAGGTGGTTCTGCAAAATCCCCCTGCCTGTAGCTTGTGAAATGTGCAAGGGCATCTGTGCACTCCTGGGACAGTTCTCATGAGCTCCCAGCAAAACACTGGAAGGCACCTAGGAAACTCCTCATTGTGCTTTGAGCAGCTGAGGGCTTGCACTTTTCCTGGTTATTAACTGGACTGCCCAGCAGTGTCATAGAAATCACAGAAATCAGAGAAAGTATTGGCTTGGAAGGGGCCTTAAAGATCACCTAGTTCCAACCCCCATGCCGTGGGTGACATAAAACTGGTAAAAAGGTTTTTTGGCAGCCTGAGATTACAAAAAACCATTTGTACTCTGGGGAGGGATGGGACCTCATTTCTTCACCCACAGCAGCTCATTTCACTAGCAGAAAATTTCAGAAGAATCAGACCATCAAAGGGTCAACATTTTGTTACTGCAATAGAAACCCTCTCCTCCAACCAAAGCATTTTTCTCTTTTAGCACACATCTGCCTTACAGGATTGAATTTGGCTGTAAACAGATATGAATCCACTTTCCACTGAAGTGTCTTGCATGGGAAAGTGCCCAGACATCATGCTGAAAGGGCTTCTGAGGAAAGGCACGTGTTCTGACATCTTACTCTGTCACTGCCACACCACTTCTTGACCACTGGCGTCCAGGGCTTCTGGGGAGGTCAGAGTACCATGACCCGCGGCTCCCAGCCAGGCCATGCACTCTGTCTCTAGAACACTAATTATCAAACTACAGACACTGATAATTATTGGGGGCGGGGGATGGGGGAAGGTGAGAGACAAGGCTCGGACAAGCAAATTGTATTCGTGCTGCTGCTTTTTAATGCTGCTGGTTGAGCATTACAGGCAGGACACGGCAACCCAAAGTGTTAGTTTCTCCCACAAGCCTGTTTTTATAATTTCAAAAGGAAAAAATAAATCGGTAAAAAAAGTCGATTCTCTTCTGATAATGAATGGTCATTGCTCTGTGGCCCATAAAAGGCAGGGCTATCTGCAGCATAGCAGGCACAAGGACTTGGCAGGAGCCACCAGGGCCCTTTATCTGTTTTCCCCTTTCAGAAGAAGGAAAGCTGCTGTTTTTCCCTTTCCTGTTTCTTTGCTTGGGGAAATCTGTTACTTCCCTCAAGGTTTACATCCTGACCTGTGTAAATCTTTGAACTGCTCTTTTTAGCATTTCCCTTAGGGAGGCTCCTCACTGAGAAACAAGGCTTCAGGAGCACGGGCTAGCATTATTTATACATCTGACATTAGCAACTTATGAGGCAGTATTCATCAAAGAATTGCTTAGGTTTGTCCATGCTACAATCACGCAGTGTAGCTCACAACAGGGGGTGATTTTCCTTAGTTAAATCTTTTGCTACTGTTTAGAACAACAGCCTTAATGTGCTAATGCTGTCTGTCTGATTCCACTGGTGTTTTAAAATAGGATTCATCCAGAACTGAATATTGGTTTAGGTATACTTCTCATTTGATTTTTTGTATGTTGTTTGTTTGTTTGTTTGTTTGTTTGTTTTAAAACAGGGCACAAATTCCCTATATCTAAGAAAAAATGCAAAAAAGAAGCTTTGTTACTAGCCGGTGACCATGGAGTATCTCTACTTCAGGTCTTGTACAGATCCTGCAATCAGCAGCAGAAAGAAAAAGAAGGGGACTCTTGAGAAAGGGCAGCAAGGATTCCTGCTTACATCTGAAAGCCCTGCGAAAGGAAAGTGCAAGGAAGGGTGAGCTTCAATTAGTAAGCAACTAAGAAAAGTACAGCCCTATGAAGAGAAAAACTTAATTGCTCTTTACTGTTACTGGGTATTCTGCACGTCAGTACAGCTATTCTTGGGAGCCACACCCTTGTTTTGGGAAGCACCTTACACTGGGCAACCTCTCTGGGCTTTGGTGTGGTCAGTGGCCAGCATCTTCTTCACCACCCCTGGAACCTATGACCCTGTGCCAAGGTCGCAGGTGCTGCTGCCCAAGTGCCACCTGCTTCCCCCTTCCCTCCCCTGCTCCTGGTTGCCTCCTCCTGCAGCGACAGACCAGCAGGAGCCCAGAGTGACGGTGAATATGGCCCCAGACCAACACGGGCCTCGTCAGGGCGGCACTGCAATTCAGAGTGGGCTTTGCTTTAGGGAGATGACGATAGCTTGTCAATCACCCTGCACTAGCTCTAAAGTGAAGGCATGCCACAAGTGCAGTTGGAGAGACATGTTTTCTCAGTGGGTTATAAATAATTGAATGCTGATGTTCATGCAAGTCCTTTAGTTTCCTCCATCTAAGCCCTCTGGGAATTTTGTTTTTCTCAGGCTCTCTGATTCCTAATCCTGTCAGTAAGCAATGGAGAAATAAGCTTACTGAAAATCTTTTGCTTTGGCACTTTTTTGGTTATTTCTAATAGCATCTTCTTAACTACTCTTGTAGCAGTTGTACCTGGTCATCTTGAGGAGGCCTTAGATATCTGGACCACGTACATATTGCCCAACATTAGGCATCGACCACAGCAGTAGCTGCCTGCATCTGAACTTAATGTTGAGGTGCCCATCCTGCCAGAGATTTTGTCAGCTGAGATGTCGTAATCCATCTGGGCAAATCTAGTCAACTACTTCAGGCAAGAGTAATTGCTTTCTGCATTTCATTAACTCTGATGACTCTAAAGGGTGCTTAGCTGCCAAGCTGGAATGTAGATGTGCCTCAGAGGCACCTAAAGTCGGGTTAAGGGTCATCTCTCTCTTATTACTCTGTTGTGTACAACAACCACCTGATTGCTGACCCAATCATTTTAATATCTGAGCCTCTAGTCGGCTGCATTTTCTGAAGTTCGTTTAAATGCTTGAGGATTGTTTGTTTGCTTAAAAAATGCTGAAGGGCAGTACAAAATTCACCAAACAGCCCAAGCTTGCAAGGTAGTAGAGGCAGTGGTGTGCAGAGCGGAGGCAGAGTGCCTCACTGCCAGTTTCAACAGTTCTATTTTAGATCCACAAAATATGCTACAGCGTGGAGGAAGGTTGTGAGAGTCTCCTAGGCCTTGTGTTTATCACCTTGCTGCAGAGTGGCAGCTGAAAAGCTCCAGAAGAATGGCAACAAAACACACTTCCAATAATTCTTTATTAGTTCAGAGAGACCTGGGGCTCTGGTTACCCGTGCTTATTCAGAAACAATCACTTCAGTGTCTTGGTAGAAGGGAACTCCCACTGCGTGGGGCTGTAGTATTGATATTGACATTGTTTGAAAGACAAAAGACGGTGTTTCCAATGTGCTGGGCTTTTTACTAAAAATGAGCAATGATCTGTCACCATGTCCTCTCTCTTGCTATCAACCCCGAACCCCACAGAGAACAAGGGAAAAAGACTATAGTCCAGTCATTGTTTCCTTTCCGTGGGAAACTGGACTTTTCCACCAGCCAAACAGCATTTGAACATCTCACATGACCTAATCAGACTTCCTTGCATCACATGGCTGTGACCCAACCTTCAGCTGCAGAGAAAAGAGAGCAATCCCTACCTCTGGGACATATCCAGAGGAGCAAATTACCATCCTGGTTACACCAGCCCAGGTCTCTTTGCAGAGATGAATGACACTGGAATGAAAATGTGCCTCAGTGAGAAGAGAGGAAGAGAGGTGACTCACTGCCACTGGTGGTTCTGTAAGGACATCAACTGGACCAAACAGTTTTTGCTTGCAAACCAAATGTGATTCCTAGGAAACTCTGGCACCCACCATGATGATACCAGGCTCTTAGTGCCTGGTAGTAACAGCAGACAGATCAAACACAGCCTGACGTTTTGCAGAGGTAGGAACTTGGCCACAGGAAGTGTGAATGGTGGTTATATTGCCGCTATAATCTCAGTGTCTTCTGCCAGATACTGCTTATGTTTTGACAGGTATCTTCACTATTAATTCCTGAATAAATTTCATTCATCTCTTCATCTAACCACTGTTGCTGAAAAGAAAAATGTTTGCACACGCCTCTTTGCTGCACGTGATTGATGGCTTAGTCCAGCCAGCAAAGGCAGTAAGGCTCCTTAGTGCTACCTGCCTCTATTTTGTAGACAAATCCTGTCCTCATGTCAGGCTATGATACTGGTGTAGATTTTTTGTGATGAATTAGTTCCTGTTTATGACCAAAGGTGGTAGTAATTACTGAGGAATATCCCAGATCAAAACCCCTATTGTTTACAAGAGGGCTGACGATTGGTACTGGCCTGGCGTAAGTACAGGTGTTTTACCCTCCTAGGAGCTGCCACTTGGTAGGAGGAAGCTGTAATTCAAGGCATGAAGGTAAGCTACAAACAGGGAAAGGGCAGTGTAGGTTCATTGAAAGGCAGATAGTGCCACACTAATCCCGTGTCTTCCTTGGACAAGACAGATGATTTTCCCAGCAGATTTGCTCTGTTATGGTTTCAATAAAGCATCTACCATGGTGCCATACAAGAAGCATCAATTAAGAGGGGAGCTATATCAGAACTGACCCGCCAAAGCTAAAGGGGAATGAAACACAGGCTACTGAGTGGGGGGGAAGCACAAGACCACAGGGCAGTCACTAGAAAGTCTCGTCAAGGATTGGTCTTTAAATAGTGGTTGCACATTCCAGCAGTGTGGGAAGGCCACTGCCAGTGCTATCAAGAGCTCCACATGACTGAGCTTTGGTAAGATGGGAGGTGGACAAGGATTTGGAACTGACCAACAATATGTCCACAAAGGCATCTGCTGTGCCACCAGTTTCTGCACCACCCGTGCTGGGCAAAGCATTCAGTGAATAAAACCCACACTGTGAGACCACTGCAGACATTTTGTGTGTTGATGAAAATACCTTTTCCACTTTGGATACTACAAAAAGCTTCCAGTGTCGTCAGCATGGGAGGATACCAGTGAGCCAAGAGCTGACATTGCTGCTGGCTGCAGAGGTCTCCCAGCCCCTGGCTTGCCCAACAGATGTGTCTTGGAAGATAGAGAAGGACCTACTGTCATCTTCTTTGAAAGTTGGGAATGCTCAGGTAATCACATATGGCATTACATGGTCACATTTTAAATACAGAGAACCAAAGAAGGCCCAAGGGGTTTACATGTCTGTATGCTATGCACAATGTGCAGAAATGGAGGTTTTACATTGATAAATTGCATTTCCTTCATGTGTGTCACAGCACAAAGGATAGGACAGAATAAGAAGGAAAAACCACATTGGTTTTGCTCATATTCTTGTAACAACCCATACATTTGTCCAGGAATTGCAAGCAGCTCTTCATTAGGGTTTTACAGATGGGGGTGGGATTCATTACAGATGGGGTTCATTAGGGTTTACAGGTCTGTGGTTTAACCTTGTTTTCTGGTCCTAAAATTTGCTTTCTGATCTTTCTTCAGCAGCAGGTTAAGCTATGGTGAAGGAGAAAGCCTGGGGGTTTATAGGAATAACTTCTCTACATCACTTTAGCCAGAAAGGTCAGGAATCCTCCCACGAAAACTGCCAGTCATTTCTAATATCCCAATAACCCAGTGAAAATGCAGCCTCTGAAGAAAGCCTGGAGTAAATGGATACTTTAATGTACTGGTGGATGCTGTCAGGCAGTTAGTGGCACAACCTTATGTTAGCAAGCTCATTGGCACCTCCTTTCTCCTGAAGAGTAGCTCGTCTCTCCTGGTGCAGCTGGAGAACCTGTGTCCCATGGATCACTGAGGGAAGCAGGCATGCAGAGAGGCCTGTGGAGGACAGATGTGCAAAACACCACCTTGTTTCTCTAATTTTCCAGTTCTGCTAGTGTATTTCATCTGCAGGGCAGCTGTCTGTCCGAAAGCACATCCATTCCCATGGTAACAAAACATCCAAAAAGCTATTGTGAGCTAAAGGTTTTTGCAAACACCTTTTATATTGAGGTGAGGCAAATGAGTGTTTTTTTGTTTTTAAAGTAATTTCCAGTTAATAAAATTTTTGATCTCTGGATAGCTAATACAAACAAAAGCTAGGCAAATGTTTTATTTAAACAAATTATGTCTTTTTGTAGAATAGAAGAGAAAGAAAGAGATGTTTTATATACTGCAGAGGGTCTAGCATCTTCCACTCACCAGCAATAATAACTGTAGCTCATACTCTGTGAGTAAGAGCTCCCCTTTCCAGTGTCACCATCTGTTTCATATTTCTACTTTTCTCCTGGGACACCCAGTTTTGTCCTAGCAGCTGGACACAATAGAGCCCCAAAAGGCAGCAGGTGGCAGGCAGTGCTCTGCTGTGCCTGGGTCTGCAGTGTGTGTGCATGTATTTATTTACAGTCTGCTTGGTATTTACTTACTGGTAGCCCAAACTGTACCAAGAACTCGTCTGGGTCTCTTTCCACCTCCCAGAGACTGATTTTCATGGAACACACTGGAATTTCATATCCTTGAGACTGCTAGTCTTCCATCCAACCTGCCTAGTAGGTTCAGAAGTTATTAGTGGGAGACAAACAGTGTGATCACACACACTATCTATCTTAACAAACCAGCCTAAAAATAAACCACCTCAATGGAAATCCAAGGTTACCCACCTTCTGTTAGAGTGCTTTTGAAATTCTCTTGGGCTTGTTATTTTCAGATCCTAAACGGAAGCATGGGTGATAAATGCCTCTCTTTATCTAACATGGATATTCATAAGTTTAGGTAGCAATATCCCTCCTATCATCAGTCCCTTTCAGGATGTCATTTACATTTGCCTCTGGTCTTGGGTGGCAGCTTGTCTGTCATTTATTTCTTCATCACTTCCAAAGCAGATCACTGAAATCTGCTCTAGCTGGAGTTGAGTACAAACGGCATCCCTTTGAGGTCCTGTCTTGTATGGGATACAGCAGCCTATCTATCGCGGGTCATATTGGATAATATATACCACCAAATACAAATGAAACACAGAACCAGCAGCCAAATCCTATATGGTCAAATCTAGTTTTGAAATAAGGAAACTTTCTGGCTCCAAAGTTTTATTTCTTTTTAAATTGTTGATTAATGGACCCAGAACAGACATCTACATAAACACTTTCTGTTGACTTAGAGAAGTATTTCGGTCACAAAATAAAATTGCACCTACATTTAGCTAAGCTGTTCTCCAGCTAATCTGGCAAATCACACGGTTTATTCCACCTCTAAAATAGTTGCTATCTTGTATCCAGTGACCTGAAACATTCAGTAGGAAATGTGCACGTTTATGCACAATTTACATACACTACTCCTCCTGACCCAGAGGGCCACCAGTGTTCATAAGCCAGCTGGAATTGAAGATAATATTTCCCTTTAGACCCTGTACTCCTGTCTCTGAGCAACCTGCACTCAGACTTTCCTTTGCTTGCTGTACTCTGGGTTGTCCGCAGCCCTTCAGACAGTCTCTCCCCTACCTGAGGTGGTCACCCAAGCCCAGCACCAGCTTTATCATTTGTAAGGCACAGGCATCCCTTGTGCTGCCCTTACTCTGCACTAACAAAGCCTTGGCTGAAGCAGTATCCAACGCTGCCACATCTCTGGGAGTAAGAGGTAAGACATGGAGACGGGTCAGGAGAGAGCAGAGAGTGTAGCAGAGAGGTTCCACAAACACCCCTAGACAGGAAAGTCTGTGAGAAAGACACTTGCTTTGCACAGAGAAAAAGAAGAAGAGGAAGCACATCCACCGACAGGCAAATGATACAACAAAGACAGCACTGGTCAAGTGCCTCTTTTTTTCCCAACGAAGGACGAAAAGAAGCTGCCTAAATTTGCGAGAAACAGACTGAACCTAGACTTGAGAGCAAACTTCCCTAGTGAAAATGAGCAACCACAGGGGAAAGGCCAGATAGAATTTGAAATTCCTACCTTTGGAATAGGGATGTTTCAGATGTTTTTAGGGATGCAACAGATGGACATCTACTAGGGCTAACCGAGGTATAATTGACCCTTAGGTATTGCAGAGGATTCAATTAAAAAATCTGTGCTGAGATCCATCCCTATATTCCCTCGGTCTGTGTTCCTTCAGCTTTTCTATCCTAAGGAAGAAACAAAAACAGAAAGATGGATGTGCCATCATTTGTGTACAGGTATAGGGTAGTCCTATCATGCCGAATTTCTAAAGACTGAAAATAAAAAGAAAAGAAAAGAAGATAATGCAGAGAACGAAAAGGAGCCTGAGAAACAGTGTTAAAATCCTTAAGATATGGAATGACAACACATTTAAGGAATCAAGAGTAAATTGAAAGAAATTATGCATGTGAGAACCTTGTCCTTCTGACACTAGATGGCTCTGCAACCCCGAGGAAAGCTTGCCTTGCTGGGTGTCCTTCCTTTTGCTTCGGAAAATCAAAGCAGCAAAGGGAAGCAGTGCTGGTGAGAGTGCTTCCAGTCTGTCTTTAATAAAGAAGATCAGTATGGCTACTGCAGATCTTCTCTTCTAGGTTAAGGAGTTAAATTATGCCAATGTATTTTGATTGTATATGCTTTGTGCTTCACAACAGGCTTTAAAATACTTTATTTAAGGTTATTGGACATAGTGTGTAAAAGTATACATTGCATTGCTACATAAGCAGTATAAACTTGGATTACTTAACATACATGAGAAAATAAGGTTTAACTACCTGGTAGAATACCATGGGATAAAGCCTTGGAGGGAAGAGGGGGCCAAGAAAGCTGGATGATATTCAAGGACCACCTCCTCCAAGCTCAGGAGCGATGCATCACAACAAAGTGGAAGTCAGGCAAAAAAGCCAAGAGGCCTGAACGGACAAACAGGTCCTGGACAAACTCAAACAAAAAAAGGAAACCTACAGAGGGTGGCAGCAAGGGCAGGTAGCCTGGGATGAATACAGAGACATTGTCCAAGCAGCCAGGTATCAGGTTAAAAGAGCTAAAGCACTGGCAGAATTAAATCTGTGCAGAAGTGTCAAGGGTGACAAGAAAAGATTCTATAAATATGTGGGCAATAAAAGGAAGACTAGAGAGAACATGGGCACACTCCAGAAGGAAATTGAAGACTCGGTTACCCAATGACTTTTTTGCCTCTGTCATCACCAGCAAGTGCCCCTGTCGCACTTGGACACGAAAGAACCACGCAGACACCTTGTCAGGAGAGAAGCAAGGAAAAAGAGGGGGTCCGAGACCCCGAGCTTTATTATATATGTTCTTAAAAACCACCGTGCATTGGAGGGAGAAATTACCACCCCTCAATCACACTGGTCAAAGGAAAAGTCCATCAAATGTCTCCGCCTAGGAGAACGGAATGAAAAACAATAAAGTACGGTTAACAAAACATGGCTATGTTTACAGAAAGTGCGTGAGAAACTGTTACAGAAAATGAAAACATCAAAGAGCTGTAAACTCAGGGCAACATGCCCCAGCCACATTGCCAAAGTTGCAGAAGGTGAAAGTAGGGGTTGGAAGAATGTAGAATAGGAGATTAGGTTCAAGGCCATCTAAGGAACCTGAAGGTGCAGAAGTCCATGGGATCTAATGACATGCATCCTCAGGTCGTAAAAGGCAGATGAAGTTGCTATGCCACTATCCATCGTATTTCAGAAGTCATGGCAGTTGGGTGAAGTTCTCACTGACTGGAAAAGAGGAAATATAACCCTCATTTTTAAAAAAGGAAAGAAGGAAGACCTGGGGAACTACAGCAAGATCATGGAGGACATCCTGCTGGAAACTATGCTGAGGCACATGGAAAATAATCAGGTGATTGGTGATAGTTAACATGACTTTACTAAGGATAAATTAGGCCTGACAAATGTGATGGCCTTCTCTGATGGTGTTCCAGGACTGGTGAATAAGGGAACAGAGACTGACACCATCTGCATGGACTTGTACAAAGCATATGACACTGTTCTGCATGACATCCTTGTCGCTAAACTGGGGAGACGTGGATTTGATGGACAAAGCACTTGGTGGATAAGAAATTGGCTGGATGGTTGCATTTAGATTTGTGGTCAATGGCTCAGTGTTGAAGTGGAGACCAGTGACAAGTGGTATTCCTCAGAGTCAGCATTGGGACTGGTGCTATTTAACACCTTTGTCAGTGACATGGACAGTGGGACTGTGCACCTTCAGCAAGTTCATTGGTGACACCAAACCGGGCAGTGTGGTCAACATGCCGGAGGGAAAGGATGCCATCCATAGGGACCTGGACAGGCTTGAGAAGTGGCCTGTGTGAACCTCTTGAATTTCAACAAGGCCAAGTGCAAGGTTCTGCACAAGGATCAGGGCAATCCCAAGCACAAACACAGGCTGGGCAAAGAAAGGATTGAGAAAAGCCCCAAGGAAGAAGACTTGGGAGGTGCTGGTGGAGGAGAGGCTGGACAGGACCCAGCCATGCATGCTTGCAGCCCAGAAAGCCAGCTGTATCCTGGGCTGCATCCAAAGCAATGCGGTCAGCAGGGCAAGGGAAGAAATTCTGCCTCTCTACTCAGCTCTGGTGAGATCCCACCTGGAGTGCTGCATCCAGCTCTGGGGCCCCCAACATAAGGATATGGACCTGTTGGAGCAATCCCAGAGGAGGTCACAAAGGACTGGAGCACCTCTCTACGAAAGCAGGCTGAGAGAGTTGGGGTTATTCATCCTGGACAGAAGAAAACTCCAAAAAGACCCTGTGGAAGCCTTCCAGTACTTAAAGGGAGCCTACAAGAAAACTGGAGAGGGACATTTGACAAGAACATGCAGGAATAAAACAAGGGATAATGGCTTCAAATAGAAAGAGGGTGATCTTAGATTAGATGTTAGAAAGAAATTCACTGTGAGGATGGTGATTCACTGGCATAGGCTGCCCAGAGAAGCTGTGGATGCCCCATCCCAGAAGTGTTCAAGGGCAGGGCAGCCTGATCTAGTGGTAAATGTCCCTGCTCACAGCAAGGGGGTGGAACCAGATGATTTTTAAAGTCCCTTCTAATACAAACCGTTCTGTGATTCTACGATTTTATGACCATGTGGAACTTATATCATGGTTCATTATAATATTGGCACATTGAAACATTTTAGTAAGAATCATTTAATATCAGGTATGGCAAATTTTACAGAAGGACAGTGAGAAAGCAGTGAGTAGTACAAGAACACAAGGAGATCTGAAAGCAGTTTGGGTTTAGCGAACTTTAATAACCTGTCTTTGATACAAAATTTTTAAACAGCAAACAGTGCAACTCCATAAAGAAATACATTAATTGCAAAAAATTTATATGTTTTTTCTTATTAAGCTTTTTACTTATATCAGAGTGGTAGAAGAAGATCCACTGAAGTCAGAGTTTTCTATATTATGTTATAAAGCATCAGTACTCAGAAAAAGCATTATCAGGAAGGTAATTTAGTTTATAAGGATTTGGTTTCACTTGGCACAGAGTCTGTCCTTCTTATTTTAGCACGCTATATTAAGCTACTAAAAACTTCCTTAGATTTTTGTCACTTTGCACTTATCTTTCTGTATTTTTGGTGGCCTCCTGGTAGGGAACTATGCCTATATCAATCCATCCAAACCACTGTTGCTAGGGAAGGTCACCTTCCTTTTCTTCTATTCTTCCTTTGTCACTTCACTCTGAAAGCTGTCACTGGCTTCCTGTCAATTGGTGCATCATATCAATTCTTCATTTTCTCATATTTAGGGGCTTATCTACTGTCTTCTCTATGCATCGAAGTTATGAAGAGAAATTACACAACCTTGCATAAATGGCTTATTTTTTAGAAGCTTATTAAAGCTCATAATGCAAATATTTGCTAATAACATGAATTACATGCATGAGTGGCACCTGAATTTGTTTTTCTACATTGTGATTTACAAATCAAAGTTGTTTCATTGCACTCCTTAGACATCTGCTTGAGAGAGAAACATTTCTTCAGACTGTGAGGTTTAAAATCTCTATGATAACCATATCCAGGTGGAGTTTATCTTAGTTTTATTCCTATTACCTGTTGCATTCTGCAATATCTATTAGGGATGACTTAATTGAAAATGACTTTTGATGCTGTGCATCAGAGTGAAGAAATATGAAGTAAAAGTCTAGGAGGAATCTCTGTGAAGAAGGTGTTTCTGAGAGGGCAGAATGCAGAGGCAGAGGCAAGGCAGGAGATGTGTTTGTGATGGTATGAGACTGTTATGACTTCTCCAGAGTCTCCTTCATGCATCTGAATATGTACATTTGAGCATCCAGACTCAAAGATCAAAGCCAGTGCCTTTTTTCCGTGGGCTGAACACAACTTAACAGACAGGATGAAGGAAGGGCCTTGCTTTACTGCCTTGAGCTCAGATGGTTCCGTATCCTGGAATACCACAGTAATTATTGTGCATGAAAAATAATCCTGATCTGTAGCAACCCCAGAGGTTTAGTGGGAAGTCTGAAGGCATATGCAAGGGAGAAGCAGCGGAGACCATTTTTTCCTGTATAAGGCAGAGGTAAGGGTAATGTACAGGTCTGTGTTCACATTTTACAAGAGACATTGCAGTTCGTGAGAAAAGTGCAGAAGAGGGAAGCAGTAAAAGAGGAAGAATAGAAAAACGAAAGGTGGTTTGATTACACTGAATTTACCTTCACAAGTAAAAAATTTAAGGTCCAGAGACAGAGCAAGAGCTGGCAGCTGGAAGCCAAAGTCATACATGTCTGATCACAGTGTTTGATCAAGGGCAATTCTCAGGTGAATTCTCCACCTCTTGTTGAATTCATATGAGCGCTGAACCTCTTCCAGAAACTGCTGAGGCAGGAGCACTCTCGGGAGAAGAAATGGTCATGCAGAAAGAATGAAGGCGAATATGCTTCATGACAGATCTTTGTTTGTCTGAGCTGTGCCAAGGGATGCTGTGGGTGAGAGGGAGAACCTCCGCAGCCCCCAGAGGCAGATGGCATGTCATATCCCACCTGCGTGCGTGCATCAGTCCTCACATCGATCATCCCCTGACTCCATCCAAACACCACTCAGTGAAACCTGAGGTTCTCATACAGGTATCAAGTCATTATAGTGAAATAATGACCCTCTCTGGCTGAGTAGTAAAGCCAGGCTGTTTATGAAAGAGTTGTGGAAGGTCCTTGAGGAATCACAGCCATCACCTCCCACACAGCAGGCAGGACAGCCAGCTGGATAGAGGTTACGTGTCTGCCCAAGAATCTGAGCTGGTGTGTGTGATGGTGGGTTGGCCACCTCCACGCTGCCGGCACCATGCACAGTGCTTCTCGCTCCGTGTGGTGAAGGAGCCTGCAGCCTAATCGGAAAGGGAGCCTCTCCCATAGTCTGGACTAGATAGTTTAGATTTTTCTTTTGGGTATGTAGCAGCTGTTACTCACAGGTTTTTTTTCTCTCCTTGGGCTTTTTTTGAAAAAAACTCTCCAGCAACCCTGCATTTGAGAGCTGAGCCAGCTGCAGGTCCAGCTGAAGGCCAAACGGCTGGGACAAGCCTCATTCTGTGCTGAGGGTTGAGGGAAAAGAAACACAGCAGGTTTGTTCCGAGTTAGGCTGTTCAAATAAAGCTGCATGAACTTTCACACTTTATACTATTTGTTATGATGTTTTTCAAAATGAACCACAGATGTTTTGCTTTGTTGAGTTTTTTTATCCCTGGTTGAGTCACCTATTATCCAGGCCACATCTGGGCAGCTCAAACAGGAGTCTCAACGAAGAAGTCTCAGAAAGAAAGTCAATATTTTATTTGATTTTTAGATAATCCTCTGCACATACCTAAAACCATAATGAAATAAACATAATTTCTACTAATGACATGGTGCAAAATGTTGGGAAGCAATGGATCCTATTCAAACTGCTAGTGTTTCCCATCACTTAAATTGAATCAATGAGGATGAGTTAGGATCAAATTTTGTCTATAGCTTGCAGCTTTTCTTTAAATAGTCTGCTCTGATTACAACATTAAGAGGAGATTGAAAAGTTTCTGAGAAACCTTTGATCTTAACTGTATATCTTTAGCTCTCTTGAGCAAATGGGATCCAATCAAGAAAATTAAACTGGAAATATTATGTAAAGTGTCAATATGTTGGCAAATGGCCAAAGATATGTTCTGAAAAATGTCAAATGTCACAGCAGGGTGTGGAAAAAGCCCTTACTTCTCCTTTTTTAAAAAAAAAAATAGACACATATTCTCTGACAAAATATGTCAACATGTTACAGCAATATCCTTTGGGGTTGGTACTGATGTGCAGGAGAAAAAGACAAATTATCTGGCAAGAATTAATGTAACTCACTCAGTAGTCTGCTGAGTCCTTCCTAGAAAGGAGAACAGAGATCTGGCTATAGAGAGCAGACTGAGAGTAGTAGATGTCAGCCCATTTGAAACAAATGTTCCCATCCAAACACATCCCTGGGCTTTTTTACTGAGTGCTTCATTTGGTTTTCTGTTTTCGAAGAGTTGCATAATAATACATTCATATCCTCAGAATACGTGGTATAGTTTTAGCAGAGCATTGTCCTTGGAAAGTTTTCAAAGTGGTTCCGTATATTTGCAATATCTGTAGTTAGCACACTCAAAGTCAGAGTGATTCATTTCCTGCCCAGTGGCTACTTGTAGTTTCACGCTTCTTTTTTTTTTTTTTTGGCTGTACCTTTGTAAATATAATGGAAAAATAACTACTTGCAGATAATGAAAGTGAAGGAATTAAAAATTAAGAGACACAACAGAAAATGTCAGCCACAGAAACTCATTTGCAAATGCCAGTGCAGACCAATATTTTGTGTTAAATAGCTGTGGTTAAGTGCCTACATGTTTGCAGTTAGAGAGTCAGTAGCTTGAAATCTGCTAGAGCCTTGGGTTACTCCTACAGTGTAAGTTCCTGAGCGGTGAAAAGAAAAAAAAGTCCATTTTATTGCTTAATAATTGACTTTTCAGTGTATTTTTTTTGGAGTGAATCTGTTACTCATGACCCTGAGAGTAGCTCGGTTGGTCAGAGCATGGTGCTAATAACACCAAGGTCATAGGTTTGGTCGCTGCACAGGCTCATTCACTTAGGAGCTGGACTCGATGATCCCTGCAGGTCCCTTCCAACTCAGAATATTCTGTGATGCTGTGATTAATGCTTTGTATATCTAGTCATCAGTAATTTTACTTTGAAGGTGCAGTCTCTCCAGAGACTGTCAGGTATTACACAAGTAGGTGAGGTCTGAGGAATAGAGTTCTACTTGTGACATTTGGGTCTTACCAATTCCAGAGTCTGCCAAAACCAGGTCCATGCTAATGAAGTAAACCTTATTATATGTTGGATTGCCTCCCTAAATTTGGTCTATTTTTACTGAAGAAAAACATAAAGATGCCATTGAACTCCTCTAGTCAGTCAGGTCAAAGCAGCCACTAGCAAAACAGGAGTCCACAGGAGGCTTTAACCAAAGCATTAATGTATTTCTATGGCTCACATCCTATGTTTGTTCTAGGAAGTGACCTAGCAATGCCAAGGGCCATTGGGAGAAAAGGAGCAGAAAGGCAAGAGGTACTATTAATACTAAAGATACAATAGCAGTAGACAGTGAAGTGTCCTGTCACGGCTCTCAGAAGGAGTTAAGTTGACTGGAGGAGTCATATACTTGAGGAAGGACTTTTGGTTACAAAATCTGATATCTTTTCTATTCGAATTCAGGAAAATCCAGGAAAAAGAGGCAATGTACCTCTGAGAAAATCCACGATTATATCTGATCCCTGATTTTATCCCCTGATTTTATCTTCCTGGGAAGATCTGATCTTTAAACAGCATGAGCTAGTGTCAAAAACTGTGACTGGCTTAATATGGAAAGAGAACTTTGTGGCCCTCCATTTTGGAGGATATTGTAGAAGTCATCCACAACAATGAAGGGTCAGATCAGGTTTTTTTTATTATTATGACTGGTTTTTAATCTGTTTCTAACCATGGAAAGGGGAGAGACTGAATCATCCAGCTTCAGATACTGAAAAGATCGAAGAATCATGGGATGGGCAAGGCTGGCAGGAACCTCTGGAGATCACCCAGTCTAACTCTTCTGCTCAGGTTATTTTGTTCACAGCCATGCCCAGTCGGGTTTTGAATATCTCCAAAGATGGAGAGCCCACAGCTTCTTTGGCCAACCTGTGCAGGTGCACAGTCACCCTCACAATAAAAAAGTGTTTCCAGTGTTTCAGTTTGTGTTCTCTCCCCATTGGGTACCGGTGAGAAAAGCCTGACTCCCTCTCCTTCCCCTCGGGTATGTACACACATAGCTAAGATCCCCCTGAGACTTCCTTTCTCCAGGCTGAATGAAGAGTCTCATCTCCCTCAGCCTTTCCTCATTTGAGAGATGCTCCAGTTCCTTAATTGTCTTTGTAGCCCTTTTCCAGACTCACCTCAGTATGTTCATGTGCTTTCTGAACTGGTGAGCCGAGAACTGGACCTAGCACTCCTAGCACACCAATGATGGGTAGAGGGGTAAGATTCCCTCTTCAACCTGCTGGAGACAGTCCAGGTACAGTCCAATTCCTAGTGCAGTCCAGGAGATTGTTGAACTTCTAGACTGCAAGAGCACATGCCTATCTCATGTTCAACTTGGTGTCCACCAGAACCCTCAAGGCCATGTCTGCCTGATTTCCAGACCTTCAGTCCCCAGCCTGTACTGGTATCTGGGGTTACTCTTCACAAAATGAAGGACTCTGCATTTCCCCTTGTTGAACTTCATGAAGATCCTGCCGGTCCATTCTTCTGGCCTGTCCAGGCCCCTCTGCATGGCAGCACAACGCTCTTGTGTATCAACCATTCCTCCTGATTAGTACTGCCTTCAAACTTGCTGAGTGTGCGCTCTGTCCCATCATCTAGGTCATTCCTGAAGTTGTTAAACCTGCTATTCTCTATTCATTGTTGTCTTTGGGAGATTAACAGAAGCAGGAGTGCCTGTCAACGCCCTTGCATGAATGGTGCTTCCATCACGGTGTCGCAGAACAGTCTGGGCCACCTGGCTTGTGGACAGACCATCAGTGAGTGGCTTGGAGATGGCCAGCAGTATGAGCAGCCCAGGGAAACAGCTGAGAGTGAAGACAAAGGCATGGGGGTTCGGGCCTGGGAGAGAAATGGACGGCTCTACCTGAGCTGCTGGAGGACCACCAAAGTCACGTATTCAAAGCGGATAAGAAAGCTACCAAGGATTTCCAGGATAAACTGGCAATGAACCAACTCCCAGATCTTTCAGCTGGTCTTCAGTTTGTGGATCAGGGTCAGTGGATGGATGCCAGACGACTGTGAATGGCTCTGGAATTTGCAATGCTACTTACATTTTTTCTTGTAGTAGTGCATCAGAAAAGGAAGCAGGTGCTAGCAAGGAAGATGGCTGCAGATCATTAATGAGCCTAATGACTCCAGCTCTGTGTCTTGCTGAAAGTCAGCAGTTCTGGTGTGACTCATGACAAAGCATGAAGGACCAGAAAACAACTTAACTCAGTTTGCAATGGCAACAATTCTGTTTCAAAACGAATGAAATGGTCAGACAGAAGAGGATGGAACATCACAAATACAGATGACCCTGTGAAGTGGACACTGAGGAAGCATCTGAGTGTATGAAAATCAGTTTTATGGTTAAGTCTGGATGCATAAATAACAATTGTAGGCTTTTCAATATTGAGTACACATTGCATAAGATTAGCAAACAGTGTAGTCACAAGACAAAACTTCAATGATTTTCTGGAGACTTGAGGTATTCTGACTGGAGCTGAAAACCGGACATCTCATTCCTCAGTGAAGAGGTAAACTCAAACATCCTTTTGGAGGTTATTACAGCTTCTGAATTTGCAGTAAAGAACAGGAGTAGTATAATACATGGACAAATCCAAACATGATTATTTTTAAAAGTGGTTTGTGCAATGTTTGGGCATTTTTCAGCAAAAGCAGTTAACAGCTTTCAGGAACAGTTATAGGGTCCTCTCACTGAGAAAAGGACCTTGCAAAGCAAAACCAGGGTACTATCAAGCTGCATCCTGACACCAGCAGCTTGCCTGGCTTTACTGGCGGAAGTTCTTGTCAAATTAAAACAAGAAATGTTATTTTCTCATAGATATTCACTATCCAGCAAAGGTAATCAGCTCCATCGCTGGGTTTTCCTCCTAGCTTGCAGGACCCCACATATTGTCTGACCATCTACATGAGTACCTGCTGTACATGCAGCTATGCATATACATACTTATCTTTGCTCTCCTGGCATCTCCAGACTGTGCTGCAGGTGCCACAGAGATTGTGTAAAGCCTGGAGAAGTCTCTCTAACACACCTCATTCTCTCCTGTTGCAGCATTCTGGACAAGAATTTGAAAAGGATGTTCTTGCTGTATTACAAGCTTCACCACCAGAGCAAACCTGGGTTGTGTTTACTCTGCTTTTTGCTGTGTGAAAAAACCATTGTTTATCACTGATCTCAGTTGGAGCCATTTGATGGTTTCTTTTTGAGCTCACTTTGCTTCCAATTCAATAACAACTAAAAATAATAACATGGATAATCTAATTGCAGATCAGTAGATATCCTGGCTGCTCTCAGTCTCAGAACATGTATCCCACGTACACTGGATGCACACACAGTGCACGAGCTTTCTAGCAGCAGTAGCTTTTCACCTAGGACAAGGGTGACATTTGTGAACCATAAAGCCTATCAACGTTACCCTGCCCAGCTGATATGGTGCAGAGGCTTTCTTAAAATAAATAACAAATGCTGATCTCTTTCTGTGATTGCATACCACGGACAAGGGGGAAAAAATGTTTAAACCCTTGAATTTCATACGCTCTGAAGAAATCTTGGCTAAAAGAAAACAGGAAATCATTTGTAATATTAAAAATAGATTGCTTCCTGGAAGTAACAACCATGATGTTCTTGTTGACTTTTTTCCATGTTAAATGCCATATACAGAAGTAGAGCCAGTTAGCTCCTACTTTTATTTTAAATTTGCCTGAAATACAAAATTTATATTGTAAATTTTGAACTTTGTTTTGATTCTTTTCTATTTATTTTTATACAATAATTTTCTATTTAAAATATGTTATTATAGGCTGTGGTATGAAAGACCGACTTTAGAGCACCCAGAGAAGCATCTTAACTTTGAACGTCATAAGTAAGTAGGATAAATTTTCTGGACTGTTACCTCAGCTTTTACTGGTTGTTGTGGCACGTAAAAACTAAGTATCAGAGCAGAAAAATTATTACAAAGATAAATATTCTGAATAACATTACAAATTCTACTAAAACCCTTGTCATAGGCATTCTGAGTTTTAGTGGCAGCTTGAAGAACATTGTACCTTGTTGCCCTGCTGATGCCTGAAACACAGACTAATTCCCCATGAAATTAACTGTTTATACACACTTAAGTTGTGTCCCCATGTTTTGCCTTGGATAAACAATGGCCAAAGTGGTTTATATGCTATGGTTGTTTTCCTTCTGAAAGGTGATTCCTAAAACAACTTCAATCAAAAGACGTGCAAAGATGAACGATGATTTTCTTCTTACAAGGCTCTTTCAACCCTTGTTTAAGGCGCCTGTCTTCAGTTAGGCTCAATTTTTCTATGAATGAATCACTGCTTTGTCGCCATTAATTGCAATCTTTTATTAGTCAACGATCCTTATTTTTACAGTGTAAATATTGGACTTCGAGATTAGGTCATTGCCAGTCATCTTGTTAACCAGATAAACACAATGCCTTATTTTAAAAGCATGCAGCATAATTCCAGGACAGACGAGTGTTGATGACATCCAAATGTTGATAGTAAAATTAGTTTATCCACATGCAACCCTTATCCTGAAAGTGCTTGGGCGTGGCTCAGTGTTAAAACCTTGTCCCTCCAAGCACATCTCATTTCACCTCTGTCAGCCCCTGGGGCTTGTCCCTGCTGGTTAGGATGTAAAGCCCTGACCAGCCAGAGCGAGCTCCATCCTGGTCACACTTCTCAGGTAATTCGCTACAAGTGCTGTGTGGAAATAGATAAAAAAAGCAAAAGAAATCGAGGCTTCCAACTACCCAAACTGGAGGGCAGAGAGTGAGAAGACACTCTCTTACACTTTATCTTTTCCCAAGCCTGATCTCTTCCCAAGATCTGACTATAACATGCAGCTTGGCCAACTCAACAAGTCATCCTTCACACCACTTATTTTTTGATCTGTTTTACTGCACTCCTCCAGTGTCTCTGGGTAGCAGGACCAGTCGGGCAGAAACATATCTGCTACCCTGCCTAGTCATCTTTACCTGTTCTCACTTCATTCAGGAGGTGAAGGGCATCATTTTCCCAGGCCAGTTGCCTTCATCCCTGAGCTCACAGTTGACGACTTCTCACCTTACTCACCAGGGACAGAAAAGAGAATGTTCAAGCATGAATTCAAGCTCCATTATCTCCCTGCAAATATGAGTTGGGTTATTGCAAAACTTCTCTCCTCCTTTGCTCCCTTGTAAAATCTTGAAACCTAAATCAAAATAAATCAAAATCACCACTCAGAGTAAAAACACCACAGGAACTTGAATTAGAAAAATGGAAACAAAACCAGATGATAGATAAATGCAAACTAGTAGGAGCAGAAGGAAAAGAAATTGTGTTTTACCTAGTAAGGAATGCAGTTTTGGGGAACACTTTAAACTGCTTACAAAGCACATCATTCCCTTTAAGGATGGATTCATGGAACATCAACAGCTGATGCAAAAAGAAGATCCTGTTTCTTTGGAGAAACTCACCAAATGCTTTGAAAAGGGGATGTAGCACAGCTTCTAAAACATGAAGCAGATAAAGATGAGGACACCTTGGTTCTTTGTAGGTCTTTGTTGGAGGTTCCTGTTAGCCCGTAGTAGCTCTTTCCTCCACCATCTCAGGATCTTGCTTGAGATGGCCTGGAATAGTATGACCTTCCCCAGAACTTCTGTCCAACACATCCCTCTATTATACATCAAGTTCCCTGTGACACAACCACATCTGAATGTACTTGCGAATTATGTGCCCTGTGATTATTTCCATGCATCCAGAAACTAGGATGTCTTTCCGAAGTCAAAACAGAGAGAAGTGTTTATCATTAGACCAGAAGCCATGATTATTCAAGGTGATGGTGCTGACAGGTGCCCCCCTCTCTCTTATTCCTTTTTAGGATGATAGCTTTTAAGTTTTAGGACTGATTTAAGTGCATAATCCTAACTTTTTCCTTTTTTTCTTTCTTTATTTTTTTTAAAGAAGGGAAATGCTATAACATGTCTCTCAGCATTATTAGGTTGATATGATGCTGGTGAAATGACAACACTTCCACTAATTTCAAGGAACAGAAGCTGACTTTCTTATTATCCCTCATTTGCTATTCATTATGATGGGAAAAAACCTGCTTAACTGATATACTACCTAATGGATGAGCAGGAGGTTATAGAAAAGTAAGCAGTAGGAATAATGGTTGTAATGGTAGCAATCAGAAGCCAATAAAACACATCTGATGCTGACCTCAATTAACACCAACATGCTCTCTCATTTTAGCAGTGATATCAAGTGACTGCTACAACTTAGTTAAAACCCAGAGCTCTGTTTTCAAGGGATGCTGGTGACAGTTCTGTTTTCAAAACAAACAATTAGAGGCCACAAATCAGGATACCAAGTTGAAACGTGGTCTCCTGAGGATCTCATGATCCTGAGCTTGAGCTGTCAGATAAACACAGTACTGCTACAGAGAGAGTCACATTGCTTTTCTCATTCCAGATGATAAACAGGTGTAACCTGCAATTTTAAAATCCTGCCAGGAGTGGAGCAAACATCTACAGCTGGAATGACACAGGCATTCTTCCAGTTTATAAAGGCAGATAATATGAGATACTCACTGAGCAGCAGGCTTAACCTTTGAGGTTAGAAAGTTCAAACTAATTTGTTGAGAAAAGCTAAAGGCTTATATTAACAAGTCGTAGGAAAGGTCTGGACAAGGAGAGGGACCTGGACTAACAGTGATATGGAAACTCCTACAGTCAAGGCTAGTATTCAGGGTGGGTAACTCAGGCTGTACTGGCCTTAGCAATTTTGTTCCTTTTTGAAAGAATATTTTGGAAGCAAATCTTCCGCTCCTGCTCATGGCTGAATTCTTTGGTCACATTATAGCATGTGTAAACCAGGGTGCCTTCAGATGATGCCAGACAAAAGGGTGAGCTCTAGAAACAAAACTGATGTGCCCCAGCCGCTGAAGGGCATTCGGGCTCTGAGTCAGATTAAAAACAATTCAAAGCAACCTCCCCTCCCTACATACAGCGTGGTCACTGAGTCCTTGGCACCAGCTCATGAATCATGCTACAGAGTTGCATTGATGCTAATGTACACATAGCCTTATAGACAATTCCTGTTGGTCAACAAATCCAAGACTACTTATTCACAAGAAATTATCCAGGTACAATGGCAAAAAACCAAGTGAGATTCTCCAGGATGACAAAAGGCTTACTTACCTCCCAGTAGAATTAATTTGAGCTTGCACCTTTTTTTATGCCTCACCACCATTTGCAAGGGAGGGTACTCCCCACACAGCAGAATTTTGCCTGTCCTTCCCACGATAATATCTCACATGACTGGAAAAAGTCTCTCAGAAAAATCTTGAGCCAAACAAAACCAGGCATGTCTTTTCTATGGATCACAACCGCATGTGGAAGCCCTAGCACTTCTGAGGATCCAGGCACTTGTTCTGAGCTTTCCAAGAACCTTCATATGAAATTACATGTACTGGTCTCCTCCCAGTACTTGAAAGGCAATAGGGTCTGTACAATGGTATAATGCATGTAAACATGTAACTGTGGCTCTGGCTGGGCTGGCTGCTGCTTTCTACACTGACTGCAGCAGAAAGCTCACAAAAATCAGTGCAAAGTCTAGACTTTCCAGGCAGACAATCCAAGAATGAACCATCATTAGTACAAGTGAGTGATGAATAATCCAGCATTAATTGCTAAAATGTTACAGTTGTCTATGGATGGAAAGAGCAGTTTACCCCCAGGCACACGATGTGACTCTTTGGGATGGTCCTGTACATGGCCAGAATTTGGATCTCGATGATCCTTGTGGGTCCCTTCCGACTCAGAATATTCTGATTCTGGGATAAAGATATTTTACGCTTGGGTTGTAAACGGCTATACACCTCTTTCATTAGGACAGCCCACTTGTTTCCCAGTTATTCCTGCTGTAGATATTTATGCATATGTAAGCATATTTCCTGTTGTGTGGATTGAGGCATCTAGCTCTTTTTTAAGTATTGAATCCGCTCTAAATGAAAGGGTTGTCTCCTTTGAGTCAATGTATCACCTGGACAGGAGCAGCAGAAACTTAAGAGTCAGGTGTCATCTATAGTTTGATCCTTTAAGCTTGCTGGTTGACATCTATTAATCATCATAGAGCCTTTATTTCTCATCTAGTATCGTATACACATATTGAATAGAAAATGCAAGAGATTAGACCCCTGTGGTAGGCCCCAGAAGAGCTCACAAGGCTGAGGACCAACGACCTCAAAATATTTTCTTGGCTTTGTGGGGTTAACTGAAGGACTGAAGTGACTCTGGTCCCTCCAAAAGTTGTAGCTACAGTCCAATAAGATGCAAGGTCCCTCTGTATGATCTTTGAAAATCAGTGAAACTGGGAGAGGCCTCTCTCTAATGACTGGAGAAAAGCAAATGCTACACACACATGGTCAAAAAAGACCAAAAAGGACAATCCAGAGCACTGCAGACAGTCAGCCTCACTTTGATCCCTGGGAAAATTTTGAAACAAATACTCTCGGAAGATATTTTTTGGCATAAAGGAAATTAAGGTGATTGGTGTCAGTTAACATGGACTTAAGAGTGGTACATCATGCCTGATCAACCTGATTGTCACCTGTGATAAAATAACTGGCTTTGCAGGTGAGGGGAGAGCAGTGCATGTTGTTTACCTAAAGCCTTTAGTGAGGCTTTAGAGGTTGCTGCTCACAACGATCTTGTACCCCATGTTGGAGCTCTGCAGTCTGGACGGGTGGATAACTAGAGGGCTGAAAAATTGGCTGGATAATCAGGCTTTGAGGGTTAATGGGTCATCCTCCACCTAGAAGCTGGACACCACAGGTGTCCATCTTGTAAACTCTTGTGTTTAACATCTTTATTGATGTCGCAAAGGGGTGGTAAAACGCACTTTCATCTAAAGTCTCAGAGCTGGCCATGCTTCAGCAGGAGCCTGGAGTAGAGACCTTCTGTAGTCCCTTCCAAACTCAGTTATCCCAAGAACCTGTGAGAAGACATTAAATGCAGTCCATGCTCTTCTTTCAGAGAATATTAACATTTGAAACGTAGCATCCATCAGCATTCTTTGCACTTCATTACAATGCCTGCCGCAGGCAATTTCCCTTTCTGTTTTTTGATTCGTGGGTATGTCCGTCACAGAAGACTGAGATGGGTCAAAAGGCTTTGTTGCTTACAGTTCACACACTGAAGCTGTGGTTTGGTTTTCTCTCTGTTTTTACTCATGCAGTGAATTTCAGCACTCAGCTCTCACTTCATATATTCTAGCTGTCGCTATGGTTTCAAATCAGTCCAAGGTTTTCCACTTAAGGAGTTAAAAAGAGGAGCAATATTCCAGAAATAATGAGACAAATACTATAGCTGAAAAAGGGCTGTGTGTCCTCAAATAGATTGGAGAGGATCAGTGCTGTAACCAAGTTTCCGTGTGAACCTCTGACTTTTATAAATACCAGAGACTCTTTCCTTTCAGATCCCAAGTTTACCTTCCTCATCTGGCTTGTTGCTTCCTCTAGCTGCATTGGGAGGGGACTTCTGTTTTGTAGAGAGAAACCTGGGTTATTGTTGTCTAACTGGCCTTGTTTTTTTCCACAGATACTGTCCCATGGGCTTCAGAAAATGTGAGGCCAGTGAAAGGTGACTTTTCTATGCACAGTCCTTGCAGAGACAGCAACACTTAAAATATTGGCTGGATTAAAATCCAGGGTAAAACACTCTTGGTTTTCAATGAGGACAATGTTTCAGAGAGTTCTTTCTACAGGATGATGCTCCTCAGAGGGAGGAGGTTTATATGAGGGCAAAAATCCCACAAACTTCAGAGAAAACTGGTTTCCTAGACTCTCTAAAAAATGTATTTGGTCATTGTGGTATAATATGTATGGCATTTAAGTTTTTGCATAACATCACTCTGATGGTTCTTGCAGACCCTGGGCAGGAAATCACTCTAATATGATCACACTGTCTGCCTGTTCTCCCTTCCTGACCCCTGCAGTAACTTTTTAGTCAACTAACGACTTTATTCTACTAGTTTTCCATTTTATTATTTTATATATAGTCCAGTGCTGGCAAAATACTTCAGATGGAGTTTGTGACTTGTTAGGCACTAAGAAATCTGACTGCAAGAGCAGGAGCCACAGCTAGTTCAGCCTCTAGGCTTAGAGGGCAGACCTGCCTGCTTTCCCCTTTTATTTCGGTCTCAGGTAATATTAACATATTCTTCCTCTAATGAGTTTTATTTTAACATGACCTTGCCTGCAGAGAGCTGAGTTGAGAGAAAACCAGATGTAACTTGAGTTCTCCCTACTGCTTTCCTAGCAGAACAGCAAATGTTTGTTCCCAGGGGCTGATTATTTCCTGCTTTGGCAATGCCAATCACAGCCTTGCTTGCATCTCCATCTATTCCCAGCAATGACTAAGGAAAGCTATACCAGAGCTTTTCCAGAGTCTTGCTCTAAGGATAGCGGGGAGGATGACTGAAATGTTAAGGTGTCAGAGTGTACGTGAAGCAAGGGACTAAGGAAGAAACAACCTATTTAAATAGTTAGCACCTAGGGTCTAATCTTAAAATTTTAAGGAAGAGTATGTTTTAGGGAGAGTAAAGTAAGTTGTGTCTTAAATTTCCTGTGGTCCCACCCCAGATTTACAGAGATATTTGCAGAAGAAACTTGTTTACAAGCTTACATCATACTTCTCACACGGGAGAAGACTTAAAGCAAGCCAGCGACTTGCTGGAAAAGGACAGAGATCATAGTGAGCTGTCAGCTGAAACAGGGAGCTGGGTTTCCCAGAGGGCAGCTTTATCAGACTCTTTGTTCTGTTTCTTCAGCCTTATGGGAAAGGCTTGGAAGAAGTCAGACAGGTGAACTGCTGTGTTACAGTCTTGTGAAGGCCTCTAACCTGTATTGCATCACACACGGTTTGTACAACCTCTGGATCCAGATCTCTCACATACCTGCTGTGCATGGCCTGACAGAGCTGCAGCAGCACTGCCAGATATTTGGTGCTTGTCTGCACCAAATACCAAGCTTTAAACCTGACAGGGTGTTTCTGCTCAGGCTCATATTCAGGGCAGTTACTCATTTGTCTGCAGAGAGGCTGTGGATGCACAAGTTCCACCAGCTGCAGGACTGAGCTCAGTGTATCCAGCTATGTTTTGTCACTGGGGATTTTCCTGAGGCCAGAATATTGACTGTCTCTTAACGCTTGATGCCACAGGGCAACATCCAAAGACACCAAAGTAAACAGCTTTTACATGTCATGGGCTTTCAGCAGCTGTTTAGAATTTCCATGCTTTAGCCTCGAGGAAATTTGTCCTTGTAAAATTACTAACCATGCAGGCATCCCAATGGTGTCAATGAGCTTTCCCTCTCTGTGCATTGCTGAGCACGGTCTCGTGTTGTGTTCAGTGAACTTTGAGCTAGAAGCATGGAGTTATAAGAAAAACGTGATTTAGTTTTTCCTTTATGAATTACCAATTTACATCCATCTTTTGGTTTTTTCCATCTTAAAAAAAATGGTAAACAGGTTGACTTCTTCACCAAGATTGTGTGGAAGTACAGGATATATATATTTAGCGCCAGTCAATCTGCTGAGAATGAGTAGGAAACCCATCAGTTCCTGAGGCTGTAATAGATTTCCTCTGCACAACATGTCAGCAGCCTCATGGAGCTGAGGATATTCTGCCTGTGTACTTGAAATGTCAGGAATGCAGTGTTTATTTGCAGCAAAAAGGCTGAAAATCAGGGCCTAAAGTCTCTCACTCAGAGGGTACATGACTCTTCAACAAGCTGCTGGAGAAGTACAAACTGTGTAGCTGGTACTTAGTGACGATGAAGCATCACTGAAATCAAACTGCAGGCTGCAGCCACCCATGTGAGGTACAGTGTCTGGTCCACTGTCCTTCACCCTCTCTTTGGAGACACAGTCATTTTCCAAGGGCTTGGAACCACTTAGAGCAATTTTAGCAGGATTTGTTTTACCAATGTATATGGTGCTCATTGCAGAGCACTTTAAGCGTGTGTTGGAAAACACACATTTATCACCTTTTACATGAAGCCCCAAAACTGCAACTCTTGCAGAGAATTAGTGTCAAGACAATGTTTTAGTTAACAATGAGAGCTTACAAGTTCACTTATAAAAGCTTCAGGGGATCATATCGCAGTACACCAAAGCACCCTTCTAGGAGCTTTAGCAGTCGATAGTGGAAGCCAAAGGAACAGTAAATCAGCAGGATAAGCACACAGAGAACTTCTCCCAAACACTCTGTCTCAGTTTCCCACGATTTGCAGCTCAGAGATTTCCTGAACCTATGATGGTGTTTTATGTATTTAGTACCTCTGAATGCTTTCTTCTTCTACTAATTTGCTCAACAGTTTGCTCAACTGATGTAAATTTTTACAACCTGTGGAAAAGAATTTCACTAGTTTATGAAGCACAGATGAAAACTATATTAATGTGTTTGCAGCTGATGCTCACTAGTTCTTATGCTGGAAGAGATAGAAAACAGTTTTTCCCTACAACTCTACTTCTGTAAGACAAAACCTATGTGAGGAGCGAGCAAAGTATTGTCTATTCTCTGTATTATCTTATTCTTTGTGACACAAATAAAAGCAATGCAGAGAACTCTTTTGATGAAGACTTTTACACATCTGAAGGAGTATCTCCAAGTTTACTTGAAATTCCTTCAGCTAGCGAAGAAAAAACAAGTACATAGGGGACAGGGGAAAATGTCTTTCTTACCATTTCAGAAAATGCCCCAGACGGGAGCAGTGGGTGGCTCTGCCCCATTTGCAGCTCACAGCCACATAGATACGCTGTACTACATCCAATAAAGGTTGCAGTGGTTTTAGTTTCACAAGCAGTGTTAGCTGGAGGAAGGACTGAAGCTGTGCCTCTCCACTACTGCCAGCACTCACAGCTTTCTCTCCTGCAGCTGCCATGTCCCTTTTTGTAGCTGTGATGCTCAGCAAACTATGTCCTGGGAGTTGAGTTCAAAATAACCTGAGAAAACCAATCGAGCAACCAAATAACCCCACCCCAATTTGTTTTCAGTCATCTCTGTCCTTTGTTGGCACAAAAAACCCCACATAACATGGGGTAAGGGTTAAGCCTGGGAGTCCTACGGCAAATTCAGGGAGTTTCTTCTGGTGAAGAAACTGCCCAACTCTGACAATGTCAGAGTAAGTGTCAGAGAAATTCTGGTTTGAGCTATACTGAAAGCATATATACTGCAAGTACAGCTTGTGAAACGAGAGCTGCCTGAGATGTACCTTGCATTTTTTACCATGAGAGTTAAGCTGTGATGAACTTTAATATGCCCAAACCTAAGTATATGCTCTTAAAAAAGAAAAAGCATCATATAATGAAAAATAAAAAGCACTTCATCAGTTCAGATGAGAAATCTGTCACAGACGCTTCTGTGGCAAAGAGTTCTTCACCTTAGGCTAGTGAATTTTTGGAGTAACTGACGAACATGTTTATGACGTGGTGATTTGAATATACATATTTATGTGAATATATTGATTTGCTTGAAAGCTGTATAGTGGTTAGGAATTTTAATGATGTTTAGGAGTCAGAAGGGGGGAAAATTTTTTAAACATACAGCAATGATTTTCTACAGTCTACTCGTAAAACTGTTAATTGAAAGCAAAGGTTTAAGACTGAGGACGGATTTTGCAGCCTTTTCTTCAATGTCTAAGACATCTATCTCGTCATGCAAAGCCCAGTTTCAGCAGAATTATAAAGATTCCTCCTTACTTGATTTCAAAGCTGGCCCCATAACAGACTCAAAGAAACATAGCTATTAAGGGGCTCTACATGATACAATATTGATTTCTTTAATAGCTATATAATTATACTGAGAAGCAAATTGCTAATAAAACTTAATAATCCTCCTGAAAAATTAGCAACATTAGCCTGGGAGCAGGCTTGAAATGACTAAAGCCATTGTTCTGATAGCATTACCAAGCATATATTAATAGTTGTATTGCATTAGCCGCACACTCCCTGCTGTTTTAGTACTTAACTAAACTGAAATGCTAAATAGTTGTTGCCAGTTTAAGAAGTTTATCAGACAATATAAAGATGTCTTTGTGATTGTAATACAAAACTACACATAAGTGCACCAAAAAAGTTCTGCTGGTGAAGTTATCTCCTCAGAGCTCCATTTATGGATGTTACCCAGAGTTTAAAGAGAGCTTTTATACCCCTGAGTCTAACTGAGTAAGTAACTGATAAGATAGGCCTGGCTTTCCCTCTGTTCTGCTGGTTTATGGCGGTAAATGGTGCTCCTGTTTGCGCTGCATTTCAGTCATCCAGCCCCTGCCTTCTGCCTCTTATCCCTCCCCGCAGCCAGCCAGGAGCCAGCACAAACAGCCTGGGAACAGGGCGACGCTGCACGCGGGAGACAAGTCCAGCCCAACCCCTGGAAACCTTTCACCAGCCAAAAATAGCAGTGCTGAGAAGATGCCGGCAAAGTCGGGTCTTGACATTGACTGATGTTTGCCGATGCTGCGGTACATCCGTCACGCAAATCGGGTGACAAAACACGGTCCTCTGCTGACTGTCCCACACCCTCCTTCCTCCCGACGGAAGCCGGGTATCTTGTGGAGACCTGCTTCGGAATCATGCCAGACAGATGTCACCTTCTCACCAAGGGGCCCTATTCACGGGTTTGGGGACATGCAAACAGATTTTACAAGAATACTCTGACTCGAAAGGGAAAGACTGGGAGATAGCTGCCCTAAAATCCTAAATAACATGAAGAAAGTGGGTAGGGAAAACTTGATCAATGTACTGGGAAATGGCTTGGGCCATCAAGTGAAAATCTGCATGCAAACAGCTCTCGCTGCGGGATGTTGCAGATGTTAAGGGTTACACACGAGTTCAAAAAGTGGAAAATCCATCAAAGGATATTAAACATAAGGGTCCCTCACTGGTTCACACGCCTTGCCCAACTAATCAGCTCTTAAACCATAACCTGAACATGGTGAACAGAGAAATAAATGGAGCAAGTGTACAAGTGAAACCCTAGAAAATGTTAGGAACTGTCCTTCCTAGGAATAAAGGGGCCCTACTTCTGCATGAAATATGCACTGTAAAGCAGCCTCTACATAACTAGCAGCAAGCAGTGCTGGTCTTCCAATTCGACAGTGCAACCTGGAGGTCTCTGACAAGCAAAACCCCTTTGTTCTTCCTTGGTTCCTGGTGCTAAAGCACAACTCTCCAGTACAAGGACCTATGCATAATTGAAAAGGATACACACAATTATTAAACTTTCTTTCAGTCTTTGGCTCCTCTCCCCTGCTCCGTGCAATGCAGCACTGCCAAGTCTAGGCAGTGTCAGTCCCAAAACCAAGGCCACCTCTGCCTGCTGGCCCCCATCAGCTGCAGAGGTAACCAGGGTCCACAGAGCCAGGGTCTGGTACACTGGGAATAAGTGGTGGAAAACAACCTGCCAACTTCAGCCTCAAAAGATTCAAACAGACTTTGCTGTGTGTCCCACTATCATGGGGCCATCACTACAATGGGCGATGCTGGGCCAAGCAGAAGTCCAGGCTGCCGAACCCTCACTGGTACTGCTGCTTAGCTGGGCAGGATGAAAGCTACCTCACATCTCTCTACACTGAGTGGCAATCATGCTTCTGACTGTAGTGTGAAAACAGACAGAGAGAAATAAAACTAAACACTCTTTGTGAAACCGTTGCTAGTCATGCCACTTAGCGTGACTATATCGAAACAGAGAGCAGCATGGAGCTCAGGGAAACAGCTTTGTAGGATGGTGAACAGATTCAGCTCTCCTTGGAAAGATAACTGAACTTCATTTCATATATTCCACCTTATAAGGAAGTCTTTTTTTGACCAGGACTCAGGAAACCACATGGCACTGCCATTTTACCTGGCACCAGAGGCTGTCTGACATTACAGCTGGGTCTGGAAATTGAATACATTTCCCCCCTGCTCCACCCCAAAACTTACAGAGCAGCCATCATTCACCATAACATGTCATCCCAACAAGCTGCAAGGCAGAGATACTTCACATTTGAACCAACTGGTGGCAGCCAGTGAACAATGTCTAGGTAACCAGAACACCCTTCATCATGAATCTGATATGTTTAACAGCTAATTAAACCTGTGTAGGGATTAGGCTTTACATTGTACAGTTTTATGGCAACAAAACCTGAGCTTCCTAAGATTACATTGACCAGCTCCTTATCTCTGATGCTGAGATGTTTATCAGCACCATATGTTACAAGCCCCTGCTATGTTTCCCAATGACCTTCTGGGACTTAATCAGCCTGACTGTCAGGGGTTGAGGAGCTGAGGACATATATTACAACACAGAATGCAACACTCAGCCAGGCAGAATAAAAATACAGGGCTGAAGTCCAAAGAAAAGGTCTTTGTCGGTTAACTTCTGTCCCTAATAAATTTGTCAATTAGAAAGAACAAATGTTAACTTTGTTTTCCTTGCCCTTGCTGTTGCTTTGTGAGGTCCCATACTGCGAGGTAACACAGGGTGTGTACTCAAGTATCAGTGACGAGGGGAAACCTCAGATGATTCATGGTTTGGGAATGTTTCGCATAAAAATAGCAAATTCCAGCTTTATATCTGGAGGTTATCCATGCTACCCAGTTATGTTTTGCAGCCTTGGAACCATAAAAAGAGATGCCATTAAGAGGAAATTTTTGTCCCCAATGTCAGCAGCTCTGTGATTGTAGTGGTTTTAGTCACATGCTGCTTTTAGAATTAATAAGCACTCTGTCCCAAAAGTCTCCAGGCATGGTCTTTTGGGACGACCGCATTAGAAGACATGGAGTATTATCCTAACACTTCTATTCTCATGCGAAATGCACTTGTTTGCAATTGGAGATGCATTAATAAGAAAAGCTTAGGCAATGACTGGATTTGCCAAGACATTTCCATGCAAAGAATGAGATACATTTTACAGTGTCTTTTGCAGGGAGAAGGACCTACCTACCATGCTTGAACACCCCTGCATTCTTCAGGTGGGCTGTGTTTACACTGATAAGAGCTGACATGAGCCATCTCCAAGCCCTGAAACTGCCTATTTCTGGCATGGCTGTGCCTGATTCCCCACATCCTAACCCACCAGCAATTACAGTTCATTCTGGCAGTTCCTCTGAACAAGACAAGTCAATCCCATCACTGCTTCTCCTCACTCCAACCCAGCTGCTCACAGTGATATGTTTGGATACAAATCTCATAAGTGTCCCTTCTATCTGTAGCTCACTGGGCTCAGATCCAGGCTGAATTTCGTGGATAAGGATGCTGATCCAAATGTTGACACTTTGCTGCATGGCTGCAGGGTAGAGATAAAGCTGGGACCGGTTTGCAAGGCATTTGCAGATCTGTGCATTATATGTCTGTTGTTTCAATGAAAATATCCTTTTTGGAATTTAAAGCATCTCAAAGACAGATGTGGCACGACTAGGGTTCAGCTGAATGTGCTGTACTCAGAACACAACAAAAAGTCCAGGTGTTTTAAAGGATGTAATGGCCATGGTTCAAGAAAAGAATTTTGTCACTGGATGCCAAATATATGAACACATTTATAGAACCTTTGCTTGCTTCTGACGGTGAATATATGGTTTGGGTTGATTTTTTTTTTTAGAAACTAATTTCCTTTCCTAAAGCAGGTGTGTGCTAGTTGCCACATTTTCCAGGCATATTTAAAACTATTCAGATGCAGAAGAGAGTTTAATTGGCTGATTAGGATTGTAAGTGTGAACTTAGTAACTGACATGGCTTGAAATCTTGAAACTTCGTCAGTCTGCATTGTGGTGGGTGGCTGTTTTAGAGGTACCGTGAACACCCAGAGAAGCCTCTGACTGCGTGTATGTGGCACATATCGTGTGTTACACCAAGCTGGAGAGGAAAAAAGCTACAAAATGAGATGTCTAAGCTGAACATCCCAAACCTTGGGTAGTGCAGGTCTAGGGCAGATGGGTATCAATGACACATCTCCATCTCCACCTCTCTGTTAGGACTCTCCAACATGTGCCTCATCAAGGTTCTCTCAGTGTCAGTATTTTATGTCCATTGTGTAATAATATGCAGAAGAGCATTTTCATTAAAGATACTGAAAAATATTGCAGAGGGCGGATGTTAAAGGATGTAGCATTGTCTGTTCAGCATACTCTGATGGCTAGACTGGTGCCCGGGAAGCAAGACAAATGTCAAATATATACATGAAAACACAAGTTCTTTGTAGAGCCCCTTGCACAAAATCTAGGAAGTCTCTCCCTTTCTTTTCTATCTGACCTCCCTGCTCCTGATTTCCTAGCTGTAAAATGCTTTAGACGTAGGGGGAGCAATGGAGAAACACTTACAGCTTGATATCCCATAACCTTGTTTGGGGAATGCACACCATGTGTAGAAGGCATTAGTCCCATATTCAGCCTGAGAAGAATTCAGCAGTGAGATCTCTCACTTCCTAGACAAGTGTTCTCACTATGCAGTAGCCTGTCTCATTTCAAACTGCGACAAAGAGAAGCTGAATTAAAGTCTGCAATTTGTGGCTTAACTTCCCTTGCACTTTTTTTTAGCATAAGCTGTTATGTCCCTAGCAGTGGACAGCCTTGCCCTGAGAGCAAAGGCCTACACAGTGCAGAAGAGAAAGTTAAAAATTGGACAACAGAGTGTAAAGTACAGATCTAAAATAAAGGAAGTACAGATCTAAAATAAAGGAAGACTTCGCTGCACAAGAGCAGGGACAACATTCATTCTGTGAGAAGTGAGCTGGAAGAAACACAAGTGGGAAAAGATGAATAAGGCTTTAAGGGAAAATGCCACTCCCCAGGCAAAAGCCACAGTACAATTAGATCAACCATCCCCAACTGAACATAATAAAATCTTTCAGGGGAGATTCAGCTTGTACAAGCAGTCTCTTCCTCTGGCCATTTCTCTAAAAGTATTTATTGCCAACTGCTAAAAACAACTGAAGTTTCCTTTACTACACATGTTCATAGACTTGACACAAGTAGTACTTCAGAATCTTCCCTGTCAATAGAAAGGATATAACAAAACAAACCTACTTGTAGCCCCCCACTGTAAATTTCCAGTCCCTTTTAATGAAGTGAAAAGTTTTAGCTATTAAAAAATTTTGTGACCTTTGCAATGCTACAGAACACCGATACAAAATGTGAATAGTACAATATCTGTTATATAATATATATTTATATTTTAATATATTACATTTATTTCTACATAAAGAGGCTATAAATACTGTATATGCCTTATATTCATGGTTCCCAGCATTTGACATTATAGTAAGTACAAACAAAAAATACTTATAAAAATACAAAAAGAACTCAGTAGAAATAGCTTTACATTTTAAAATCTTGTAGTCCTCATTGTGTCTATCAATAGAGTTCTGGGACTACAAGAGCACAGGTAAGAAGTTGTCCAACAATCAGGCACAATTTCATCACTCGGAGAAGATCAGAGCTGCCATGAAACCAGCCACGGATTCCCAAGGCTACATAAACTGAGATCTCTGCCACTGCAAACAGACTTTGAGTTTTCAAAGTGAAAGAGTCAGACCTAAATCTGAGGGAGGGGGGATGAGATGAGAGGTAGGGAGCCCTTAGGATGCCCCACCAGAACCACAGAGCTTCCTGTGGTCCTAGGGTAAATGACATTGCCTTTTCTCCCTGCTGCAGGTGGTGATTTGGGGGGAGGGGAATATTTTCTGCAGCAGTTTCAGGCAGCTCAGAGGCAGGCATTTGATGTGAGTCAAGGCTGCTAGGGATGAAAGAGGAGCAGAGCCATCCTCAGAGGTCAGGCATGGCCCTGCCATTTGAGTCCCATCCCTTGGCTCAATTCTCTGCCTTCTCCCTACTAACCAACTTCACTGAGAAAATGCAGCTCATGAGGACTTGTACAGCAGCCTTTTTCCTCTGCCAAGGACAGAGACCATCACCCTCACCTATATTTAGCCCAGCCTATGTTTAGTCTCAGGCCATCAGTGAGTGCCAGAGCCTTGAGCTGGAGGTTCCTTTTTTTGTTTGTGAAGGTACAAGCAAGGAATAACTCTGAGAAACAAGAAGCCAGTGCCGTGCTGTTTCCTTCCTGGAGTCCAGCCACAAGGGGAAAAACAAACAAAAAAACCCCCACAAAAGCAGGGATGTGCCATTATTTCGTACAAGTAGAAACATTTAAGTTGAATGCCGTGATACTGCCTGCATCAGGCAGATGTTCCACATATCATCAGGGTCAGCTCCTGCCATGGGGTTGGCACAGCCCACACACCGCGGCTGGGGCTTTGCACCCTCACCACCAGCGTCTCTTGAGGAAAGAACCCCAGCCTGGCACGGCGCAGTTTTGCTGCCAGATGCTTCTGCATCATCTTCAGGAAAAATAAATGTCTTTTCTTAGTCCCATGGATGCCATCTTTCAATACATCAAACCTGAATACCACCAGCCCAGGCAACGAAGGCACATCCCAGGGGGAGCTGGAGCTGCCAGCTTCACCCTAGAGTGGCGCGGGGCTCTCGTAGGGGAGCCCATGAGCGCGGCAGAGCGGGGGCGAAGCCTCCTGGGCACACAAGAGTTCAGTTTCCTCGCTGGAGTAGACGGTGGTGTCCATGTCATCCGAGTGGTATCCCGACTGGTACCCGCTCGTCTGGTTGGAGGCTTCGGACATGACGGATTCGTTACTCTTGCTGGGCACCAGTGTGCTGCAAAAAACAACCAGAAACAGGGCTGAGAGAGCTGTGGAGAGAGCTGTCTTCTGGAGGGCAGGTGGGCGACTCCAAATGGCAGCTGTTTTCCATCACAACAACAACCAAAGCAAGAGGCTGTACTTAAACCTGGCTTCAAGCCTTTTTAAACATGCATTTGATTATAAGGTGAGACCTTTTCAGATGCCCTAACTTCACTAATGCATGAAAAAGATGTTTAATTTTATGACAATACAAGGAGTTAGACTGCGACTGCAGATGAAATGAAGAGAAAGCTTTTAGAGGCTTTACTTCAGCTGTGGTGCAATTGTAACTGCAGTATATCTTCATCTGCACTGAAGTTGTTCTAGAAAAAAATAATTCCTGAGAAGCTCTCAGAGAGCATACGTGAGGTTTCAGCTCCATGAATGCCACTGTGCTTCCTGTGAACTGCACAATGAAACCCCTGTACAATGCTCTGAAAATACACCAGGGTACATCCTGAAAACTTGAGTGTCAGCTATTAAAAAAAAAAAAAAGAAAAAGCAAGCAAAAAACCAAGAGCTGTACATCACTTCAGACAGGTCCTCGTGCTCAGTTGTGTGCACCAGCTCAGTACCTACGAGGACTGATTGATGCTGTTGCAGCTGATAAATACAAGTCCTTTCTGGGTGCTGACAGAGGCTTCCAAAAGCTGAATTACCTCTCCTCTCCTAATACCAAAATGCAGATGACCAGGCATACTAGGCACAATTTTGCTTTCTGTTTTTGAAAATACTTTAAGAAAAGATTTTGTCTTCCAAACAATTTTACAAACCAATAAGTCTTCTGACATACTGCAGGTAAAAGGTCATATTCAATCCTATGAGCCTTACCTAAAGGGTATTTTCACTTGTTTTTCATTCTCTTCCAACGCCTTCAGCTCTTCAGATGCAAGAACCATCCCACTATCTGTCTGGTTTTCCTGCAAAGGTGTTGGAAATGCATTAAATGGAAAATGATTAAAAACACCAAAAAAAAAGTATAATAGAAGGAAGTATGTATAAATAGACAAACTCACCTCTTGAACAACTTTTACAGTGGTTACCAATGGGACATCTTCAAATGTTTTCACACTCACAGGGCGGCTTTTTCTCTTGCTACCTTGTCGGTACTGACTGCAAAGAAAACAAAACAATAAAATTTTGTGTCCACTATCCACAACTTGGCTGCAAACAGCACAATGATATCAGAATCCTTTTATCTCTCTTCAGAGAAGTTAATCCTTTTGTCAAAACATGTTATGCAACCTACAAAATATCTATTTATTGAAAGGGATGAACAGCCTAGAAAGTGGTGTATTTCTGACCTTCTGCTCCTGACAATATTGATCTCTGAGCAAATTCTAAGAAATGACTTTGAGAAAACAGCTTCTTTCCTCAGTTACACTGGAGGGCTTCACTTCCTGCAAGCTTTGCTTAGAAGTATAATAAACAGAGAAGCCTGGAGCACAGACATGTGTCTCTTCCTTTGGACTGCACTTCTGAGACCCCTGGCTGGACCTAGGACAACAACAGCAGACTCAGCACACTGCTGCCCTTCAGCCGTAGGGATCGGGACAGGGAGTGCTAAATCTCTCTTGAAGGCTCTTCTCCAGAAGAAGCTCTCTGGTTCAGGATGATATCCATAAAAAATATTGGACAAAAAAATAAAATTGACTTTCATGGAGATACGAATACAGCAAACAAAACAGCACCCTCAGCTTTCTGCCTAAGTGAATACGGAACGAAATGGATGGTGTCCCAGTTAAACAGGGCAAATTTATGTTCTTAACAGCTAATGAAGGAAAAGCCATGGGGGTGGTAGAGTAAGCTGTATCCACTCGAAGTGCAAAGCTAGGGACAATTAAGAGTATCATTCACCCCATTTCCCAGCTTTGAGTCTAGCTATGCTGAATCCTGCTTATCTCCAACAGACATTTATTTAAACTGGTGGGGATTTTACAAGTTCCTTGTGTAGTCTGCTCAGGTGCTCAATCACACTTTAGAATGTTTTCCAAATATTAAACCCAAGTATTTGCTGCAAATAAAATTTTTCCTAATGCTGGGGACACAGAACAATTATTTAACACCCTCTTTGGAGCAAATTTTCGTATACTGAAAACTGATACTATGTTCCCTCTCTATTTTCTCTTCCCAAACTTAACAAAACCAGTTCTTTCAAGCTCTCTGCACTGGCCATGTCTTCTGCTCCTCTGCAGTGGTACCTAACCTATTTCCCATCCAACACTACCAGGACCAAAACCATCAAATGGACAATCTAGTCCACTCACCCTCCTGGACAACCTGATCTTGTATGACTAGAAGTTCATTCCACAACTTGCCTTCTAAGTTTGGAAGCTCCCTCTGTGCTTCCATTTAAATGCCCCTCCAGGCAGAGAGCTGCATGGCCAGCACCACAGTTTTCCAGGGTGGTGAGGACTGAGAAGCCCAGCCTCTTGATCTGAATGACCTCCCAAGTATGGGAGACCTGCCTCTGCCCAGCCCAGACAAGAGCCAGCCTACAAGGGCTACAGTGAACGAGATCCTCCTGCTTAAACAAACTTCTGTGCAAACAGGACTAGAAACAGTGTGCAGGCAGAGAGAGGCCACGCATGGAGTCTGACTCCTGCTCGGTGGCAGTGACAGCTCAGCTGATGTCCTCAGAGTATTTCCTGACCTTTGTTTGCATTTTGTATTAGATTGTCCCATTAAAAAAAGGCCCAAAATGTTCTACAGGAAATCAAAATGCATCTTCTCTGCTATCCTCCAGGTCAATTATTCTCTCTAAAAATGAAACTTCGATTACTTTGACTTGATTTGTTCTTGATTACTTTGACTTGATTTGTTCTTGACAAATCCATGCTGGCCATTTTTAGTTGTTTTCCTGTAGGCATTTACCATTATTTATCTGAACATTTATTCCACGATTGTTCCTAGAATTCAAATTAGACTGATTTCAGAATTACACTTTTTCTGTTCTTTCTAAGAGTAGGCATTATCTTTACACTTTACACTAACTCTTCTATGCCTCACCTGACTGTTTTTAACAACAAACTTTCAAGGTTCAGAAATTGCTTATCTATTTACTAAGCAAAATATGGCAGACGCTAGGAGGTCCTGCTGATTTTAATTTACATCAGCAATCTAAAAATTCTTTAATACTCTCCATGTCTTCCCTGCGCTTGTTATCCTCCTCCAGCTTTGATTTAGAGATTATATTTATCAGCCTTTCCTCATAGTTAGTACTTTTGTGAAGATTGAAAAAGACATCTCTGAACAAATCAATCTTTTCCACTGCCTGTATAGCAAGATCCATGCCTACAAAATTGTTTTCAGCTACCAGAACATAAGAATAAAGCCCCTAAACATGACTTAACCTCCTCACTTTGCCTCTCCTAGCATGGCTTGCACAAGTGCTTTCACAACCCTATAAGATGAGAAAAAAGAGATTCAAAGTCTCCTTCAAACGTTGACAGAGTGCTTTTACTTCTGTTCATAACAGGAAATGGAGACCAGGAAAAGCCATATAGGAAGTATTAAGAGTGGAAAATAAGTGTAATATTTTCAGTGTTAAATCATGCTTTTTTGTCTTTTAAACATGCATAGTTTGAACTGTCCCACTACTAAAACACGGGGTTGACAGTTCAGCTGCAGGATCATAAGTTCACCTGAAGTGTGAAATGCATTGTGCCTATGTAGTATTTTCTAGGACCACATAGAAATGTTCTCCTGCTGTACCCCAAATCATTGGGAACTCTGTCTGTGGTGAGTATGACACATGCAGCGACAGAGAGAGGGCTTTGCTTCATGGAAACCACATGAAACCTGACAACAGAGTCTGCCTCCACCCTGATGGTTGCATCCATCTCTTTCTATCCTCCTTCTTCTGAGACTGCATTGAGCAACTCAGAGCTCCCAGCATCTCAGTGGCTGCGCTGGATGAGAAAATGCCTTTCTCCCTTACATCCCATGCCAGAGGTCCTCAACGGGTCCAACAAAAGCCCCTGAAGTGCATGAGTACGAACTCCTTACTGGAAAGTCACCTCTGCCATGGTACCCAACAGCATCTATCATTGTGGATGCCCTAGGAGCCCAGCAGAAGCAAGCAGTGGACAAAAACCAGTGACAACACTATTTATGTCACGTTCCTCTTGGCTATCAATACATGACCTATTTTCCAGTGTTTCACTGTAGGAGGAGAAATGCCAGGAGATTATTAATGATAGTTCTATCATCATTAATATTCTTGGCAGCTGCAACACAAGAACACTGTGAACACAACTGAATTGGACCAGTAAAACCTTCTATGTGTTCTGGTTCTTCAAAAACAAATAACAGATATTTTCACGTTTTTTGCTTTTTTTGTTTGTTTGTTTTTGAATGAGAATACCAAATCTTGAAAGGGTAGCATTAAAGATAAATAAGAAAATCACTAATTGGGGAGGTATGAAACTAGCCTTTGCCTATAAAAGCTTTACAAATTCCTTCTTATCCCTATGGAGAAGGTTAAATATGGACCAGGCAGCTGAAGTCTCTTCCTTTCTTTTTCCCTTCCCCCAGCATGAACAAAACCTTCCCAGAGGCCCCAGTAGGATGTCCACCATATAAAATACCTAATTCCTGCTGTGTTGTCATAATGGAATTTAGGATCACAGACTTCCTCTTCCTCCCTACAGGAAGCAGGTGAAGTTGGGAGAGAGAGACCCGAATCCTCTTCCATATTCAGTGATACCGACAAAGGAAGGACAATGTAGTCTTTACCATCCTGTAGAATGCAGTGAAAAAATACAAAAATTAAATAGGCTACAGAGACACAAAGACATAAACAGATACATGCACGTACATCGAGAATGCATCAGCCCAACAGCATGGGTGTTTTATTAAACTGTGAACAGTACACCACCTTTGCAGGAGCAGCTACATTAAAAGAAGGAAGCTTAATAAGAACCACTTCCAAGTAGTTTTGAATTTAAAAAAACCAGATTTTTATATGATATACTGTAACATAATGTATAAACTGGAATTTTTATTGATGTCTTTGAAAAAATAAAAGTAGATTTTAGTACTGTTTGAATCCCAATGCCACAAAGAAAATGAACCTGATGGTTTAGAAGGGCAGTGTAATTTGCATCATCACTGATAGGTTAGAAAGGGAGAGTTTGTCTAATAGGGGAGCACACAGCCAAATCCATCCTCCTTCATTCGGTGGGCTCACATCCATTGCCCTGGCTTGTCCACTTCCGTAGTAACTGAAGAGGAAGCCACAAGATGGAGAGCTTGAAAGGGAGGCCCATGTACCTACCTGGTTGCAGCGGGCTCTTTTACTGCAATGCCTGCACACAGGTCATGCCTCAATACATTAATTTGCATGGAGCTGCTCACAGGCAATGAAGTCCTTGCATCCTTGTTTTCCAGGACAGCCATTAAAAGCATTGCAGCCCACACCCTCACATACACCAAGATAACCATCTTTGGCACAGTAAGATGAACAGGAGCTACCTGCTGGAATGCATCTGCAGCATGCAGAGAAATCAGCAACAGAGCAGGGAACTGAGCCTGTGCCAACAACTCCCCAGCAAAGACAGCAGTAGTGTCATGGGAAGGCTTACTGGCAGGGAGGAGTGGCTTTTGACTACCACAACACAACCTCCGGGATCTTTACACCGCAAGTCACTCTCTGCTAGTCAGAGACCCAACTCGTGGTCAGTAACAGGAGTGGAAGAAGAAGCCCAGGCTCCCTGACAGCTCCAGCAGACAGTACCCAACTATGGAATGCTGTGGTGGCTGGCAGAACAGGACAGATTCAGCCGGTGGCTTTAGCAACCAGAGAATACAGGTCACGTACCTGACGGACATTGGCTTGCAGTAAATTCCCCAGGTGCTCCACCAGCTCTGAAAAAGTTGGTCTCTGCTTAGGATCTCCATGCCAGCAATCCAACATTGTTTGGTACCTAGAACAACAAAACCAATTAAAATACCAGCATAAACAAAATAGCACCTATTGCTTGCTCCTGCACCTGCTAGGAGTGTGGGGTAAACGTGGGCAGCTGGAAGAACAGTTTCTCACATTTCTGGTGTTGTATAGTCTGGTGCTCTCATTCTCGTTCCTTCTTTCAGTCTTCTGCAAAATTCCTCATCAATTTTCACTCCAGGGTACGGTGATGCGCCTAAAATGAAAGCAACAGTAATTTTAATGCATTAGACTCTTAAATTTCGGGATTAATTTTCAAGCAAATAACTTGCTATGGTTTGTGTTAATAAGACAATTCGGTATATTTGGATGTGTAAACAATTCATATTTATGATGGAAACAGCAACTGATTGAGTAAATGAGGCACATCATCACATACTGAAATTGCATGAAGAAGCATTTCAAGCCTATATTCCTACATTTGCATTTTAAAGAAAATTTGAGTATTTTATTTTGATGGAGAAAATACATAGGAATTTTTCAAGAGGTGAAAAGAAAATGCTACAGAGGATCCAAGAACACTTTGACTGTTTTCTTCAGACTCTTTTGTTCAGAGACGGTTCAGTAAAATTAAAGTGACTCACCTAACGAAAATATTTCCCACAGCAGAACTCCAAAGGACCATACATCACTCTGAATGGTATATACTCTATCAAAAATGGTTTCTGGTGCCATCCATTTTAGGGGTAGTCTGGCCTAAAAGCATTTTCATAAACAAAATGGTATTACAGTTTAGCAAAACACTGAGTTTCCACAAATCTCTTTAATGGAAAAAAAGAAAAAAGAAGTCCTGATTTCATATAAATTCTCTGTCAAACAGAATATCTGAAACTTACATCTCCTTTCCTGACGTAATCTGGGTCTTTGTAGATGTCTCGAGCCAAGCCAAAATCACAGATTTTGACCACGTTATTGTCTGACAAGAGGATATTACGAGCAGCCAGGTCCCTGTGGATGCACTGCAAAGAGAAGTAAACAACTTCATATGCTGCCTGTTGTCACAGCTCTGTCCACAGGGCTGATCTCTTTCACATATGTGCTCTCCTACCCTTAAAGGCCAGATAATTCTTAAAACCTTTTAAGAAAAAGAAAGCTCAGCATCAACAGTTGCTGATTTTAAGTGGTTTTTTGATGGTCACAACTGATTTGGCTCAGGGAGACTTGTGTTCCCAAGTCCAAACATACATCTGTTTATCCACTGTGCAGAGAGGGCCTTTGAAGTTAGCTAATTAATTATCGTAAGAAGCTGACACAAAACAGGTTCAGATCTGAATACCTTTAGATTTACTTCGGTTCACTCAAATCTGTGTACTCCACTATTTCTCGAAAAACACCACACTAAAATGCTGACTTGATTCCAACACAAACTAATCTTTACTACAGAGAAAGAACTCCACATCTCTACCTATGCAGAACAACAGCTTAGTTAACAACCCGAACACTTCAAAACTCAAGCCTCAATAGCCTGAAGTAAAAAAATCACGCTCTGAAAGTGGCTACAGATTTGCTTCTAGTATGGACCGAAACTGCAGATTCTGGAAGCAGGTATTTTTACATACGCACATCAATCAGGACGTATGAAAGGCAGACAAAAGCACGTTTTTAGAAGATGACTCTGAAGTCTGCTCTCGAACACCTAGCCTGCACTCTAGAGCAGTGTTGTATTTCCTGCTTCTATTCTCTTTTCCCATTTCTAAGTATTTTTTGTTTCTATACAGGTGCAGGCAATTCCTCACTCTTGCTGGAATTGTCGTCCTTTGAAATATGTGCTCTACATATTTAGGCTCAAACGACAGAAAAATACCTCTAGAAGGCCAAAATGCAAGTTAGGCGCTGTTGACTGCCAGGGTGTCTTCCGCAAGAGATTCTCCAAGGAGTCATCCATGAAGTTTCATAGCAGCGTATCATCTCTCCTCACATTGCCCTTCCAATCCCAGTGCACGAGGTACAAGCAACCTCCTCAGAGCAAAATCCTTTACTCTCGTTTAGCTCCTGTTACCAGGGATTTGTCCCTAATTCCTTTAACTGTCCTTATAAGTCAGCTCCCCTCCTCCAACCACTTAACCATCCTTCTGTGAAGTGGTGGCCCATAAACCTTACACAGATCACTAACATTTGTGTCAATAAATGCACAGGCTGTTTCACTCTGTAGCATTAATGATTTGGGTATGTCTTAGAGCAAAAAGAAAATGTTGCGGATGACTGCTAGTCCAAAGATGAACATGCTGTTTCCTTCTATAGACCTACAGCATTACTTCCTACAGTCAAATAAATAACATGCCACTCTTCCTGAGAGGTTCCTTACTTTGCGTGAAGCCAAGAACTCCATTCCCCTTGCCACCTGGAAGCTATAACAGATGAGGTCCTCCATGGTCAAAGGGTTCTTGCAAAGGTCTTCAGGACCAGCTGCAAAGAATCAGATGACAGTCAAACATGCCCTTTGTCACTGATTTCACCAATAACTGCTGTTACGTAAAAGTCCATCTGAACCTTATGCCACACTGGACTGGAAGAGCAAATCAAGCACTTTTTTTGGCTGTATAATTATCACTAACAACCCATTTTACATCAAACTAGTCTTGTGCAAAATAAACTTTGAGACGATGGGTTATATCCTAGGCCTCCTTGCTTATTTCCAGAGTTCCCACCAGAGGAAAGATTTGCAAAACAATCCCAAAAGAAAAACAACCAAAACCCAGCTCACAAGTTCCTAGGACAGTAAAGTTTTCTGTGGTTTCAGTTGAACTTAGAAACCAAGGAGAGGGAGGCCCCACCTAGTCTTTATGAGGAAAGAATATGCCATAGGGAGGAAGACTTCAATTTGGCAAAAAGCCCTGCTAATTTAGTGTAGAAGGACCCTAACCCTCATCCTTTAGTGACCTGGAGGAATAATGTACTCAAATATCCAAAGATACCTAAGCATTTAGTTCCTGCTGAAATAAACAACTCTGTGACTTTGTTCAGCTCTTGATTTTAAGCAGACATCTACCAAGAACTACAGCACTGGTGGCTAAAACCTTAACCTAAGGGCTGCTTCAGGTCTACATACTTCTTGTAACATCCCAGCTCAGAGGGCGAATGTTTACACCAGGGAGTACTGGAAAGGGACCATGATGGTGTGGAAATGCATATGTGACATCGCCTATTAGATTGCACTGAAACTGCAAGATCATTCTCCCTGCTCACATACTGATGTTTTTCTTTGCATTAAATGATTTTTAGTAGTAGTTGAGGTACAAGCAGTAGAGCTATGGCTTTCTGTTGCTGTTTTCCCCATGGATGAGTAGAGAAACGACACAAAGTCCAGGCTCAGGGATCATGGACACGCTTTAATGAACTCTCAGAAGGCTTTTATATGTCAGTTTGCAAAGTGTATTGAGTGGCATAAGGTAATTGGTTTTTTGCCATCCACCCCTTGAGGGGATTGGTCAAGTTCTAAGACACCCATCTCTGAATGTTTTTCTAGTTAGAACCATAACAATTCTGCAAAACAACTGGCAGCTGCAAGAAGTTTACAAAGCTGTAACATTGTTTTGAGTTACTTGCATGGGAAAGGCAGAACTCTTACAAAAATGCTGCAGAGAGCTGAAGAAATTCTCTGCTAGAGCTTTTTCAGCGTCCATAGCCTTCCTCCCAACTAGTCTGATCCCAACCCTAGGTGAAATCAGCAGCCTCTGAAATGGCAGCACTGAGCATTTTGTGCTGCGTCTGCCAAAGGAGGACATGGCAAATGCATCAGTGAAACCACTGCAGAGGATATGTGCATCCTGGGGAGGCTTTGAATGAGTGGATAATTCAGGCTTCCTGTTCCTGACAGACCACCTGGGCTGAGGGAAGGCAAAGCAAGCTCTCTGCTAATAAGCAGTGATGCAAATAGCATTTCACAGTATTTAACTTCTGGGTAAACACTAAGGAAATTCAGTTAGCATCCTGGTGCATCCTTCTCTGCACTGCTTTCAGAGTTTGTGCTCTGCAATTTTACCTGAAGATATTGGGGCATTAAATACACACATCTCCAAAAGGCTTCACACTAAAAACAGACCCTTTTCAGACAGGACATTATCTGGGATCGGGCTGAGGGGTTTGGGATGCTGATCTAGATAATCCATAGCTCAGGAACTTCGGTCATCCAGAGAACAGCCTGCACACAGCTTTGGGGAAGCTTCGGAAATCACACAGTCCCCAATGTCCCTCATCAGCCCCACCAATGACACATGTTCCTACACCAGGAGAAAACATATCCTACCATCCTCCTCTTCCACGTCACTCAGGGACCGCTCCTCCACAAAGCCAGAGCTTGCTGAGCTCTGGCTGCTCGTGATGCTGTCCAACCGTCGCTTCAGCTCAGAAGAGACATCACCAACGTAGTTCTCTTTCCCCTGCCGAAATCTGGCACATTTGGTCTAGAAATATGAGGGGAGGGTGAGAAAAATCAGAAGCCAGAAGCTTCTACTGGCGAGGCAGTGATGCTCCCTATGGTCTGTGCCAAGGTCACCAGGGAAGGCAGGGAGAGCAACCCAGTGAAGGCGTGATCAGCTGCTCTGCTCCGAGCCAGCACTGGTTGGGGCACCAGGCTGGTGCACAGACAGTACCAGCAAAACCCAACCCATGGCCATGCAGGTTCACCAGCTGGAGCACCCTCTGCCACTCCACAGCACAGCTTTTGCCTGCTTTCACAACCTCCCAGCCAAACCCCAGCAACATCTCCACATGCTGGGGGCTAAATGCACACTGAGGAGCTGGTGTCCTCAGCCCCCGGTGCCCCCCACCTGTGAAACACACATGGATGGATGCTGCCAAACCCTCTCATACACTCCAGCCTCTCTGTACTTCTATGGCTTTACCTCCTGCTGCTGCAAAGGCCCTCCTGCTAAACCTCTACCTTGGCCAAAACCCTAACAGCCATCAAAATATGACTTATTTCCTTCTTCCCCTAAGCCACTGCATGCCTCTAGGGAGGAATCCAGCCCCACAGGCATCTTTCAAAACATTTTCATTTTCTCCATTGCTTTGGTTTGGTGATTTTTTTCCCTGGCAGGGCTGTTTTTTAACATTGCCAAATCCCATTCCCGCCGCTTGTGTAAGCAAGGGTCAGCACCTTCATGAAACCCTGTCTCTTCCTTCAAGGCCTCTCAGATATTTGTTTATCTTTTTACCTCACAAGAAGATGCAGTGAGCTGCCTTTGCCAATATAAAATAGTAAACAATGTCTCCAAGGATAAAGAAAAATAACCCCCTGGAGAACCAACAAGCAGGGGGAAGAAGCTCTGATCTAAACACAGCAGCTGCAGAAGGACTCAAGTCTACCAACATGGCAGAGCACAGCACAGAGGCCTCCCTCTTAGCTGTGGGTGGAAAAGGGTGGGGTCCCCAGGGTGACCCTGAGTGCTGGGTACACACAGCCAAGTTCTTCAGACAGCAATCTGACCCTCAGAGGGCATGGATCCTCCAGATGGATCCTCTAAAGAAATAAGACTCCTCTCAGAGGTGCCCAGAAATGAGTTTGAAAATGCCGGTCTCCATCCTCCCCCTTCTTTCAAATCAGGGTGCAGAGGGAGTGCTGTGATGGAGCTCCTTTTTGCAAAGGACTCGGAAGGTGAAAAGTTGAATGTAAACTCATGAGCCACATCAATTATACAAAACTATTAACAGCAAAAGAAATGTATAGCCTCGTTCAGCAATGAGCCAAGGGGACAGCAGAACAGATAATCACATGATAGCAGATACCTATGGACATCTGATGGATATGTACACTAAGCAAGGAGTGCAGTTATTTAAGGTGGTCTGGAGCTTAACTAAGAAAGGAAAAAATTCAGGCTGATAATCAGAAAAAACTTCCTGAAAGATACGGCCAAGTGTAGAACAGTCTGCCAAAGGAAATAGTGGAAGCCCAGTTCCTTTGCACATTTTAAGCTAACAATAACAAAACAGCTACATTGCAGGGGCCAGGGGAAAGACTTGATGACCTCTGATGTCTTTGCCATCTCTCATTCCCATGAGAAATACACTAAGACATTCAGCGTCCCCAGGGATTGCTGCTTCAGTCTGCACTAGAAAAAGAAACATTGTGTGTGGAAAAAAACCCACCAAACCAAACATTCTACTGTCAACCTTGACTCCTTACCTTGTAGGGGACAAATTCACTCCTCTTGCTCCGCAGGTAAGCTGACAGATTTCCGAACTTGCAATATTCCACAATCACCATGAGTGGGCCTGTACAACACATAAAGCAATTCATTAGACCATTAATATCCCAGTTTATCTCACAGCATAACTCCCAGCCAGAAACACATAGAGTTCAAAGAGTATTCCGATAGCCAAAGGTTTTTAAAAATATCAGTAATAAAAAAAAAAAAAATCTAATCAAAACACTGAAATTATTCATTTTTCTGCTGTTTTAGGGAAGAAAACAAAGGACATAATCACAGGCTTAATTTCATATGCCAAAAAGTATAGTGGTGTGCTTATATTTGAAGTGCCAATAACAGTCCAAGTTAATTGACATTGTAAGGATGCAACATAAATATTTGAATGAACTTCAGTGCAATTAACCTCTGCAATAAAATACACACATCATTATCCATGCATTGTTCTACAGGCAGTTAAAGTACTAAAAATTTAAAACCGGAATCTTGGTTTCAGACATAGATGCTTTAATGTACAATCTAAATGTGGTATTTCATGTTCAAATTTACTTCATATAGGCATATGCTATGGTGATAAATTTCCATCCTAGGCTCCACATACTGGCCATCTCTATTTTATTATGGAATAAACAAGGAAATAAATATTTATGGATTATGTTTCCTTCAACTACTGACTTTTGTCATGGAACTTTACAAATTAAATTTTCATCCCATGGTAAGCCAACAAGTTAGCTTCCCTGAAAAATTATTACTGAGTTACTTTACACTGAATTTCTTCCAAATTAGTTTGTAGTACTGGATTTGCTAAACAAAACATCTGTCCCTGATTATAAAGTGAAATAGGTTCATCCACCCAGAGCTGGACTCCAAATTGCAATCTCCCCTCCTACACACACACAGAGGCACCAACAGCCCATCCAAAGACAGAGAGGGGAAGTCCCAGCTTACAGTCGTGCTGTAGCTGGTGACAAGAGTAAGAGTAACTTTTTAAATCTGATATTAGACTCAGCTCTGAAGTCTGTTACACGTGGGCTGTCCACTATAACGGTAGATCTCAAGTACAGAAAAGCAAAGTGAGAGAACAACTAAGGGATGGAGCTGCATGGCCCTTATTCCACCTTTATTCCACCTCTGGCCTGCTCACTCTTATCAGATGATTTTTTTAAGAAAGAACTACTCTTTCCAATCCTCAATTTTGAATTGCAATTGCCTATGCAGCACAAATGGAAGAAACAGGGTTTTCATTAGCACCTCCTCACCCACTAAGAAGTTACTCACCTCCTGGCTTTGTGCAGGCTCCGAGTAAATTGACAACATTGAGATGATGGCCAATGTGAATGAGTATCTTCAGCTCTGACATAAGTGCTCTGTGCTCACTATGGGTTGCCCCTTCTGCAGAGGTAAAGCAACACAGGTCAGGAGCATCACAGACAGACAGGTTTTTCCCTCCTCTCCATTCTCTTCTGGTATTTATCCAGCCCATCATGTGAGGAGCCTTGTTGGCTGGTAGGCCGTGTCAGCTATGCCAGTACAGCACGCGGTGGAATGCAGCTCCCAGCTGCTGGCAGCCCCATTTCGCTGCCCTATTACATCTTCTTTAGGAACAATGTGTCTGGGAACCACACATTTCAACTTTCCTGTGGCAAATGTGAAGCAGTATAATATGATTTAAAGAGAGGAGAAAGCTATTCCAAATTACAACTCAGTTTGGAGCGTGCCTAAGCCATTGTCTTGGGACTTGCAGAAAGCTTCCCACAAGGATGCATAAGGCAAAAATGGACACATGCAAATTGATTGCAGGAGCAACTTTATGTTCTGAACCTAAGTGGAATTATAAAGCAGTGGCTAGGAAACCACAGCTACATTGCTCCAGTTATCAGTGAGGGAAAGGCACGTACTTTCTCTAATCATTGCTTCATCATAACAGCTGTTAAACTAAACTTTTACAACAATGGATACAATAGTTATAGTGCTGACAAATATCCCTATATTGTATATTCAAGTTTTAGTCATTATTTTTACCTTTAAGCATTTTGACTGCCACTGTTTTACAGGTAGCAGTTTTGTCAATCCCAAATGCATCTGCTTCTATGACCTGGCCAAAAGCTCCACGTCCAAGAGGTTTACCTTGAAGTGAGAACACAAACATATTCGCTTGGCACAGCAGGCAAAAGTTGTAGAATAAAAAGTAACTCCAAAATGAGCTCATGAAGCAGAAATTAACAGAGGACCTGAAATGTAGACAGGATGCACCACATCCTATGGGAACACAGAGCCCACCTAGGGATCATGCAGCAGAGCAGTCCCATGGCGAGCCAGCACCCGAAACACCCTCCAGCACAGTGCTGGCTGCAGTAACACTAAATGGCTTATGCAATGAAAACTCACCTAGCTTTAGCCGGTCTCTGGGAAACTCCCACTTGCTGGCATCATATGGGAGCCTCTCACAGTGCTCGTCTATAGGGACTTCATCAGGATCCATGATGATTGACAAGTAGCCAGTCTTCATGTCCCCTCCGTTGGCCTGGAAAATGGTATTAGTTGCAGTTGCACAGTTTTTTGCTGGCAATGTGCAGGCAAAATGCCATTTTCTCACTTTAGAGTATTTCATTAGTTCCCAGAAATGCCAGGCTACCATTTCCCTACATCATGTCATCATGAGTGTGATCATTGTTAATTACTTGCACTTTTCTTTTCTCGCTCTTTTTGTTTTTTTAATAAACAGAACCAGATGAAACATTTTTCTCTTGCAAGGGCCCGTTCAATTAAAAACAAATTTCTGCGCTCCTGGTTCCAGGCAAGAATGTTATGGCATGGAGAGAAAAAATGTGTCTGTTGATTTAAGAACAATGGAAAGAAGCAACACAAAAGGCCTCAAGTCAGCTCTCATTTGTCATGCAAGACCAGTGCTGATAGGACAGTATGAGAATTTTTTCATTACCCGCTTAACGGTCCGGAGGATGATTACAAGAAGCAACCAGAAGAACATGGCAATCACTGCAGTGCCAACGAGGATAATGAGCTCCAGATTTGTTTTCTCTTCAGCGCCTGGGAAGAAATAAATGAATATTTGAGTGATAGTTGGAAGCATATTTGTTTTGTTCATTCATTAAAGTAAAGAATGGAGCTCCTTGTTCTGAAGGTTCGTTTTAAAAGTGCAACATAGAACAAGGAAAGGAAAGCTAAACAAAACAAAAAGCTTGGGGGGTTATGTTGGAATATTACAGTTCCATGTTGCTTTACACACCATCCAATTTCTCAGCATCAACTTTGTTCCAAGGACAATGTCTGGACCTTTGGCAAATATAAAAAAAGTAAAATTCACATTTTGGAAAGAAGTAATTGTTTTAGAATACCAAAAACTAATTACTCTTTCTTTAGAAACCAAAAAACCACCCCCATCATATAGAAAATAAAGAGCTGTGAGAATGACCTAGGGAACAATCTCTCTCTTGTCTCTTGACATCATTCATCTGGGGCATGAAAAATGTGGGTCTACAAGAACACATGATAATAAGATCTTATTTACAATGTTCCTTTTCCTGTAAAATAGTGGCCAGCAGAAACCACTTGAACATCTTTTAGTGCACGGAGGCAGCTCTCTTCTTCAGCTCCTGCTTGCCACATCATGCTCCTGTATTTCACCCTTTGCACCATAGAGATTTTCCTACACAGTAGCACACTCCATTGCATGACCCCCATGAGCTGCACTATAAATTTCTTGGAGTGAAACAGTATGTCTTACACAGATTTCAAATCTCTTGCCCAACATCTAAATATTAAAGGGACCTGTAATAGAATAGGTCATGATATTGCTTTAATTACCTTAATGGAACAGATCAGACAACCACTTTGACTGTAAAGACTGTAAAGACAGAGGTTTGTGAAGGGTTCAGTGACTAAAGTATGCAAATGTACTAATACCAAGAGCAAGGAGCTTTTTGTTTGAAGCTTCTTGTTGCAACTCTTAGTGGAAAGTCCATCATGGTCCCAGCTGCCCACATTGCAGACCTCTTGCTAGGATTTATTGTTTGTCATTGCAACTTGTATTTTGGTGTGCCACAATAGGACTGGAACAAGTGAGAGATGGGTCTCACAAATGCTGCTTTCAGAGTATGGTGGAACAAAGCTGGAGTCCCCTAACTCAAAATCACTACCTGTTTCAATGAAATGGGACAGCAATCACAACAGACTGCAAAAACTCTTCACTGCATTTTTCTTAGATGCTGTGAGAACTACGACATCATAACTTAAAAAGGTACAACATCCTATGCTAAAAAACATAGTATGACAGTTATGTTATCTAGACAATAGAGATGCCCCAGGATATCTGCACACTTACATAGCTCTGTCATATGGGTTTGCATGTAATATAGATTGGCAGAGTTTTCTTTGCAAACACAAGTAAGATAGATGCAGTTTTTGTTTAAAAGCTCTAAACAGCATAGTGGAGAAGAAAGCATCAACCTCAATGGCTGGTTTATGACAGCTATGACAGCACCCAATTTGAGCTTGTTAGGAATGGTCAGGACTTTTCACAAATTTCACAGCGTATTTTCACATCTCCCATCAGGATACCCAGTAGATTTTCCTTCTAGTCATTCTAAAGATTTTATGCACAACCTGGAAAGAAGCTAACACCAACCTTCCACTGAAAAAAAAGCCACTGCTTTACTGCATCCGAGGACATTGCATGCAAGGCAGGTGTATAGCCCTCCATCTTCTTTCCTCACTCGACGGATGGTTAGTGTTTTGTTCCCATCTTTCAAAACAATACCTGGAAAAAAAATATGATTCTTAATTTTGCTATTTTTATGCCACTTTTTGTTAAGAATTCAAAATGAAACTTTCATGGTGAAAATCAGCAGTCAGTCCCATGAAAGAAAGCCTTTTAATGATAATAGCAAGAGAGCAATACTCACCTGAATCTTCCACAAGGGTCTCGTTATTTTTAAACCACATGATGCTTGGAGGAGGAATGCCATTCACTGCACATGACACTTCTATAGTTTCACCAACGTTTGTTGTTTGATTTTCCAGATTTCCCACAAGTGTGGGTGCTATGGGCTCTGTTGGTTTGAAAATACAGTAAAATTACTGATTATTAATAAAAAGATCAATTAGTAGCCATTCACGTCCCAGTAACAAAGTCTCAAATCCTTTTATTACACCAAGAGCCACAGCATTCATGTTAAGATCATAGTTCAACTTCCACATGACATGAAAAGATTAATATAACCAAGAAAATTTCAACAGTATTGACATAACTTGCTTTAGCTGATTTAATTTGTAACTGCTCAGGCTGCTGAGGGAAGAGGGAATACTTAAGAAATTGCTTCCCTCACATTTCTATGTCCAGGGTCCTTATGAGAGGTTTGACACTGTTGGTCCATTAAACATCCATTCAAGATAGGCCATGAACATGCATTAAGTATTTTCCTGAATCTGCCTGATCAACCTAGACATCCAGGTCCCAAAGCAAAGTCATCACTATTTGCGTGAAATCTGACTGATTATCAGCTTGCATTGCTTGTGCCTGAATACCAGTATCACTTATGGCAGTTTTAAATTATAGGCACTGCTTCAGACTCGAGAGTCAGCCACACAAAGCAACAGCATTAATGCTAAGAATACACACGTGCATATACAGCTACAGAGAAAAATATGTTCTGAAAAGTAAAATTGAGAAGTTACTGAGCTAAACACATTACTTCAGCAGAAGCCAAACACATCTCCTTGCACAGTACAGTGGCTCAGTCAGTGTTTCCTCACTGGTATTAATGAAACAGTCCCTGCTGCCTGGACAAGCCCCAGAAGTGTGTGTTACAACAACTGGTTTAAATCTATTTAACTGAGTGCACCATTAACCAGACACATGCAAAGCCTGAACACACCAAAAACTGCCACAACTGCAATTATTTTCACACACAACCACTCATTTTGCTTCAGAGTAAGAGATCGGTACCTTGAACAGTAAGGTGCTTCACCAGGCAGTGCTGTGTTTTAGCCTTTTTGTCCTGAGCAATGCAAACATAGTCCCCTCCATCTTGGAGGGAGATGTTACGAAGGATGAGCTCCAAGGTGACGTTTTCACCATTGGTATTTGAAACTGTCTCATTCAGCTTCTGGAGAGCATTGAGGTTCTTGCAAACAGGCATGGGCAGCCCTCCAAAGGGAGTCTGCGACACGTGAGCACTGAGTTTGTACCATGATAGCTTCTCAAAGGTGAACTTGTCTGCTGTGCATCGCAACGACATGTTATCCTTCTCTGTCAGTTGATTCTGAGGCTGGAGATTAATTTCAAGACCCCCTGCAAGTTAAAAAAGTAAAAGAAATTCCTATTTGATTCTGCATTTTGTGGGAACATTAACTTGAAAAAGTAATTTTGGAAATACAGATTTTGTCATCCTATCTGGTAGCAAATAAGGAAAAGAAACACTGAAAAAGATCAATCAAATCAATCAGTCAGTCAACTAATCAATTATCTAAGGAGTATAATCTCATTAAAAGCAATACATTTCAAATGGATCAAATGAAGGACTGTGTAATGAATACAGTTACTTTTCCCGTAGAAACTTACAGCAACCTAAGATGATTCTCAGCACTATCTTACAGTTCATTTTTAAATTTGGATTAAAATAAAATTTTGGCATGTGAATATGGGGACTGATTGTTAAGGAGACAGAAGCTCTTTGCCACTGGTTTTGAAAATTTTAGTCTAAGCTCTTACAGTATGTCTTCATTCATTTTGTGACATTACCATAATTTCTCTGTAGCTCTTTTAAGTGACTGCAAAAGCTTAAAAGTAGTCACTCTTGGGACAACAGTGCCCATCTTGCATCACTTTCACTGGCCCGCCACTCCACTGATACTAGCAGAATTAATCACTTGGCTGAAATTAGTGGCAACTTTAAAGGCTGCCTAAAGAAAACCTTAGGTAAACCTAAAATCCGAAAGAATTAAAGGATTGCCTAAAGGATGGGAATCAGATAACAGCACTGAAGTGCCTTTCATTAGCAAACAGACAAAATAACATTAATTCAACATTGCTGTCCTTGGCAGGGTGCACTTACTGGTCACATGGAAGGAGATCACTCTCTCACTTGACCCAGCCCTGTTCGTAGCCATACATCTGTACAAAGCAGACACATTGGCTGCTTGAATCACGAGGGTGCTCACAGTCTACGAAAGAACAATCAAGCAATTTCATACAACATCAGTGCTAAAGTAACACCCAACCACCTCAACAGCTCAGCAAAGGGCTCTGCAGATACCTGCACAACCAAAAATCCCTCCAAAGCACAAGTCCATGGCACGGCAGAAGCACAGTCCCCTTCTGAAGTTTACATTTTTGTCCTCAAGTGTGTAACAACCAGGTAAAAGGAAATGGGAAGAAGCAGAAGGTGGACTTTGGTATATGTGTTAAAAAATGTTGCACCCACAATTTTTTCTCCTTTTCAGTCTCTCAAGCTTCTATTACAGTTAATTGGCAAGATTAACTCATCTAACTTCAGACCACTAGAAGGTAGTTACTGAAATCTAAGTCAGTTATATTCCTCAATGGAAACTCTCTTCGGATCAGTGCTCAAAGGACCTGAAAGTGTGTATCTCTGCCTCTTGGCTTCAGCAGGAGCTTGCCCGGCTAGCTGAGCATAGATCCCCGAGTTTAACAATAGGTGAAAAGAGTCTCCTCTCTAGTGATGTATTTCCAGACATGTGGACTGCTGAACAGGGTTAATCATCCCCAGCCAAGAGAAAAGAAAATCTGCTCACCTTTGTTTTCCCAGCAATAGTAACGACCCGGTGCTTAATTTCAACCTGATTCCCACCCTTTCTCTCTGAGATCACTTTCCATTTCTTGCATGCATATGGGTTGGCTCCTGAGCGGACCTTCCTGAAATGTAAGTAGAGACATATGCATTAGATAAGAGGAATATTTGCCCTTCAAGAGAGTGATTTTGGGTTCTCCTTATAATATGCAGATATCTGTAAGTCAGATGCATCACTGGCCACAGCTTGCATCTGTGAGGGAAGCGCATGCTTCTGGAAATATTTCTATTAAATTTCACCCTATAACATCCTGAGACCTTCAGGCTCTTTAAAGTAAAGGACCCCCAAGCCTAAAGGTGAATTTCCTAATTAATCTGCCTGTGTCAGCTCAGTCGGGATGGTTGGAGGAAAGCAGCTATTCTGGGAACAAACCTCCATTCATAAATGGATGATTCAAGTTGATTTAGTTCAAAGGAAGACAGAGAGACATAGAAATTGCTGAACTCCCTACAAGAATTTCTTGAGGACAGTAGCTATTGTGTAGGAAGCAACCAGGCACCAAAGGAAGAAACTAGTGGAATCATTTTAAAAACAACAACAGGAAAGAAGAATGCTTTTTTTTTTGTCCCTGGCCTTTTTTTTTTTTAAAGGAAATCTGGGCTTATGGCAGGCCCAGATAAGGGAAGCTGCGTGAATCTCAGTCAGGCACTCTCTCTATCATTCCCCAACATCAATCAGTGCACTTCCTCTGAGATACACTTTCACACAGATAAAGAGCACCATCACACTCAGCACTTGAGCACAAGAAAAAAAAACACCACAAGGAAGCGTAATTAGCATAAACAGCAAATTTCCTCTGTTTGGGATGGAGTTTTGGGCCTGCAGCCCACAGGGGGATCTGAGGGAAGGGCATGCAAACAGCTGCATTTGAAACCCCGCGCAAGTCGAGATGCCTTCAGGAGAGCATGACAGCAACATGCCAGCACTGCTGGATCCTCTCTGCGGGTGGCCCTCGCCTCTGCCAACAACAACGACCTTGGCAGAGCCAGCCTGCAGCTATCTGCAAATTAAGTACAACAATCTTTTCTTCACTGGCCATTGGGTTTGCACTCAGTAATGAGCCTGGATGAGGGAGGCACCAAACAAACCCCAACCCAACACAAACATCCCTTAAGAGCTACATAAGCTGCAGAAGATAGCAAGGACGTGGCACTCACTGGGGGCTGAAAGTGCACTCCTCCTCCAGCTGCCAGTGCCAGAGCACGGTGGTGGGCGGTGGGACGGCGTAGACGGTGCAGGTGAGCGCTTGTGTCGAGCCGTACTTGTAGGAGTCCACGGGGGCCATGAGCGCATTCTCACCGATCTGGGGGGGCACTGCAGGAGAGAGCAGCAGGTCACACCTCCTGCTGAAGGCTCCCCAGCGGGCACGCATTAGACCCAGGGTGACCAATTCACACCGAGTCCGAGTGCAACACAGAGCATCTCCAAGGACACGTGGGGAAGCAGTGAACCTGCCCAACACTTTGAGGATCGGGATACTTAGGATCTCCTATACAATCCACCTTCAATACTCCATGGTTTCAAATGCAGTTCCTGGACTCCCACCACCATTCCCAGCCATTAAATGCACATTATTCCCCAGGCCTGATCCCACTGCACGTAGCTTCACTGCCCTTTTCAAGACCTGCTGTCTTCAAAGCACAGGCTGTTTCCTGGGGAGCAGAAAGGAGGAGGTAGGGGAGGAGGAGGATGAGGGTTGTAGAGGGCAGGGCAGAAGAGGAGGGATAGCCTGTGTGGGGCAGGAAGGATGGGTGAGGTGGGACAGGGCCAGGATGGAGCAGGGTGGAGGAGGACTCCAGCAGCACAGCCAGCAAGAAGGGCAGGAAAAGAGCAGGACACAGAGGCAAAGAATAATATACAGAAAAACAAAACAAAACAAAACAACCCACCCCACACAAAGTATCATCACAACATCAACACCCAGAGTCTGCAGCCTCTTGACTGACACATCCTAGAGACAGGAGAGACAGGTCACCTCTGCCCTCCCAGGGCTGAGGTTCAAGGGCTGTTCTTCCTCAGTACTTAAATCTTCATAGCTATGGGATGAATTGAGCCTAAGGATGGTAATATACCACGTCCACACATGAAAGAAAGGCACCTCTGATATCCCACTTACCATTCACCAGCAGGGTAAATGTATGTCTTTTCTGCATCTTGTTGATGGGATTTGTAAGGACAACTGTGTAATTCCCTGCGTCCTTTTCAGTTGCTTCAGTGATCACTAATGCGTAGCCAAGTTTAATTGTATGATTTGCATTGATGGCTTTTCCATTTTTATACCTGAAGAAAATACAGAGCACTTTGAATATTTAATGATTTTCTTTAACTAAGAAAATCTCACTTTTTCGAACACATTACATCCCAGTTCTTACCATTTAGCCTCCGGTGGAGGATATCCTTTAAACTTAACAGGAATTTTGACTGTGTCACCTAGCCTTGTCTCAACGACATTCTCCATTTTCTCCAGATGAATAAAAGGACTTTCTGGGGGGAAAAAGAAAAGGCATTAAATTAAATGGTCCTTCCTCGTGAACCAAAGCAAAACTGCTTACCATTTGGGTTAGCACCTAAGAAGATGACAAATAGAAGTTTGTGATAGGGCTGTGGGTCATTGGTAAAGCACAGCTGGCTCCAAACTGGGCTCTGGAGAGATGTCATCAGGAAAACCTAGTCCTTTCCTTCACACAGAGGAACAGACCAGTTCCCTCACCGAGGAGCTCTGGAGAGCAAAGACTCAGCTCCCAGGATAGTGTGCCAACTGTCAGATCTGTATACACATATACATATCATAAAACTCTCCCAATATACTCATTCCAGGAAATTAAGACTGTTCAAAATTACAGTGTGATAAAGTTATATACTCTCAGACTATTCTCAAGTATGTATCTGAACCACTGCAGTCACAGAGTACTTTGAAATTATTTACATTACTTGTTATAAGTTATAAACTTGCATTCAGAAACAAGACAGTGATTAGCCTTTTGACTGAATTAGCTTTTTGACTAAGATTTAGGATGGTTTAGACTTAGTACCTGGTATATTCAGTATAGCACATGATCTCATTTTGGCTCCTGAAGAGCAGAACAGAAAGACCCCAGCAGAAAATTCAGTACATCTTGAATCACTATGCCCACAATAAGTTTGAAAAGTCTTTGTTTCTTTTTAAAACTTCCATTAATATTCTGGCCCCTGATATCAGACCTCAGGAAAACCAGTATCCTTCAAAATATAAACCTCTTTGTCTGACTCGGTGATTAAAAATGAGCCATTCTCATGCTGGTAATATTTTTCTATAAGTAAGTTAGTGGAGCTGGGGCTGTGCCCAAGAGGGGGTTGAGAAAAGGGTGTAGGATGTGGCCTCGTACTTATCTATTCACTTAGCCAAAGCTGTTTCCCTTGCATCATTTCCGTATGACCAAAACTCCATTTGATTCATCTATTCATAACGCAAAAGCTGAAAGTTTTATTTTCTTAGCTTCATTCATGCTGACCCAGACTCTTGTGTCACAGAGCCACCAAGATCTAGCCTAAGTTCACCAAGAGTGCGAACAGGCAGCCCTTACACAAAGCCATCTACACAAATTGAGTTTTACAGTATCTTAAGGAGGTCAGTGCAGAAGAGGATCAAGGCTTACATCAGTTTATTCTACTGCCCACTTTCTGGTGGGCTTCTACAGCTTTCAGTAACATACAGCATCCTTTAAAATCTTATTATTAACTAAGGTTGTGGTATAAAAATAATCCCACACTAGTTGCAAGAGAAATACTGTAGCTGCAGTTTGGTTCATTTCTGTCATTTGATTCATCATCGAGATGCCTTCTGCATGCCAGTAATTAATCCCAAATCTGAAACAACCAACAAAACTGAAGCAGAAAATGTCATACCATGGATAACGAAGTAACTGCTGTTTTTCATGTTCATACGACCACTGGATGCTGCACAAGTATATCGACCCTTGTCACTTAAGGACACACTGTCAATGGTAAGAGTGCTCACAAACTTCTTTATTTCTCCTGCAGTGGTTTTTACATCCCTAATAGTGGCACGTTTTTCCTGTAATAGACAAAAGACAGAGATGTTTGGAAATGTCATTGTTATTCCTTCTGTCACCTTTTGCACACTTGTATATACCAGAAATTTAATAGTGTATTATCATCTTCTTTCTCAATGTTTTAAAGGGGGAAGTGACATTATACCTAGATCAAATTGTGTTGTGATGAAGGCACCCGTAAGTTAGCACGACTTTACCTTGATGGAAGGGTAGTCCCACTTAAAATCGATTCCCACATTCAGCTCTGTCCTTACAGTGCAATTGAGAACAAGTTTTTCTCCTACTGCCAGCTCTACTTCGTCGTGCGGGTTCATTGTCAGGTCATAAATTCGGTACCCTAGAGGAAGATAAAGGCACACACAAAACATGGGGATAAGAAGAGTTTTCTTTATGGCACTCAGCACCAAATTTCTCAGGTGAATGCACCAAAACTCCTACCAAAACCCCAGCTACAAAAAAGCCCCTTGATACCCCAGTGCAGCACGATAATGGGTGTACAAAGGAGCCTGGAGAGAAGTGATGTGCCTGCCCCGAGCACTTTCCAGCTGAGCCCCGTGTCAGACTGTGACATGGCAGGATGTGTGCACTTGATCAGAGCCCCTCCAGCAGTGGGAGCAAGCAAGAGGCAGCGACTCACACAGTTCCTCTGCCCTAGACACCTTCTTCTTATCCTTATGAGACCTAAAACTAAAGGAGATACATACCCATTTCCAGCAGTAAGCAAGAACTTTATAGAGAATAACAGTGGGGCATTAGCGAAATTATCCAAAGTTTACTTCATGCAGTAAAAAAACTCAGAATATTCTGAATGTAGAAATTCTACAGATGTTCTGAAATTCCTCCAAATCAGAGTAAGGACTTGTGAATCTGGTGGAAAAGTAAAAGCCTTCCGCACAGAGTAAAGAGGGGAGGGCTGCTATGCCATCCTGACAAGACAGGAGGCACCTGCCTTGGTGCCATTTAAATGGTCACTGTGTCCTCAGCTGAAGGAGAAAAAGCTGCTGAGTTTCAGCTGAGGCTTAAGCCTCCACAGAATTATCACATTATTTCTGGGGTTTGACGAACAACTGACAAAATATACCAGGAAAGCATAAAACCCTGTGAGAGTCAAAATACAGGTCTTTAGGGAGACAAGACAACCCAGCTCGTAGTGCAACCTTCAGATCCACCCTTCCCTTGGTACTCCCTTAGAGCAATTTCTTTTCATCTGCTGCTGGTGGATGCTTGCCTCTCATTTCCTTCAACTATGACTTGCATTGTGGATAAGTGATTTTAGGAAAAAGGTTTGCATTGTCAGAAAAAAAAAGTTAAAATCCCTGGCATCTATGTAAAACACTAAAAATAGAAGCACTTATCCCAACGACCAACCAGAAAGAAAACAATACATTGCATTTAAAAGAAAACTGATATAAATCTCAACATCCATTTTGCATTAGCTGTATTGTCAGTATTGAATAACCTAGTGTCCAACCAAATGTAATTGGTTCAGTATGCTGTAGAAAGCAAAAGAACATTGGTTACAGAGAAATGAAAAACTTTGGCTTACCTACAACTGCAACTATGTATATCACAGACTGGTAGCTTTCATCATCTATTTTAGCTTCACAGAAGACCATGCCCGCATAGTTGATCAAATGACTGGGTATAGTGAAGCCTCTTTTATTATTCCACGAAATGGATTTACCATCAGGAACAAATATCTTTTCTGGATATTTCTGTTTGAAATATGGATAAAATACATAGTCAGATTTCAAAAATCAAACAACCCTGAATTGTCACCTCCAGCATTTTCCACAACTGCAGGGCCCCCATTTTAACACGCTTTGAGAGTGCAGTGCCATAGACGAATTCAGGTACAGCACTCACCTTGTAATCACAGCCTATAAAACTCACAAGGATGGAAAGAAATTTTTAAGAAATGTATTTATACTTCAAGCAACATACTTATGCCACAGTGATTTCAACTAACTCTGGAAAAAATAACAGGCTTTTTCCTTACCGCATGTAGAGATACATTGAGATTTGATACGGTTCCAAGGCACGGCACTACCACAGTTTTATTCTTAGTGATGTATACAATGCCAAGCTGATCACTAACTGAAGTCACAAATGGCGATCTGTAATCTAGAATAATATTCAATTGATAAATGGGTATTATTTGTCACATGATTATGGAGAAAACTTTTCCAGTTTTCTTCTTTCCCTATTATTTCACAAATCAGTTTTATTATTTTCTATGTCATAAAGCACTGAAAAAATGAGACTAAATAGGGGAGGTACATGTTTTTATAGACACCCCACCCCCCAGATTTAGAGTATCATTATTCTCAAAACAGTTATCAGCAGCAGAGTGCACTTTGGAGAATGGCTTCCTGCTACAGCAGTCCTTTTGCCAACAAAAAACTGATTTACCCTAGCGTGACTTTCCTTGGATAAGTTTTACAGGAAATATCAGTTAAAAGTTGTGACATGTTACACTGGCTGCCTTGATGGAAGCATCCTTTTCAAAGTCAGACCAAAAAACCAAAAAATAGGTCCATGATATTATAAAACAAGCTAACTCATGTACATGATTACATCTCATTTCTCCAAATGGTAACTATAAGTTAATGATAAAAAGGAAACAGGATGCATGTGGAAATGAGGGTGAAGCCATCAGTGCAGAAAGGCAGATGCCTCAATGAATGCACTTATTGAAGCTGAGCATACAACTGGAGGTTTTGCAGTGTCTGCGACACTCAGCTGCGCTGCTGCCAACACAACTGACAGCCCGAGTCTGAAAGCTCTTACAGCCTAAATAGATTTTACCACCACAGCCAGCAAATGTATGGAAGTTTATGGTTTGGGCGGTTTCTCCGGGTTTTTTTAATGGTATCAGTACAAATTATACATGGGATCGGATCTGTAATTTTTAACAAATCTACAGTCTCTGTAATCCTCTCTCATATGAAACTCCTGCTGAGGTCAGTAATAGCTCTGCATTTATGAGGACAGCTTCAGAGCTCAGCAGAGATATGTATGCTAAACTCTGGGTGGAGAACAGCAGACCACAGTACTGCATACGGCAGATAAGTTCAGAGTTATAGGTACGAAAGCTTTTGTGTTGATGGCAACCAGCATACCTGAATTTAATTACTCAACATGAAAACAAGAAAAAATTTTCATAGCATCAAAAATTCTAGGATTAATAAATTTCAGCATCAAAACTGTTTTGACACTTGATACCCCTTTTTTCTCCTGATGCTAGGGAAAGAGACACCTGAGAGCTGTGTAAGCACTTACCTTGAACATAAACATAAATGGTTGTAGCTGCCTGGTTGTCCCTGTAAAGGCACTTGTAGTCCCCTGTGTCATTGCCGATGACTTTGCTCAGAGTAAGTGTCTTGCAGTAGGGGCCATCACTGCAGTCTGTCACGGAGACACGCTTCTCAGCACTGCTCTGCTTGCTCGGCCACGACCACTCCAGTGGTCTCTGACCGCTGGGAAAGCAAACGTTGGAGGAGCATACACTTGTGATACATGCCAGCACTGATGCCCTGGTGGTGAACCCCAGCCCCACCAGTCTCTGTGGCTATGGAGAGGGGTGGGCTTCACCCCGTCACACAGAGAGAGCGTCAAACCATGTAGGACAAATTCACATACACACCCTATTGTTAACAGCTACAAGGAAGCTACTTGAGATTTACATTCTGCTGAATCTAAGCAACAAAGCACCCAAAAGAGAATGTTGAGATTATGGCTCACCAGCAGGATCCACAAGGACCCAGCTGACACTTCCTCCTCCCAGCCACCCTACACTCCCCAGCTCTCTCTTGCTGCAACCCTCCCACATAATTTCTAAAACTTGTCAGGGGAAAATGAGGCAGAAGGCACAAAGGGAGTGGGGAGAAAACAGTAGTAATGACAAGAGAAAGGTCACATCACCTGTGAAACACACTACATAAATTACCAATCATCAAAATCATGCTGAACAGATTTGATCTTACCTGCAACTAATATTTAGTGTGTTGTTTGCCGTTATTGTGAGGACATCTTTTTGGATGCTAAGGGTTGGCTGATCCAGAGAAATAAATAAACCTGCAAAAACATGTATGAAACCCATCAAATCAACCCAATATACAAAGTAAATGCTACTCAATCAGAAAAGTATCATATACAGGAATATGCAGCATGTTTTAAGTGGACACTTTCACATCACCTACTTAGCAGTGAAGGGTAAATAACGATTTTTCATGCATCCCAAAAAGTTCAAAAACTCTGTCATAACAGGAAGCAAAGGCAGATGGTCAGGAGCTAGCTGCAGAGCATTACAATTCAGCCAGCCAGGGTGGAGTTCCTGTTTTCTTGCGTTGCCAACTTCAAGGTCTAACAAGAGGATGTGGGACATTGAAACGAAGTGAACCTTCATTTCATGATCTCATTCCCTTGGGGATTACTGGCTTTTCTTATAATAAATTGAATATACTTCTTTGAGACTACTGGTCAATGAATTATGTGAAGAAACTATTTTATCGTTTGTCACAAATTTGAGATCCTATGAATTTATTTTATCCCACGATTTTCTAAGGTTATCTCTCTCCTCCTAAGCAGTTAGGCAAAACTCTATTACTACTGAACTATTGGCAGAACGGCTTCCATTGCACCCACCCGGAGACACTGACGCTTGTGAGGGCTGTGATCTGGGTGGCAGTGCTTGCTCTGAAGCACCAGCCCAGCTTGTGCAACATTTGGGAGTACCATAGGGACAGTTTTTCAGTCCGCCCTAGCTGCTGCCATCACCTTCAGGTATCCCGCCTCCTCGGGCCGAGCCGCAGCCCCGATCGTGACAGCTCGGCCGGCTTCAACGGGCAGCAAGAAAGCGTGGCCAGACCGGGACATTCCCTATTTCGCCAGCATTTCCCCGTGCTTTAATCACTAGCATTCCGAGCAGGTCCTTCGCTGATGACAGGTTTCCCGCGTTTGGCTCCAGGGACATTTTGCTCTCGGAAACGACAGCTGATGCTGGAGCCAAGCGAGAAGGACACGATGCCAAGGCAGGCAGCCCTCTCCGACGGGCCAGCACCAGCCAGCCGGACAGGAGAGGCCAAGACGACAGCATAGGAGGGGTCAGCAAGCCCGTGTCCCGTCGCACCCGGCGGCTCGCACTGTCTCATCCGCTCAAGCAGCCCCGACAAACCCATAGAAAAGCCGCACCCGCGCCCTTCGCGGCACCCGGGCATCTCCGCGCCCCCTCTCCTCGGGGTCCCGCGGGGCTGCCGGACCCCGCGGCTCCCCGACACACCGGACCAGGGGCACGCGGGGCTCCCCGAGGGCTTACCGGGAGCCAGGCACAGCAGGACCGCCAGCAGCCGCGCCGCGCCGAGCTCCATCCCGCGGCCGCCGGGGCTGCGGGGCGCGAAGCGAGCCCTCTGCCCGACGGCAGCCGCGCCGCGTCCAGCCGAGCCGAGTCAAGCCGAGCCGAACGGAGCCGAGCCGAGCCGAGCCGAGCCGAGCCGAGCCGAGCCGAGCCGAGCCGAGCCGAGCCGCTCCGCACGCCCCGCAGCGCCCGGCGGGATGCGGGACCCCGGCGAGCGGCGCCGCCCCTCTTGTGCCCGGGGAGGGGCCCGGGGCCGAGCCCCCGCCCACCCCAGCACGGGTCCCGCCCTCTGTCCCGGCCCCGGAGCCCCCGGCGCATCCCGTCGGGATGCTCCGCTTCGGGTGAGCACTGGGAGCTCTCTCTCCTCCCTGCTCGGTGGCAGGAGGGCCTCAGCAGTAAAATTCAGAGTCTTCTGGCGCTTCATCGTGCTTTTATGGGGTTTCTGAAAATCCCCTCAACAGGGAAGATCCCAAAGGCCAGCCATATGAGGTCCTGCCAGTGAGACACAGCCATGTTCCTGCTGGCAGCGGCTGTACCCCCGGGTTGAAGTGTCTGGCAGCATCAGTGCTGAGTTCACACCATGGAGTCCCCCAGCCGTGTAGCACGTACCCAACCACCCTGACTGGCCACATCACCGCCAATGGGATCCAACAAGTGCCTGCCAGAGCCACCCTTCCCACCCATCAGCATTCGCATCCTGCTCTCTGTGGGATGCTCCGCACGGCAGTAGCCATTGCCCTCTCACACCAAACGCTGGAATTTTTTCACAAAAACAAACCCCCCAACTGGAACTATACCTATTAATCAAAATTATTAACTAGTAGCTGTTAAAGAGAAGTTTGTGAGGCAGTCCTTTGGGAAAAATAAACACATGGTTTATTAATGTGTTATCCATGCACATAATATAAAGCCTCTGGGGGAGATAGATAGATCAGCAAAGAGAGGTATGTAGTTAAACAGGTAGATAATCAGGTACATAGAAACACACAGCTGTATACATAACTATGCATGCATATACATATATGTACCTCTACATGCTACCTTTTCCTCTTTCCCTGCAAATCTGCATGGGAGCTTGTCCACAAATGACTAAGTTAATGAAGCAGTGATTTTATTTTGCATGCAATGCAATTCCAGCTGTTTTACTATACTGGGGAAAGAGTGTAATTTCCTTTGAAATTACACCCCTGTTGCTCACAGAAAGATATAGGGAATGGGAGAAGCCAAAGTTTTCCTAGAGATCAAATAAAATCCGTGAAAAGTCAAATAAGACTCATGTGATTCAAGTGGCAGCAAGTCAGCACCATGCAAATAAAACCTGTACTTGCTATTCTTATGAGCTCTTAAACCAGAGTATTGGCAGCCCTCATTAATACCCCCACCTCCATCATACTGCAGGTCAGGTCATTGGTATTGCTGAGTGATTTGGGGAGCTCTGGCAGTGAGTTCAACTACTGACCTTGCTGAAACTAGGCTGCATGTAAGGTTTCTGTGCTAGTGACAGATACTTAGTGAAAACCAAAGGTACCTACTGCTAAAAAAAGCCACTTTTGGTAACTTTATTTGTGGTGATGCTGGTTTTGTTGGGTTTCACTATAAAGAGAAAAAAATTGGTAAGGGTTGGATGACCTGCAAGAAGTGTTTGCCTCAGAAGCAGTTTAAGTAGTCAACAAAGAAAATGAACTTATAGGAGTAAGTTAAAAACTATTTATGTGAAATTGTTACAGGATCCGTAGAACACAGTAAAATCACTGGTAGCTCACTTTAATGCTTTCTGCATTCCTATGCAAGCTTCCAAAATGCAGCTGTAGAAAATACACCCTATATTGATTTTAACAAGTAACTTTTCTAGAATGTAGTCAGATGATGTGCAGCTACAGCTTACTGCAATACCACTTGGGCTCTGTTTTCATGCACAGTCATTGCTATTAAATGAGGGGTTTGGAGGGGGGTGGCTGCTTTCATTGTTGAAAATTCTTGTGGTGCATGAGCTTTATGGAAACAAATACCCACTGTTTGCCCTAAGCATATCTAAGCCAAGATAGATGAATGCTAGCCCTCTACAGGCCCTTTGGCATTTGCCATGTCCCCTGCCTCCTTCTCCCCTGCAGCATCCTGAGGAAGGGAAGTAAAGAGAGGGGCTGACCCTTCAAACACACAAACCTGGTGAGTGCACACATTGAACTGAGCAGCTGGCAGCCAGGATCCTACACTTTGTGACTGTAGTGCATCCACAGGGAACTGCACATTTCAAAAGCACAAAGTGTTTTTATCTCCCTGAGTGATCTCAATGAGATCTCAATTTTTACACAGTGCTTCCTAAATGGGACACGATCCTTCAGCACTTTACCTGTCTGTCAGTATAATCTTGGTAACTAGAATAATGCTGTAGGACCTGCTGCTTCACTGTATGAAGTGCCATCCCTGTAGTGCCAGGGACATTTGTGGTACCAATGAGAACAAGAAGGCAACTTCTTTGAATGGAGCCCTAACCCCATAAACATTTAAGCACAAAAATAACTTTACTCTGAAGAGTCATTCAACAGATGCAGGACTTTTTATCTGATTCAAATTATTTATGTGGTGTTGGTGAGACTAATCCTCCAGGAAGATCAAATAAAAACTAGAGCCAAGTATCATTGAAAATGGTAAATGTTAGGGGAAAGTGGGAACTGGAAAAGATGTGAGGTGACTTTACCAACACATGATGTATGATGTCATATGTACTTTGCTAAACTGATTTTTCTATTCTGAGCTTCAGTGGGACTTTTGCAAGTGGATTTTCACTGGAAGATGCCATGGGGAACCTCTGAGAGAAGAATCAGCCGGAGCACAGAAGAAAGACAGTCACCTAAAATCCAAGTGAAAGATTCATGTAAATATAGTGCTACTGTGATAGCTATGGGACACAGATGTCTGATTGAAAAACCAAAACCCCAGCGATTTAAGGGATGGCAGCTTTCTCATCCAGCCTTTTAGGCTGTGATCTCTGCACAGCCTTTGTGCCATCCTTCAGACTTTTAGATTATCTTGCATAGCCCAGATTGCACCAGAGACTATCAGTGCTGAACCACAGGGAGCGAGTGAAAGAAGCCAAACATATTCATGTAGTTCAGTGAGTACAGGATGGGATTTCCTCCCTCTCCAGAGACAGTGTGAATCTGGAAAAGTTCCTGGGATCTAAATCCAACATGCAATGGCTTCTAAAGATACTCTACCTTCTGCCTCAGCATTCTCACCTGCCTTGCATTACAGGAAAATCCATCAAGACTTTTTAAATCTGTTTTACTTCAAAAAAGTGCCTCTGCCTTGGCCAGACAGTAACAGCAAAGAAACGTGGGGCTAGAAGGAGCTCCATGAAACTTCAGCCATCCTGCCACACTGAGCAGATCTCAGCTCAGCATGAGACCAGACCTGGAGATTTGTGGGAGAACTGGTAGCTGACAGGCAGAATGCAGTCAAACCCTGTGCATCACTCTGTGCTTCATCAGATTGACTTCCAGTTCACACAGCATCTCCCAGAGCCCCTCGGAGAGCGGCTTCCATCCTGCAATCAGCGTGTTCCCAGTCCCTGGGCTTATCTTCCTCCTTCCCTGCAGCCTCTTTCTGCTGCAGCCTGCACGCAGGGGAAGCTCCGTGTCCACGAACGGTCCCTGGGAATGATCTGTGCAACGGGAGGGGGCACCGAGCCTTGCCTTGGCCAAACAGGGCCCGCGAGCCTTTGTTTGTGCACCTGCTCCTCTGTTCGCCAAAAGCTCATTAAAAACAAGACACAAAGAAGCAGCAGAGGAACCGGACAAGTCCCCTCTCCTTTCCTCCCCGACCTGTCACGACTCCCCCAGGCTCTCTGGCTCTGTCAGGGCTTCCCGGGCAGCCCTGCCGAGGAGTCCGACTAGAGGACAGAGCAGCAGCAGCCAAGCGGCCCTTTGTTTGCTTAATTATTCAACTAACAACCTGGGGGGAGATAAGGGCTGGCCCTGGCAGCGCCGATTATGTGCTTTCCTGCTCCTGTAGCTCAACAAGTTCGCAAGTGGTCAGCATCCCGTGCAGAATACATCTGGAATGCGGCAGCCGGCAGCTGTACTGCCTCCCGGTCACACCTCTGTGCCACAGCCACGGCTGCAAGCGCCTCAGCATCTAACGCAGGAGTGGGTGCTCCCTTCAGCTCTGCCTACATTGCAGATTGCACCACTGCAGCAGCCTGCAGCCTTGGCCCTAGTGTGGCTTTCATCAGGCATGCATCCCCAGCACACTGATAAACTTTGACGAGGCAGACATGGAAGTACATTTGAGATGCTGCTTCAAGAAAATGAGATGGCAGGCATTCATGTGAATGACACAGGAAATCAGAAATACGTTTACCACAACATGTATTTCATGTGTAGACCCCACAAAACATGTTGGTTTGCAAGGGGCATTGCAAAGGACAAAATCTAACCTTCCAGCTACAAATGAAATAATAACTGTCTCAGGTGAGAACAGATGTGGAAGTAGGAATGAGACAGCATAAACCCACTAATTTTCAGACAGAGTTGCCTGAAGGTAGAGGCTTGAATGCTTCTATTTTCAGAGTATGCCAAAAACCTTGACACCTTTGCTGGAATCTAGGGATGTGTGCTTTGTATTTGGCTTTGTCCATCTATAAACAGGAGGTGTGAGTTCAGTGTGCATGGACATCCCCAAAGCAGTTTTATTCTAGCTTGGCTGGGTGCTGCTGGTAACAAAACTGGAGGAGCAGGTTCATTCATGTCAAGCCCCAGACTAGTCTAAAGTGCCTTGGATATGTCTCTCCACTCCTGGGCGTGTAATTATGGTTGGAGGCATGTGGAATTTTAGGGACACACCTTTGAAAAACTCAATTTATTTCATTGTTTATTTGCTTGTCCCCATCGTGTCCTAAAACTCTGCATAACTACTCACACCAGGACAACAGGATCCTACACACCCTTCCTTGAAGGAGTTGTTTCTTTTTTTACCCTATCAAGTTGCTTTTTGCCACCGAACTCTTTGTGGGGAAAGGGCTTTGTGGAGAAGGGACAAATGCCTTTGTTGTTTTTGTGGCTGAAGTCTATGGAAATTTCTCTGCTGCTTGCAGCAGGAAGCAGCTCTGAAGCATCACTTTCTGAGCAGGAAGCAGAGGGTGCCTGGGGCCCCTGGTCAGTTTGGCTAATGGATGGGCAACTGGTGACAGGGACAAGCTACAGATTCTTGTGCAGAAGTGGCATGCGATATTGTTTTTCCTTGCTGTTTTATTTTCATTCATTTTTTTTCCCTTGACTTTTCTTTTTCCTTTTCAGGGCTCAAAGTTAAAAGTCTCTAAAAAAAGTCTCAAAGCCTAAGTTGACAAAACTGCCAGAGAAGAACAAAATCCTTTTTTCCATTAGTTGCCTGGTGCAGCATGCTTTCACTGCATCCCCTCCTGTGAAGAGATTTGCATTCACAAGAATACCCTCATCTCCGTGCTGCAGGAATGGAAAGCAGCATCCTTAGGCACTTTGTCCAAATGGCTGTGTTTTTACGTGAATTCCCTTAATATTCACTGAAGGAAAACAAGGGAGCAAGTATCACACTACCCACAAAGAAGGTCCTGGAGCAAAGACCTGGATTCTGGACCTTGCACCTGCAAATATGGAAGGAGTTTGTTTGATGTGGAACAGCACCATCAGGAAATCTGAAATGGCCACCTGTTATGGCATGGTGTCTGA